>CM057810.1:102774409-103216909 GCA_030067965.1 Latrodectus elegans
GGATAAAACTCCAACCATAGGATCTTAAATAGAGTAATACATCGAAATGTTTGCAATAGTCTTTTCTACAAGATTCAGTTTGGCACCAGAAATCTCTAGCCTCAAAATGTCAGAATCAGCCGCATTCTTTTTTTTAAAAAATTAAAATGTTTGTCTTTTTGTCGGATTTTTGAAAATTGAGGAGTGCACCGACTCCAACCACAGGATGTCTAATATTAATTTATCATCACGTTCACAACAGTTTCCTCTGCAAGATTAAGTTTTGTGCCAAACATTTCTAGACTCCTAAAATGTCCTAATCAGCCCCCTATAACAATCAATTTTGTGTCTTTTTAGTTGTATTTTAAAAATAAACGAGTGTTATGACTCCAACCATGGGGTCTTCAGCATTAATACATAAAAATGTTCAAAACAGTCTCCTGTACAAGATTCAGTTTGCGCCTGAAATTTCTTGATACCTGAAATGCCTTAATCAACCCCCCCTTATAAAAATCAAATTTGTATCTTTTTGAGTGTATTTTAAATTATTGAGGAGTGTTAACACTCCAACCATGGGATTTTAAATTTAAATACATAAAAATGATCGCAACATTCACCTATACAAGAATCAGTTTGATTCCAGACACCTTTAGTCTTCTAAAAAATCCTAATCAGCCCTCCCCCTTTTAAGGAATTCAAATTTTTGTTTCGTTTTGGTGGAATTTTAGATAATTGAGTAGTGCTACAACTTAAACATTGGGATGTTAAATGTTAATACATCAAATTGTTTGCAACAGTCTCCTATACAAGATTCAGTTTGATGCCCAGACATTCCTTGACACCTAAAATCCTAATCAATCCCCCCGTATAAAAATCAATTTTGTGTCATTTTGATAATCAATTTTGTGTCATTTTGATAATCAATTTTGTGTCTTTTTGATTGTATTTAAAAAAAATTGAGGAGTGTTATGACTCCAACCATAGGATCTGAAATATTAATGCATCAAATTGTTCGCAACAGTCTCCTCTACAAGATTTAGTTTGGCTCCAGACATTTCTAATCACCGAAAATGACCTAATCACACCATCCCCCTTTTTTAAGAAATCAAATTTTTTTGTTTGGATTTTAGATAATTGAAGAGTGTTACGACTCTGAACATGGGATCTTAAATATTAATACATAAAATTTTTTGCAACAGTGTCCTCTATGAGATTCAATTTGGTTCTAGTCATCTCTTGTCTTCTAAAATGTCCGAAACAGCCGCCCCCTCCCAATTTTTAAAAATTCAAATTTTTTTCTTTTTGGTCGGATTTTTGAAAATTGAGGAGTGCACCGACTCCAACCATAGGATCATAAATATTAATACATCATTATGTTCCCAACAGTCTCCTGTGCAAGATTCAGTTAAACGTTATTTTAGGTGCCAGACGTTTCTTGACACCTAAAATATCCTAATCAGCCCCCCTATAAAAATTAATTTTGTGTCTTTTTGATTGTATTTTAAATAATTGAGGAGTGTTATGATTTCAAAGATGGGATCTTTAATATTAATACATCAAAATGTTTGCAATAGTCTCTTCTTCAGATTTCAGTTTGGTTCCATACATTTTTTTCACCTAAAATGTCCTAATCACCCCCCAATATAAAAGTGAATATTGTGTCTTTTTAATTCTATTTTAGAAAATTGAGGATTGTTATGACTCCATCCATCGGATCTTATCTATTACTACATCAAAATGTTCACAAAAGTCTCCTCTGAAAGATTCTGTTTGGCTCCAGATATCTTGTTACTAAAATATCCTAATCAGCTGCCTCCTCCCTCTTTTAAGAAGTCAAATTTTATGTCTTTTCCGTCAAAATATAGAAAAATGATGAGCGTTCCGACTCCAACCATGGGATCTTGAATATTAATACATCAAATTGTTTGCAACAGTCTCTTCTACAAGATTCAGTTTGGTGCCAGACATGTCTTGACACCTAAAATCCTAATCAACCCCTCCCTCCTTATAAAAATCAGTTTTGTGTCATTTTGATAATCAATTTTGTGTTTTTTGATTGTATTTTTAAAAAAATTGAGGAGTGTTATGACTCCAACCATAGGATCTTAAATATTAATGCATCAAATTGTTCGCAACAGTCTCCTCTAAAAGATATAGTTTGACTCCAGACATTTCTAGTCATATAAAATGACGTAATCACGACCCTCCCCCTTTTTATTAATCCAAATTTTTGTGTCTTTTTTTTCGGATTTTAGAAAATTTAGGAGAGCTACAAATGAAACCGTGGAATGTTAAATATTAATACATAAAAATGTTCGCAACAGTGTCCTATACAAGATTCAGTTTAATTTCAGACACCTGAGTCTTCTAAAATGTTCAAATCATGCCTCCCACCTCTTTTTAAAGAATTCAAATTTTTGTGTCTTTCTTGTATTTTAGATATTTGTGAGTGCTACAACTAAAACCAATGGATGTTATATGATAATAAGATCAAATTTTTGCACCAGTCTCCTCTACCAGATACAGTTTGGAGCCAGATACTTCTTGACACCTAAAATCCTAATCAACCCTCTATAAATTTTGTGTATTTTGTTAATCTACTTTTGTTTTTTTATTGTATTTTAGGAAATTGAGGATTGTTATGATTTCAACCATGGGATCTTAAAGATATTAATACTTTGAAATGTTTGCAATAGTCTCCTCTTACAGATTTAGTTTGGCTACAGACATTTCTAGAATACTAAAATCACCTAATCACGATCCCCCTTTTTTAAGAATTCAAATTTTGGTGTCTTTTTGGTCGGATTTTAGAAAATTGAGGAGTGCTATAAATCAAACCATGGAATGTTAAATATAAATACATCAATATGTTTGCTACAGTGTCTTATACAAGATTCAGTTTGGTTCCAGACTTCCCACAACTCCAAAAATGTTCAAATCACCTCCCACCCCCTTTTAAAGAATTCAAATTTTTCGGTTTTTTTTGCTTGGATTTTAGATAAATGACGATTGATACGACTTCAACCATGGGATCTTAAATATTAATACATCAAAATGTTCGCATCAATATTCTCTATGAGATTCAATTTCGTTCCAGACATCTCTAGTTACTAAAATGTCCTAATCTGCCTCCCCCCTTTTTTTGAGAATTTAATTTTTTGTGACTTTTTGGTGGGATTTTAGAAAATTAAGAAATGCACCGACTCCAACCATATGATCTTAGATATTTTAGATATTTAATACATCCAAATGTTTGTAAAAGTCGCCCCTACAAAATTCAGTTTGATTCAAGACGTTGCTAGCCCTCTTAAATGTTCCATTAACCTCCCGTCTATAAAGTGTAATACTTTTGTTTTTTTATTGTATTTTAGAAAATTGAGGATTGTTATGATTTCAACCATGGGATCTTAAATATTAATACATCGAAATGTTTGCAATAGTCTCCCCTAAAAGATTCTGTTTGGCACCAGACATCTCTAGTCTTCAAAAATGTCCTAATTAGCCCCCCTTACTTTAAGAATTCAAATTTTTGTGTCTTTTGGGTCTGATTTTAGAAAATTGAGGAGTGCACCGACTCCAACCATCGGATTTTCAATATTAATACATCATCATGTTCGCAACAGTCTCCTTTGCAAGATTAAGTTTTGTTCCAGACATTTCCTGACATATAAAATGTCCTACTCAGCCCCCTATAACAATCAATTTTGTGTCTTTTTAATTGTATTTTAAAAAAATTGAGGAGTGTTATGACTCCAACCGTGGGGTATTCAATATTAATACATAAAAATGTTCAAAACAGTTTCCTCTGCAAGATTCTGTTTAGCGCCTGACATTTCTTGGTAACTTAAATGTCTTAATCACCTCACCCCCTTATAAAAATCAAATTTGTGTCTTTTTGAGTGTATTTTAAATTATTGAGGAGTGTTAACACTCCTCATTAATTTATATTTTTATACGGGGGGATTGATTAGGATTTTAGGTGTCAAGGAATGTCTGGCATCAAACTGAATCTTGTATAGGAGACTGTTGCAAACAATTTGATGTATTAACATTTAACATCCCAAGGTTTAAGTTGTAGCACTACTCAATTATCTAAAATTCCACCAAAACGAAACAAAAATTTGAATTCCTTAAAAGGGGGAGGGCTGATTAGGATATTTTAGAAGACTAAAGGTGTCTGGAATCAAACTGAATCTTGTATAGGAGATTGTTGCGATCATTTTTATGTATTTAAATTTAAAATCCCATGGTTGGAGTGTTAACACTCCTCAATAATTTAAAATACACTCAAAAAGACACAAATTTGATTTTTATAAGGGGGGTTGATTAAGGCATTTCAGGTATCAAGAAATTTCAGGCGCAAACTGAATCTTGTACAGGAGACTGTTTTGAACATTTTTATGTATTAATACTGAAGATCCCATGGTTGGAGTCATAACACTCCTTTATTTTTAAAATACAACTAAAAAGACACAAAATTGATTGTTATAGGGGCTGATTAGGACATTTTAGGAGTCTAGAAATGTTTGGCACAAAACTTAATCTTGCAGAGGAAACTGTTGTGAACATGATGATAAATTAATATTAGAAATCCTATGGTTGGAGTCGGTGCACTCCTCAATTTTCAAAAATCCGACCAAAAAGACAAAAATTTTAATTTTTTTTAAAAAAAAGAATGCGGCTGATTCGGACATTTTGAGACTAGAGATGTCTGGTGCCAAACTGAATCTTGTAGAAGAGACTATTGCAAACATTTCGATGTATTAATATATTTAAGATCCCATGGTTGAAATCATAACAATCCTCAATTTCCTAAAATACAATAAAAAAACAAAAGTATAATACTTTATAGAGGGGGATTTTATTAGAACATTTAAGAGGGCTAGAAATGTCTTGAATCAAACTGAATCTTGTAGAGGCGACTTTTACAAACATTTTGATGTATTAAATATCTAAAATGTCTAAGATCATATGGTTGGAGTCGGTGCATTTCTTAATTTTCTAAAATCCCACCAAAAAGACACAAAAAATTAAATTCTCAAAAAAAGTGGGGGAAGCAGATTAGGACATTTTAGTAACTAGAGATGTCTGGAACGAAACTGAATTTCATAGAGGACACTGATGCGAACATTTTGATGTATTAATATTTAAGATCCCATGGTTGAAGTCGTATCAATCGTCATTTATCTAAAATCCAAGCAAAAAAAACCGAAAAATTTGAATTCTTTAAAAGGGGGTGGGAGGCGATTTAGACATTTTTTGAGATTAGGGATGTCAGGGACCAAACTAAAACTTGTAAAGGACACTGTTTGAAACATTTTGATGTATTAATATTTAACATTCCATTGTTCGATTTGTAGCACTCCTCAATTGTCTAAAATCCGACCAAAAAGACACCAAAATTTGAATTCTTTAAAAGGGGGATCGTGATTTGGTGATTTTAGGTGTCTAGAAATGTCTGGAACCAAACTAAATCTTCGAGAGGAGACTGCTGCGATGATTTTGATGCATTAATATTTAAGATTCTATGGTTGGAGTCATAACACTCCTCATTTTTTTAAAATACAATCAAAAAGACACAAAATTGTTTATCAAAATGACACAAAATTGTTTATCAAAATGACACAAAATTGATTATCAAAATGACATAAAATTGATTTTTATATAGGGGGTGATAAGGATTTTAGGTGACTAGAAATGTCTGGTGCAAACTAAATATTGTAGAGAATAGTTTCGCAAACATTTTGATGTATTAATATTTAAGATCCCAACGTTGGAGGCTTAACACTCGTCAATTTTTTAAAATACAATCGAAAAGACACAAAATTGATTTTTAGAAGGATGATGATTAGAACATTTTAGCTGTCAAGAAATGTGTGGCACCAAACTGAATGTTGTAGAGGAGACTGTTGCAAAAATATTGGTGTATTATTATTTAACTTCCCATGGTTTAAGTTGTAGCACTCCTCAATTATCTAAAATCGTACCAAAAAGACACAAAAAATTAAATTCTTAAAAAAGTCATTAGGACATTTTTGAAGACTAGAGGTGTTTGGAATCAATAAAAATCTTGTAGAGGAGACTGTTGCGAACAGTTTGATGCATTAATATTTAAGTTCCTATGGGTGGAGTCATAACAATCCTCAATTATTTTTAAAATACAATCAAGAAGACACAAAATTGATTATCAAAATGACACAAAATTAATTTTTATAAGGGGGGATTGTTTAGGATTTTAGATGTCAAGGAATTTCTGGCACCAAACTGAATCTTGTAGAGTAGACTGTTGCAAACAATTTAATGTATTAACATTTAACATCCCAAGGTTTAAGTTGTAGCACTACTCAATTATCTAAAATTCCACCAAAACGAAACAAAAATTTGAATTCCTTAAAAGGGGGAGGGCTGATTAGGATATTTTAGAAGACTAAAGGTGTCTGGAATCAAACTGATTCTTGTATAGGAGAATGTTGCGATCATTTTTATGTATTTAAATTTAAAATCCCATGGTTGGAGTGTTAACACTCCTCAATTATTTAAAATACAATCAAAAAGACACATATTTGTTTTTTGTAAGGGGGGTGATTAAGACATTTTAGGCATGAAGAAATGTCAGCCACCAAACTGAATCTTGTAGAGGAGACTATTGCGCACATTTTGATGTATTAATATTTAAGATCCCATGATTGGAGTCGCAACGCTCATCATTTTTTTTAATTTGACAGAAAAGACATAAATATTTAACTTGTTTTAAGAGGGGGGTTGATTAGGAGACTTTAATAACTAGATATCTGGAGCCAAACAGAATCTTTTAGAGGAGACTTTCATGAATATTTTGATGTACAAATATATAATATCACATGGATGGAACTATAAAACTCCTAAATTTTCTAAAATACAATTGAAAAACTCAGAATTCACTTTTATAGTGAGGGGTGATTAGGACATTTTAGGTATCAAGAAAGGTATGGAATCAAACTGAATTCTGAAGAAGAGACTATTGCAAACATTTTGATGTATTAATATTAAAGATCCCATCTTTGAATTCATAACTCTCCTCAATTATTTAAAATACAATCAAAAAGACACAAAATTAATTTTTATAGAGGGCTGATTAGGATACTTTAGGTGTCAAGAAATGTCTGGCACCTAAAATAAACTGGCACCTAAAATAACGTTTAACTGAATCTTGCAGAGGAGACTGTTGCGAACATGATGATGTATTAATATTTAAAATCCTATGGTTGGAGTCTATGCACTCCTCAATTTTCAAAAATCTGATTAAAAAGACAAAAATTTGAATTCTTAAAAACGGGGAGGATGCGGTTGTTTCGGATATTTTAGAAGACTAGAGATGTCTAGAACCACAAATTGAATCTCATACAGGACACTGTTGCAAAAAGTTTATGTATTAATATTTAAGATCCCATGATTAGAGTCGTATCAATCTTCAATTATCTAAAATCCAAACAAAAAGACACAAAAATTTGATTTCTTAAAAAAGGGTTGTGGCGTGATTAGGTCATTTTCAGTGACTAGAAATATCTGGTGCAAACTAAATATTGTAGAGGATACTGTTGCAAACATTTTGATGTATTAATATTTCAGATCCCTTGGTTGGAGTCTTACCTCATCTCAATTTCCTAAAATACGATAAAAAATTAAAAGTTTAATAATTTATAGAGGGGTGGGTTACTAGGACATTTAAGAGGGCTAGAAATGTCTTGAATCAAACTCAGTCTTGTAGAGGCGACTTTTACGAACATTTTGATGTATTAAATATTTAAGATTCTATGATTGGAATCGGTGCATTCCTCAATTTTCTAAAATCCTACCAAAAAGACACAAAAAACTAATTCTTAAAAAAAGGGGAGGGCTGATTAGGACATTTTAGTAACTAGAGATGTCTGGAACCAAATTGAATCTCATAGAGGACATTGATGCGAACATTTTGATGTAATAATATTTAAGATCGCATGGTTGAAGTCGTATCAATCGTCATTTATTTAAAATCCAAGCAAAAAGACCAAAAAATTTGAATTCTTTAAAATGGATTGGGATGTGATTTGGACATTTTTGGAAACTAGGGATGTCTGGGAACAAACTGAATCTTGTAAAGGACACTGTTGCAAATATTTTGATGTATTAATATTTAACATCCCATGGTTTGATTTGTAGCACTCCTCAATTTTCTAAAATCCAACCAAAAAGACACAAAAATTTCTATTCTTAAAAAAAGTGGGGGGCTGATTAGGATATTTTAGAAGACTAAAGGCGTCTGGAATCAAACTGAATCTTGTATAGGAAAATGTTGCGATTTTTTGTATATATTTAAATTTAAAAACCCATGGATGGAGTGTTAACACTCCTCAATTATTTAAAATACACTCAAAAAGACACAAATTTGATTTTTATAAGGGGGTGAGGTGATTAAGACATTTAAGTTACCAAGAAATGTCAGGCGCTAAACAGAATCTTGCAGAGGAAACTGTTTTGAACATTTTTATGTATTAATATTGAATATCCCACGGTTGGAGTCATAACACTCCTCAATTTTTTTAAAATACAATTAAAAAGACACAAAATTGATTGTTATAGGGGGCTGAGTAGGACATTTTAGATGTCAAGAAATGTCTGGAACAAAACTTAATCTTGCAAAGGAGACTGTTGCGAACATGATGATGTATTAATATTGAAAATCCGATGGTTGGAGTCGGTGCACTCCTCAATTTTCAAAAATCCGACCAAAAAGACAAAAATTTGAATTCTTAAAGAAAGGGGGGCTAATTAGGACATTTTTGAAGACTAGAGATGTCTGGTGCCAAACTGAATCTTGTAGAAAATACTATTGCAAACATTTCGATGTATTAATATTTAAGATCCCATGGTTGAAATCATAACAATCCTCAATTTCCTAAAATACAATAAAAAAACAAAAGTATAATACTTTATAGAGAAGGGGGTTTATTAGAACATTTAAGAGGGCTAGAAACGTCTTGAATCAAACTGAATTTTGTAGAGGCGACTTTTACAAACATTTGGATGTATTAAATATCTAAAATATCTAAGATCATATGGTTGGAGTCGTTGCATTTCTCAATTTTCTAAAATCTCACAAAAAAGACACAAAAAATTAAATTCTCAAAAAAAGGGGGGGAGGCAGATTAGGACATTTTAGTAAATAGAGATGTCTGGAACCAATAATTGAATCTCATAGAGAACACTGATGCGAACATTTTGATGCATTAATATTTAAGATCCCATGGTTGAAGTCGTATCAATCGTCATTTATCTAAAATCCAAGCAAAAAGACCGAAAAATTTCAATTCTTTAAAAGAAGTGGGAGGTGATTAGGACATTTTTGGGGTCTAGGGAAGTCTGCGATTAAACTGAATCTTGTATAGGACACTGTTGCAAACATTTTTATGTATTAATATTTAACATTCCATGGTTTGATTTGTAGCACTCCTAAATTTTCTAAAATCCGAAAAAAAAGACACAAAAATTTGGTTCAGTAAAAAGGGGGAGGGTCGTGATTAGGTCATTTTAGATGACTAGAAATGTCTGGAGCCAAACTATATCTTTTAGAGGAGACTGTTGCGAACAATTTGATGCATTAATATTTAAGATCCTATGGTTGGAGTCATAACACTCCTCAATTTTTTTTTAAAAATACAATCAAAAAGACACAAAATTGATTATCAAAATGACACAAAATTGATTTTTATAAGGGGGGGAGGGGTTGATTAGGATTTTAGGTGCCAAGAGATGTCTGGCACCAAACTGAATCTTGTAGAAGAGACTGTTGCAAACAATTTGATGTATTAATATTTAAGATCCCATGGTTGAAGTCGCAACGCTCATGATTTTTCTATAATTTGACGGAAAAGACATAAAAATTTAACTTCTTTTAAGAGGGGTTGGGGTTTGATTAGGATACTTTAGTAACTAGATATCTGGAGCCAAACAGAATCTTTTAGAGGAGACTTTTGTGAACATTTTGATGTACTAATATATAAGATCCGATGGATGGAGTCATAACAATCGTCAATTTTCTAAAATAGAATTAAAAAGACACAATATTCTTTTTTATAGTGGGGGGGGGTGATTAGGACACTTTAGGTGAAAGAAATGTATGGAACCAAACTGAAATCTGAAGAAGAGACTATTGCAAACATTTTGTATTAATATTAAAGATCCCATCTTTGAAATCATAACACTCCTCAATTATTTAAAATACAATCAAAAAGACACAAAATTAATTTTTATAGGGGGCTGATTAGGATATTTTAGGTGTCAAGAAATGTCTGGCACCTAAAATAACGTTTAACTGAATCTTGCAGAGGAGACTGTTGCGAACATGATGATGTATTAATATTTAAAATCCGATGGTTGGAGTCGGTGCACTCCTCAATTTTCAAAACTCCGACCAAAAAGACAAAAATTTGAATTATTAAAAAAATGATGCGGCTGATTCGGACATTTTTGGAGATTAGAGATGTCTAGAACCAAATTGAATCTCATAGAGGACACTGTTGCAAAAAATTTTATGTATTAATATTTAAGATCCCATGTTCAGAGTCGTATCAATCTTCAATTATCTAAAATCCAAACAAAAAGACACAAAAATTTGATTTCTTAAAAAAGGGGGGTGGCGTGATTAAGTCATTTTCGGTGACTAGAAATGTGTGGCACCAAACTGAATGTTGTAGAGGAGACTGTTGCAAACATTTTGATGTATTAATATTTAAGATCCTATGTTTGGAATCTTAACTCTCCTCAATTTCCTAAAATACGATAAAAAAACAAGTTTAATAATTTATAGAGGGGTGGGTTACTAGGACATTTAAGAGAGATAGAAATGTCTTGAATCAAACTCAGTCTTGTAGAGGCGACTTTTACGAACATTTTGATGTATTAAATATTTAAGATTCTATGATTGGAGTCGGTGCATTCCTCAATTTTCTAAAATCCAACCAAAAAGACACAAAAATTTGTATTCTTAAAAAGAGTGGGGGGCTGATTCGGACATTTTAGAAGACTAGAGATGTCTAGAACCAAATTTAATCTCATAGAGGACACTGTTGCGGACGTTTTGATGTAATAATATTTAAGATCCCATGGTTGAAGTCGTATCAATCGTCATTTATCTAAAATCCATGCAAAAAGACCAAAAAATTTGAATTCTTTTAATTGGGTTGGAAGGTGATTTGGACATTTTTGGACACTAGGGATGTCTGGGAACAAACTGAATCTTGTAAAGGACATTGTTGCAAACATTTTGATGTGTTAATATTTAACATCGCATTGTTGGATTTGTAGCACTCCTCAATTTTCTAAAATCCGACCAAAAAGACACAAAAATATGTATTCTTAAAAAAGAGGGGGGCTGATTCGTACATTTTAGAAGATTAGAGATGTCTGTAACCAAACTGAATCTTGTATAGGAGACTGTTGCAAACAATTTGATGTATTAACATTTAACATCCCATGGTTGGAGTGTTAACACTCCTCAATTATTTAAAATACACTCAAAAGACACAAATTTGATTTTTATAAGGGGTTGATTAAGGCATTTAAGTTATCAAGAAATGTCAGGCGCAAACTGAATCTTGTAATGGAGACTGTTTTGAACATTTTTATGTATTAATACTGTAGATCCCATGGTTGGAGTCATAACACTCCTAAATATTTTAAAATACAATTAAAAAGATACAAAATTGATTGTTATAGGGGGGCTGATTAGGACATTTTAGGTGTCAAGAAATGTCTGGCTCCAAACTTAATCTTGCAGAGGAGACTGTTGCGAACATGATGATATATTAATATTGGAAATCCTATGGTTGGAGTCGGTGCACTCTTCAATTTTCTAAAACCCTACCAAAAAGACACAAATATTTGAATTCGTAAAAAAGGGGGCTAATTATAATCTTTTTGAAGACTAGAGGTGTCTGGTGCCAAACTGAATCTTGTAGGAAAGACAATTGCAAACATTTCGATGTATTAATATTTAAGATCCCATGGTTGAAATTATAACAATCCTCAATTTCCTAAAATACAATAAAAAAACAAAAGTATAATACTTTATAGAGGGGGATTTTATTAGAACATTTAAGAGGGCTAGAAATGTCTTGAATCAAACTGAATCTTGTAGAGGCGACTTTTACAAACATTTTGATGTATTAAATATCTAAAATGTCTAAGATCATATGGTTGGAGTCGGTGCATTTCTTAATTTTCTAAAATCCCACCAAAAAGACACAAAAAATTAAATTCTCAAAAAAAGGGGGGAGGCAGATTAGGACATTTTAGTAACTAGAGATGTCTGGAACGAAATTGAATTTCATAGAGGACACTGATGCGAACATTTTGATGTATTAATATTTAAGATCCCATGGTTGAAGTCGTATCAATCGTCATTTATCTAAAATCCAAGCAAAAAAACCGAAAAATTTGAATTCTTTAAAAGGGGGTGGGAGGCGATTTGAACATTTTTGGGGTCTAGGGAAGTCTGCGATTAAACTGAATCTTGTATAGGACACTGTTGCAAACATTTTTATGTATTAATATTTAACATTCCATGGTTTGATTTGTAGCACTCCTCAATTTTCTAAAATCCGACCAAAAAGACAAACATTTGAATTCTTAAAAAGGGGGTCGTGATTAGGACATTTTAGATGACTAGAAATGTCTGGAGCCAAACTAAATCTTGTAGAGGAGACTGTTGCGAACAATTTGATGCATTAATATTTAAGATCCTATGGTTGGAGTCATAACACTCCTCAATTTTTTAAAAATACAATCAAAAAACACAAAATTGATTATCAAAATGACACAAAACTGATTTTTATAAGGAGGGAGGGGTTGATTAGGATTTTAGGTGTCAAGACATGTCTGGCACCAAACTGAATCTTGTAGAAGAGACTGTTGCAAACAATTTGATGTATTAATATTTAAGATCCCATGGTTGGAGACGCAACGCTCATCATTTTTCTATAATTTAACCGAAAAGACATAAAAATTTGACTTCTTTTAAGAGGGGGGTTTGATTAGGAGACTTTCATAACTAGATATCTGGAGCCAAAAAGAATCTTTTAGAGGAGACTTTTGTGAATATTTTGATGTACAAATATATAAGATCCCATGGATCGAACCATAACACTCCTCAATTTACTAAAATACAATTAAAAAGACACAAAATTCACTTTTATATTGGGGGTTATTAGGACATTTTAGGTATCAAGAAAGGTATGGAACCAAACTGAATTCTGAAGAAGAGACTATTGCAAACATTTTGATGTATTAATAAAGATCCCATCTTTGAAATCATAACACTCCTCAATTATTTAATATACAATCAAAAAGACACAAAATTAATTTTTATAGGGGGGCTGATTATGATATTTTAGGTGTCAAGAAACGTCTGGCACCTAAAATAACGTTTAACTGAATCTTGCAGAGGAGACTGTTGCGAATATGATGATGTATTAATATTTATGATCCTATGGTTGGAGTCGGTGCACTCCTCAATTTTCAAAAATCCGACCAAAAAGAAAAAAATTTGAATTCGTAAAAATGGGGAGGGGGTGGCTGTTTCGGACATTTTAGAAGACAAGAGATGACTAGAACCAAATTGAATCTCATAGAGGACACTGTTGCAAAAAATTTTATGTATTAATATTTAAGATCCCATGTTCAGAGTCGTAACACTCTTCAATTATCTAAAATCCAAACAAAAAAAAATTGATTTCTTAAAAAAGGGGGATGGCGTGATTAGGTCATTTTCGGTGATTAGAAATGTCTGGAGCCAAACTAAATCTTGTAGAGGAGACTGTTGCGAACAATTTGATGCATTAATATTTCAGATCCTATGCTTGGAGTCATAATACTCCTCAATTTTTTTTAAATACAATCAAAAAGACACAAAATTGATTATCAAAATGACACAAAATTGATTTTTATACGGGGGGATTGATTAGGATTTTAGGTGTCAAGGAATGTCTGGCATCAAACTGAATCTTGTATAGGAGACTGTTGCAAACAATTTGATGTATTAACATTTAACATCCCAAGGTTTAAGTTGTAGCACTACTCAATTATCTAAAATTCCACCAAAACGAAACAAAAATTTGAATTCCTTAAAAGGGGGAGGGCTGATTAGGATATTTTAGAAGACTAAAGGTGTCTGGAATCAAACTGATTCTTGTATAGGAGAATGTTGCGATCATTTTTATGTATTTAAATTTAAAATCCCATGGTTGGAGTGTTAACACTCCTCAATAATTTAAAATACACTCAAAAAGACACAAATTTGATTTTTATAAGGGGGGTTGATTAAGGCATTTCAGGTATCAAGAAATTTCAGGCGCAAACTGAATCTTGTACAGGAGACTGTTTTGAACATTTTTATGTATTAATACTGAAGATCCCATGGTTGGAGTCATAACACTCCTAAATATTTTAAAATACAATTAAAAAACACAAAATTGATTGTTATAGGGGGGCTGATTAAGACATTTTAGGTGTCAAGAAATGTCTGGCACCAAACTTAATCTTTCAAAGGAGACTGTTGCGAACATGATGATGTATTAATATTGGAAATCCTATGGTTGGAGTCGGTGCACTCCTCAATTTTCAAAAATCCGACCCAAAAAACACAAATTTTGAATTCTTAAAAAAAGGGGGGCTTATTAGGACATTTTAGAAAACTAGAGATGTCTGGTGCCAAACTGAATCTTTTAGAAGAGACAATTGCAAACATTTCGATAAATTAATATATTTAAGATCCCATGGTTGAAAAAATAACAATCCTTAATTTCCTAAAATACTATAAAAAACAAAAGTTTATTAATTTATAGATTGGGTGGGGGATATTAGGACATTTAAGAGGGCTAGAAATGTCTTGAATCAAACTGAATCTTGTAGAGGTGACTTTTACGAACATTTTGATGTATTAAATATTTAAGATCCTATGGTCGGAGTCGGTGCATTTCTGAATTTTCTAAAATCCCACCAAAAAGACATAAAAAATTAATTTCTTAAAAAAAGTGGGGGAAGCAGATTAGGACATTTTAGTAACTAGAGATGTCTGGAACGAACAATTTTGGAGTTGTGGGAAGTCTGGAACCAAACTGAATCTTGTATAAGACACTGTAGCAAACATATTGATGTATTTATATTTAACATTCCATGGTTTGATTTGTAGCACTCCTCAATTTTCTAAAATCCGACCAAAAAGACACCAAAATTTGAATTCTTAAAAAGGGGGGATCGTGATTAGGTGATTTTAGTTGTCTAGAAATGTCTGGAGCCAAACTAAATCTTGTAGAGGAGACTGTTGCGAACAATTTGATGCATTAATATTTAAGATCCTATGGTTGGAGTCATAACACTCCTCAATTTTTTTTAAATACAATCAAAAAGACACAAAATTGATTATCAAAATGACACAAAATTGATTTTTATACGGGGGGATTGATTAGGATTTTAGGTGTCAAGGAATGTCTGGCATCAAACTGAATCTTGTATAGGAGACTGTTGCAAACAATTTGATGTATTAACATTTAACATCCCAAGGTTTAAGTTGTAGCACTACTCAATTATCTAAAATTCCACCAAAACGAAACAAAAATTTGAATTCCTTAAAAGGGGGAGGGCTGATTAGGATATTTTAGAAGACTAAAGGTGTCTGGAATCAAACTGAATCTTGTATAGGAGAATGTTGCGATCATTTTTATGTATTTAAATTTAAAATCCCATGGTTGGAGTGTTAACACTCCTCAATAATTTAAAATACACTCAAAAAGACACAAATTTGATTTTTATAAGGTGGTTGATTAAGGCATTTCAGGTATCAAGAAATTTCAGGCGCAAACTGAATCTTGTACAGGAGACTGTTTTGAACATTTTTATGTATTAATACTGAAGATCCCATGGTTGGAGTCATAACACTCCTTTATTTTTAAAATACAACTAAAAAGACACAAAATTGATTGTTATAGGGGGCTGATTAGGACATTTTAGGAGTCTAGAAATGTTTGGCACAAAACTTAATCTTGCAGAGGAAACTGTTGTGAACATGATGATAAATTAATATTAGAAATCCTATGGTTGGAGTCGGTGCACTCCTCAATTTTCAAAAATCCGACCAAAAAGACAAAAATTTTAATTGTTAAAAAAAAAGAATGCGGCTGATTCGGACATTTTGAGACTAGAGATGTCTGGTGCCAAACTGAATCTTGTAGAAGAGACTATTGCAAACATTTCGATGTATTACACTATTTAAGATCCCATGGTTGAAATCATAACAATCCTCAATTTCCTAAAATACAATAAAAAAACAAAAGTATAATACTTTATAGAGGGGGATTTTCTTAGAACATTTAAGAGGGCTAGAAATGTCTTGAATCAAACTGTATCTTGTAGAGGCGACTTTTACAAACAATTTGATGTATTAAATATCTAAAATGTCTAAGATCATATGGTTGGAGTCGGTGCATTTCTCAATTTTCTAAAATCCCACCAAAAAGACACAAAAAATTAAATTCTCAAAAAAAGTGGGGGAAGCAGATTAGGACATTTTAGTAACTAGAGATGTCTGGAACGAAACTGAATTTCATAGAGGACACTGATGCGAACATTGTGATGTATTAATATTTAAGATCCCATGGTTGAAGTCGTATCAATCGTCATTTATCTAAAATCCAAGCAAAAAAACCGAAAAATTTGAATTCTTTAAAAGGGGGTGGGAGGCGATTTAGACATTTTTTGAGATTAGGGATGTCAGGGACCAAACTAAAACTTGTAAAGGACACTGTTTGAAACATTTTGATGTATTAATATTTAACATTCCATTGTTCGATTTGTAGCACTCCTCAATTGTCTAAAATTCGACCAAAAAGACACCAAAATTTGAATTCTTTAAAAGGGGGGTCGTGATTTGGTGATTTTAGGTGTCTAGAAATGTCTGGAACCAAACTAAATCTTCGAGAGGAGACTGCTGCGATGATTTTGATGCATTAATATTTAAGATTCTATGGTTGGAGTCATAACACTCCTCATTTTTTTTTAAAATACAATCAAAAAGACACAAAATTGATTATCAAAATGACACAAAATTGATTTTTATATAGGGGGTGATAAGGATTTTAGGTGACTAGAAATGTCTGGTGCAAACTAAATATTGTAGAGAATAGTGTCGCAAACATTTTGATGTATTAATATTTAAGATCCCAACGTTGGAGGCTTAACACTCGTCAATTTTTTAAAATACAATCGAAAAGACACAAAATTGATTTTTAGAAGGGGGTTGATTAGAACATTTTAGATGTCAAGAAATGTGTGGCACCAAACTGAATGTTGTAGAGGAGACTGTTGCAAAAAAATTGGTGTATTATTATTTAACTTCCCATGGTTTAAGTTGTAGCACTCCTCAATTATCTAAAATCCTACCAATAAGACACAAAAATTTAAATTCTTAAAAAAAGAGGGAGTCGTGATTAGGACATTTTTGAAGACTAGAGGTGTTTGGAATCAAACAAAATCTTGTAGAGGAGACTGTTGCGAACAGTTTGATGCATTAATATTTAAGATCCTATGGTTGGAGACATAACAATCCTCAATTATTTTTAAAATACAATCAAGAAGACACAAAATTGATTATCAAAATGACACAAAATTAATTTTTATAAGGGGGGATTGTTTAGGATTTTAGATGTCAAGGAATTTCTGGCACCAAACTGAATCTTGTAGAGGAGACTGTTGCAAACAATTTAATGTATTAACATTTAACATCCCAAGGTTTAAGTTGTAGCACTACTCAATTATCTAAAATCCCACCAAAACGACACAAAAATTTCAATTCTTAAAAAGGAAGGGTGGGCTGATTAGGACATTTTAGAAGACTAAAGGTGTCTGGAATGAAACTGAATCTTGTAGAGGAGAAAATTGCGATCATTTTTATGTATTTAAATTTAAAATCCCATGGTTGGAGTATTAACACTCCTCAATTATTTAAAATACAATCAAAAAGACGCATATTTGTTTTTTGTAAGGGGGGTGATTAAGACATTTTAGGCATGAAGAAATGTCAGCCACCAAACTGAATCTTGTAGAGGAGACTATTGCGCACATTTTGATGTATTAATATTTAAGATCCCATGATTGGAGTCGCAACGCTCATCATTTTTCTTTAATTTGACAGAAAAGACATAAACATTTAACTTGTTTTAAGAGGGGGGGTTGATTAGGAGACTTTAATAACTAGATATCTGGAGCCAAACAGAATCTTTTAGAGGAGACTTTTATGAATATTTTGATGTACAAATATATAAGATCACATGGATGGAACTATAACACTCCTAAATTTTCTAAAATACAATTGAAAAACACAAAATTCACTTTTATAGTGGGGGGTGATTAGGACATTTTAGGTATCAAGAAAGGTATGGAACCAAACTGAAATCTGAAGAAGAGACTATTGCAAACATTTTGATGTATTAATATTAAAGATCCCATCTTTGAAATCATAACACTCCTCAATTATTTAAAATACAATCAAAAATACACAAAATTAATTTTTATAGGGGGCTGATTAGGATATTTTAGGTGTCAAGAAATGTCTGGCACCTAAAGTAACGTTTAACTGAATCTTGCAGAGGAGACTGTTGCGAACATGATGATGTATTAATATTTAAAATCCTATGGTTGGAGTCTATGCACTCCTCAATTTTCAAAAATCTGATTAAAAAGACAAAAATTTGAATTCTTAAAAACGGGGAGGATGCGGTTGTTTCGGATATTTTAGAAGACTAGAGATGTCTAGAACCCCAAATTGAATCTCATACAGGACACTGTTGCAAAACTCTTTCTGTACTAATATTTAAGATCCCATGATTAGAGTCGTATCACTCTTCAATTATCTAAAATCCAAACAAAAAGACACAAAAATTTGATTTCTTAAAAAAGGGGGGTGGCGTGATTAGGTCATTTTCGGTGACTAGAAATATCTGGTGCAAACTAAATACTGTAGAGGATACTGTTGCAAACATTTTGATGTATTAATATTTAAGATCCTATGTTTGGAATCTTAACTCTCCTCAATTTCCTAAAATACGATAAAAAAACAAGTTTAATAATTTATAGAGGGGTGGGTTACTAGGACATTTAAGAGGGCTAGAAATGTCTTGAATCAAACTCAGTCTTGTAGAGGCGACTTTTACGAACATTTTGATGTATTAAATATTTAAGATTCTATGATTGGAATCGGTGCATTCCTCAATTTTCTAAAATCCTACCAAAAAGACACAAAAAACTAATTCTTAAAAAAAGGGGGGGCTGATTAGGACATTTTAGTAACTAGAGATGTCTGGAACCAAATTGAATCTCATAGAGGACATTGATGCGAACATTTTGATGTAATAATATTTAAGATCGCATGGTTGAAGTCGTATCAATCGTCATTTATTTAAAATCCAAGCAAAAAGACCAAAAAATTTGAATTCTTTAAAATGGATTGGGATGTGATTAGGACATTTTTAGAGTGTAGGGATGTCTGGGACTAAACTAAATCTTGTATAGGAAACTGTTGCAAACATTTTGATGTATTAATATTTAACATCCCATGGATTGATTTGTAGCACTCCTCAATTTTCTAAAATCCGACCAAAAAGACAAAAAAATTTGAATTTTTGAAAAGGGGGGTCGTAATTAGGTCATTTTAGATGTCTAGAAATGTCTGGAGCCAAACTAAATCTTGTAGAGGAGACTGTTGCAAACATTTTGATGTATTAATATTTAAGATCCTATGGTTGTTGTCATAACACTCTTCAATTTTTTAAAATACAATATAAAAGACACAAAATAGATTATCAAATTAACACAAAATTGATTTTTGTAAGGGGGGATTGATTAGGATTTTAGGTGTCAATGAATGTCTGGCATCAAACTGAATATTGTATAGGAGACTGGTTGCAAACAATTTGATGTATTAACATTTAACATCCCATTGGTTTAGTTGTAGCACTCTCAATTATCTAAAATTCCACCAAGAACAGAAACAAAAATTTGAATTCCTTAAAAAGGGTGGGGGGCTGTTTAGGACATTTTAGAAGACTAGAGGTGTCTGGAACCAAACTGAATCTTGTAGAGGAGAATGTTGCGATGATTTTGATGTATTAATATTTAAGATCTCATGGTTGGAGTCTTAACACTCCTCAATTATTTAAAATACAATCAAAAAAACACAAAATTGATTTTTATAAGTGGGGATTAAGACGTTTTAGGTGAAAAGAAATGTCTGGCACCAAACTAAATCTTGTAGAGGAGACTGTTGCAAACATTTTGATGCATTAATATTTAAGATCCCATGGTTGAAATCATAACAATCCTCAATTTTCCTAAAATACAGATAAAAAACAAAAGTTTAATTCTTATAGAGGGTAATTAGGACATTTAAGAGGGCTAGAAATGTCTGGAATCAAACTGAATCTTTTAGAGGCGACTTTTACAAACATTTTGATGTATTAAATATCTAAAATATCTAAGATCATATGCTTGGAGTCGGTGCATTTCTCAATTTTCCAAAATCCCACCAAAAAGATACAAAGAATTAAATTCTCAAAAAAAGGGTGAGGCAGATTAGGACATTTTAGTAATTAGAGATGTCTGGAACCAAATTGAATTTCATAGAGGACACTGATGCGAACATTTTGATGTATTAATATTTAAGATCCCATGGTTGAAGTCGTATCAATCGTCATTTATCTAAAATCCAAGCAAAAAAACCGAAAAATTTGAATTCTTTAAAAGGGGGTGGGAGGCGATTTGGACATTTTTGGAGATTAGGGATGTCTGGGACCAATTTGAAACTTGTATAGGCCACTGTTGGAAACATTTTGATGTATTAATATTTAACATCCTATGGTTTGATTTGTAGCACTCCTAAATTTTCTAAAATCCGGCAAAAAAGACACAAAAATTTGAATTCTTAAAAAGGGGGAGGGTCGTGATTAGGTCATTTTAGATGACTAGAAATTTCCGACGCCAAACTAAATCTTGTAGAGGAAACTGTTGCAAACAAAATTTGATGTATTAACATTTAACATCCCAAGGTTTAAATTGTAGCCCTACTCAATTATCTAAATTCCCAACAAAACGACACAAAAATTTTTATTCTTAAAAAGGAAGGGGGGGGCTGATTAGGACATTTTAGAAGACTAAAGATGTCTGGAATGAAACTGAATCTTGTAGAGGAAAACATTGCGATCATTTTTATGTATTTAAATTTAAAATCCCATCGTTGGAGTGTTCACACTCCTCAATTATTTAAAATATAATCAAAAAGACACATATTTGATTTTCATTTGTGGGGGTGATTAAGTCATATATGTTACCAAGAAATGTCAGGGGCTAAATTAATCTTGCAGAGGAGACTGTTTTGAACATGATGATACATTAATATTTAAGATCCATGGTTGAAGTCATGCACTCCTCAATTTTCAAAAATCCAAAAAAAACCCACAAAATTTGAATTCTTAAAAAGGGGGGTGATTAGGACATTTTTAGGTGTCTAGAGATGTCTGGAACCAAACTTGAATCTTGCAGAGAGACTGTTGTGAACAATCTTTGATGTATTATTATTTAAGATCACATGGTTGGAGTCATCACTCCTCAATTTTCAAAAAACCGACCAAAAGACAAAAAAATTTCACATTTTTCTAGAGATGTCTAAAAAAAAAAGAGGACAGCATTAATATTTAGATGATTTTCTAAAAGACACAAAATTTGACTTTAAGACATTTTTGAAGACTAGAGATGTCTGGTGCGAAACTGAATCTTGTAGAGGAGAATATTGCAAACATTTCGATGTATTAATATATTTAAGATCCCATGGTTGAAATCATAACAATCCTCAATTTCCTAAAATACAATAAAAAACCAAAGTATAATACTTTATAGAGGGGGACTTTATTAGAACATTTAAGAAGGCTAGAAATGTCTTGAATCAAACTGAATCTTGTAGAGGCGACTTTTACAAACTTTTTGATGTATTAAATATCTAAAATGTCTAAGATCCTATGGTTGGAAACGGTGCATTTCTCAATTTTCTAAAATCCCACCAAAAAGACACAAAAAATTAAATTCTCAAAAAAAGGGGGGAGGCAGATTAGGACATTTTAGTAACTAGAGATGTCTGGAACGAAATTGAATCTCATAGAGAACACTGATGCGAACATTTTGATGTATTAATATTTAAGATCCCATGGTTGAAGTCGTATCAATCGTCATTTATCTAAAATCCAAGCAAAAAAGTCGAAAAATTTGAATTCTTTAAAAGGGGGTGGGAGGTGATTTGAACATTTTTGGAGTTGTGGGAAGTCTGGAACCAAACTGAATCTTGTATAAGACACTGTAGCAAACATATTGATGTATTTATATTTAACATTCCATGGTTTGATTTATAGCACTCCTCAATTTTCTAAAATCCGACCAAAAAGACACCAAAATTTGAATTCTTAAAAAAGGGGGATCGTGATTAGGTGATTTTAGTATTCTAGAAATGTCTGGAGCTAAACTAAATCTTTTAGAGGAGACTGTTGCGAACAATTTGATGCATTAATATTTAAGATCCTATGGTTGGAGTCATAACACTCCTCAATTTTTATTTTAAATACTATCAAAAAGAAACAAAATTGATTATCAAAATAACACAAAATTGATTTTTATACGGGGGGATTGATTAGGATTTTAGGTGTCAAGGAATGTCTGGCATCAAACTGAATATTGTATAGGAGACTGTTGCAAACATTTTGATGTATTAATATTTCAGATCCCATGGTTGGAGTCTTACCTCATCTCAATTTCCTAAAATACGATAAAAAATTAAAAGTTTAATATAATAGAGGGGTGGGTTATTAGGACATTTAAGAGGGCTAGAAATGTTTTGAATCAAACTCAATGTTATAAAGGCGACTTTTACGAACATTTTGATGTATTAAATATTTAAGATCCTATGATTGGAGTCCATGCAATCCTCAATTTTCTAAAATCCCATTAAAAAGACACAAAAAACTAATTCTTAAAAAAAGAGGGGTGCTGATTAGGACATTTTAGTAACTAGGGATGTCTGGCACAAAATTGAATCTCATAGAGGACACTGATGCGAACATTTTGAAGTAATAATATTTAAGATCCCATGGTTGAAGTCGTATCAATCGTCATTTATCTAAAATCCAACCAAAAAGACAGAAAAATTTGAATTCTTTAAAAGGGGGTGGGAGGTGATTAGGACATTTTTGGAGTGTAGGGATGTCTGGGACTAAGCTAAATCTTGTATAGGAAACTGTTGCAAACATTTTGATGTATTAATATTTAACATCCCATGGATTGATTTGTAGCACTCCTCAATTTTCTAAAATCCGACCAAAAAGACAAAAAAATTTGAATTTTTGAAAAGGGGGGTCGTAATTAGGTCATTTTAGATGTCTAGAAATGTCTGGAGCCAAACTAAATCTTGTAGAGGAGACTGTTGCAAACATTTTGATGTATTAATATTTAAGATCCTATGGTTGTAGTCATAACACTCTTCAATTTTTTAAAATACAATAGAAAAGACACAAAATAGATTAACAAAATGAAACAAAATTTTTATAAGGAGGGGTGATTAGGATTTTAGGTGTCAAGAAGTATCTGGCTCCAAACTGAATCTCGTAGAGGAGACTGGTCCAAAAAATTTGATGTATTATCATATAACATCCATTGGTTTTAGTTGTAGCACTCCACAAATATCTAAAATCCTACAAGAAGGACACAAAAATTTAAATTCATTAAAAAGGGCTGGAGGCTGATTAGGACATTTTAGAAGACTAGAGGTGTCTGAAACCAAACTGAATCTTGTAGAGAAGAATGTTGCGATGATTTTGCTGTATTAATATTTAAGATCCCATTATTGGAGCCTTAACACTCCTCAATTATTTAAAATACAATCAAAAAGACATAAAAATGATTTTTATAAGAAGGGGATTAAGACATTTTAAGTGTCAAGAAATGTGAGGCACCAAAATAAATCTTGTAGAGGAGTCTGTTGCGCACATTTTGATGTGTTAATATTTAAGAACCCATGGCTGGAGTCGCAACACTCCTCATGTTTCTAAAATTTGACCGAAAAGACATAAAAATTTGATTTCTTTAAAGGGGGGGATTGATTAGGAGACTTTAGTTAATTGAAAACTCCGAAGCCAAACTGGATGTTTTAGAGGAGACTTCTATGAACATTTTGATGCACTAATATTTAAGATCCCATGGTTGAAGTCGGTGCAAACCGCAATTTTATAAAATCCGACCAAAAAGACAAACATTTGAATTCTTAAAAAAGGGAGGAGGCAGCTGATTCGTACATTTTAGAAGATTAGAGATATCTAGAACAAATTGAATCTCATAGAGGACACTGTTGCAAAAATCTTTATGTATTAATATTTAAGATCCCATGGTTGGATTTTATCACTCCTCAATTTTCTAAAATCCGACCAAAAAGAAACAAAAATTTGAATTCTTAAAAAAAAGGTGTGCTAAGTAGGACATTTTAGATGATTAGGTATGTCTGATGCCAAACTGAATCTTATAGAGGAGACTATTGCAAACATTTCGATGTGTTAATATTTAAGATCCCATGGTTGAAATCATAACAATCCTCAATTTTCTAAAATACAATAAAAAAACAAAAGTATAACACTTTATAGATTGGGTGAGGGATATTAGGACATTTAAGAGGGCTAGAAATGTCTTGAATCAAACTGAATCTTGTAGAGGTGACTTTTACGAACATTTTGATGTATTAAATATTTAAGATCCTATGGTCGGAGTCGGTGCATTTCTGAATTTTCTAAAATCCCACCAAAAAGACAACAAAAATTAAATTCTTAAAAAAGGGGGTGGGGCTGATTAGGACATTTTAGTAACTAGAGATATCTGGAACCAAATTAAATCTCATAGAGGACACTGATGCGAACATTTTGATGTATTAATATTTAAGATCCCATGGTTGAAGTCGGATCAATCGTCATTTATCTAAAATCCAAGCAAAAAAAACCGAAAAATTTGAATTCTTTAAAAGGGGGTGGGAGGTGATTAGGACATTTTTGGAGAGTAGGGATGTCTGGGACTAAGCTAAATCTTGCATAGGACACTGTTGCAAACATTTTGATGTGTTAATATTTAACATCCCATGGATTGATTTGTAGCACTCTTCAATTTTCTAAAATCCGTCCAAAAAGACAAAAAAATTTGAATTCTTAAAAAGGGGGAGGGTCGTGATTAGGTCATTTTAGATGACTAGAAATGTCTGGAGCCAAACTAAATCGTGTAGAGGAGACTGTTGCAAACAATTTGATGTATTAACATTTAACATCCCGAGGTTTAAGTTGTAGCACTACTCAATTATCTAAAATTCCAATCAAAACGACACAAAATTGATTATCAAAATGAAAAGGAAGGGGGTTGATTAGAATATTTTAGAAGACTAAAGGTGTCTGGCACCTAAATAACGTTTAACTGAATCTTGCAGAGGAGACTGTTGCGAACATGATGATGTATTAATATTTAAAATCCTATGGTTGGAGTCTATGCACTCCTCAATTTTCAAAAATCCACTCAAAAAGACACAAATTTGAATTTTTATAAGGGGAGGATTAAGGCATTTCAGGTAGAAGACTAGAAATGTTCAGGCGCAAACTGAATCTTGTACAGGAGACTGTTTTGAACATTTTTATGTATTATTATTTAAGATCCCATGGTTGGAGTCGTAACACTCCTCAATTTTTTAAAATACAATAAAAAGACACAAAAATTTGATTTCTAAAACCAGTGGGGGGGGGCTGATTAGGACATTTTAGGAGTCTAGAAATGTTTGGCACAAAACTTAATCTTGCAGAGGAAACTGTTGTGAACATGATGATGTATTAATATTTATGATCCTATGGTTGGAGTCATAACACTCCTCAATTTTCAAAAATACAACCAAAAAGACAAAATTTAATAATTTAAAAAAATGCGGGTCTGACATTTTAAGACTAGAGATGTCTGGTGCCAAACTGAATCTTTTAGAAGAGACTATTGCAAACATTTCTATGAATTAATATATTTAAGATCCTATGGTTGAAAAAATAACAATGCTCAATTTCCTAAAACACAATAAAAAAAGTTTAATACTTTATAGAGGGGGGTTTATTAGGACATTTAAGTGGGCTAGAAATGTCTTGAATCAAACTGAATCTTGTAGAGGTGACTTTTACGAACATTTTGATGTATTAAATATCTAAAATGTCTAAGATCATATGGTTGGAGTCGGTGCATTTCTCAATTTTCTAAAATCCCACCAAAAAAGACACAAAAAATTAAATTCTTAAAAAAGGGGGGGGGCTGATTAGGACATTCTAGTACTAGAGATGTCTGGAACGAAACTGAATTTCATAGAGGACACTGATGCGAACATTGTGATGTATTAATATTTAAGATCCTATGGTTGAAGTCGTATCAATCGTCATTTATCTAAAATCCAAGCAAAAAAACCGAAAAATTTGAATTCTTGAAAAGGGGGTGGGAGGCGATTTAGACATTTTTGGAGTTGTGGGAAGTCTGGAACCAAACTGAATCTTGTAAAGGACACTGTTTGAAACATTTTGATGTATTAATATTTAACATTCCATTGTTCGATTTGTAGCACTCCTCAATTGTCTAAAATTCGACCAAAAAGACACCAAAATTTGAATTCTTTAAAAGGGGGATCGTGATTTGTTGATTTTAGGTTTGTGGAAATGTCTGGAACCAAACTAAATCTTCGAGAGGAGACTGCTGCGATGATTTTGATGCATTAATATTTAAGATTCTATGGTTGGAGTCATAACACTCCTCATTTTTTTTAAAATACAATCAAAAAGACACAAAATTGATTATCAAAATTACAAAAAATTGATTTTTATATAGGGGGTGATAAGGATTTTAGGTGACTAGAAATGTCTGGTGCAAATTAAATATTGTAGAGAACAGTTTCGCAAACATTTTGATGTATTAATATTTAAGATCCCAACGTTGGAGGCTTAACACTCGTCAATTTTTTAAAATACAATCGAAAAGACACAAAATTGATTTTTAGAAGGATGATGATTAGAACATTTTAGCTGTCAAGAAATGTGTGGCACCAAACTGAATGTTGTAGAGGAGACTGTTGCAAAAAAATTGGTGTATTATTTAACTTCCCATGGTTTAAGTTGTAGCACTCCTCAATTATCTAAAATCCTACCAAAAAGACACAAAAATTTAAATTCTTAAAAAAAGGGGCAGTCGTCATTAGGACATTTTTGAAGACTAGAGGTGTATGGAATCAAACAAAATCTTGTAGAAAAGACTGTTGCAAACAGTTTGATGCATTAATATTTAAGTTCCTATGGGTGGAGTCATAACAATCCTCAATTATTTTTAAAATACAATCAAGAAGACACAAAATTGATTATCAAAATGACACAAAATTAATTTTTATAAGGGGGGATTGTTTAGGATTTTAGATGTCAAGGAATTTCTGGCACCAAACTGAATCTTGTAGAGGCGACTGTTGCAAACAATTTAATGTATTAAATATTTAACATCCTAAGATCATATGGTTGTAGCACTACTCAATTATCTAAAATTCCACCAAAACGAAACAAAAATTTGAATTCCTTAAAAGGGGGAGGGCTGATTAGGACATTTTAGACTAGAGATGTCTGGAATCAAATTGAATTCTAGAGAATAGAGAATGTTGTGATCATTATTATGTATTTAAATTTAAAATCCCATGGTTGGAGTGTTAACACTTCTCAATTATTTAAAAATACAAATCAAAAGACACATATTTGAATTTTTAAAGGGGGTGATTAAGACATTTTTTAGGTAAGAAGAAATGACAGGCACCAAACTGCATATAGTAGAGGAGACAATTGCGCACATTTTGATGTATTAATATTTAAAATCCCATGATTGATTTGTAGCACTCATCAATTTCTTTCTGACAGAAAAGACATAAACATTTAACTTGTTTTAAGAGGGGAGGTTGATTAGGTCATTTTAATAACTAGAAATATTTGGAGCCAAACTATATCTTCTAGAGGAGACTGTTATGAATATTTTGATGTACAAATATATAAGATCACATGGTTGGAACTATAACACTCCTCAATGTTTTTAAAAATACAATCAAAAAACACAAAATTGATTATCAAAATGACACAAAACTGATTTTTATAAGGGGGGAGGGGTTGATTAGGATTTTAGGTGCCAAGAGATGTCTGGCACCAAACTGAATCTTGTAGAAGAGACTGTTGCAAACAATTTGATGTATTAATATTTAAGATCCCATGGTTGAAGTCGCAACGCTCATCATTTTTCTATAATTTGACGGAAAAGACATAAAAATTTGACTTCTTTTAAGAGGGGTTGGGGTTTGATTAGGATACTTTAGTAACTAGATATCTGGAGCCAAACAGAATCTTTTAGAGGAGACTTTTGTGAATATTTTTATGTAGTAATAAATAAGATCCTAGGGTTGGAGTCTATGCACTCCTCAAATTTCAAAAATCTGACCAAAAATACAAAAATTTTAATTCTTAAAAAAGGGGAGGATGCGGTTGTTTCGGCTATTTTAGAAGACTGGAGATGACTAGAACCCCAAATTGAATCTCATACAGGACACTGTTGCAAAAATCTTTCTGTACTAATATTTAAGATCCCATGATTAGAGTCGTATCACTCTTCAATTATCTAAAATCCAAACAAAAAGACACAAAAATTTGATTTCTTAAAAAAAGGGGGTGGCGTGATTAGGTCATTTTCGATGACTAGAAATATCTGGTGAAAACTAAATATTGTAGAGGATACTGTTGCAAACATTTTGATTTATTAATATTTAAGATCCTATGTTTAGAATCTTAACTCTCCTCAATTTCCTAAAATACGATAAAAAAACAAGTTTAATAATTTATAGAGGTGTGGGTTACTAGGACATTTAAGAGAGCTAGAAATGTCTTGAATCAAACGCAGTCTTGTAGAGGCGACTTTTACGAACATTTTGATGTATTAAATATTTAAGATTCTATAATTGGAATTGGTGCATTCCTCAATTTTCTAAAATCCTACCAAAAAGACAGAAAAAACTAATTCTTAAAAAAAGGGGGGGCTGATTAGGACATTTTAGTAACCAGAGATGTCTGGAACCAAATTGAATCTCATAGAGGACATTGATGCGAACATTTTGATGTAATAATATTTAAGATCGCATGGTTAAAGTCGTATCAATCGTGATTTATTTAAAATCCAAGCAAAAAGACCAAAAAATTTGAATTCTTTAAAATGGATTGGGATGTGATTTGGACATTTTTGGATACTAGGGATGTCTGGGAACAAACTGAATCTTGTAAAGTACACTGTTGCAAATATTTTGATGTATTAATATTTAACATCCCATGGTTTGATTTGTAGCAGTCCTCAATTTTCTAAAATCCAACCAAAAAGACACCAAAATTTCTATTCTAAAAAAAGTGGGGGGCTGATTAGGATATTTTAGAAGACTAAAGGCGTCTGGAATCAAACTGAATCTTGTATAGGAAAATGTTGCGATTTTTTGTATATATTTAAATTTAAAAACCCATGGATGGAGTGTTAACACTCCTCAATTATTTAAAATACACTCAAAAAGACACAAATTTGATTTTTATGAGGGGATGTTAAATGTTATTACATCAAATTGTTTGCAACAGTCTCCTATACAATATTCAGTTTGATGCCCAGACATTCCTTGACACCTAAAATTCTAATCAATCCCCCCGTATAAAAATCAATTTTGTGTCATTTTGATAATCAATTTTGTGTCTTTTTGATTGTATTTAAAAAAAATTGAGGAGTGTTATGACTCCAACCATAGGTTCTTAAATATTAATACATCAAAATGTTCGCAACAGTCACCTCTACAAGATTCAGTTTGGCTCCAGACATCTCTAGTCTTCTAAAATGTCCTAATCAACCCCCCTTTTTTTAAGAATTCAATTTTTTTTTCTTTTTGGTCGGATTTTAGATAATTGAGGAGTGCTACAAATCAAACCATGGGATCTTAAATATTAATACATCAAAATGTTCTCATCAGTGTCCTCTATGAGATTCAGTTAAACGTTATGGTTCTAGTCATCTCTTGTCTTCTAAAATGTCCTAAACAGCCGCCCCCTCCCAATTTTTAAAAATTCAAATTTTTTTCTTTTTGGTCGGATTTTTGAAAATTGAGGAGTGCACCGACTCCAACCATAGGATCATAAATATTAATACATCATTATGTTCCCAACAGTCTCGTGTGCAAGATTCTGTTAAAATGAGGATTGTTATGATTTCAAAGATGGGATCTTTAATATTAAAACATCAAAATGTTTGCAATAGTCTCTTCTTCAGATTTCAGTTTGGTTCCATACATTTTTTTCACCTAAAATGTCTTAATCACCCCCCAATATAAAAGTGAATATTGTGTCTTTTTAATTCTATTTTAGAAAATTGAGGATTGTTATGACTCCATCCATCGGATCTTATCTATTACTACATCAAAATGTTCACAAAAGTCTCCTCTGAAAGATTCTGTTTGGCTCCAGATATCTTGTTACTAAAGTATCCTAATCAAACCCCAACCCCTCTTAAAAGAAGTCAAATTTTTATGTCTTTTCCGTCAAAATATAGAAAAATGATGAGCGTTGCGACTCCAACCATGGGATCTTGAATATTAATACATCAAATTGTTTGCAACAGTCTCTTCTACAAGATTCAGTTTGGTGCCAGACATGTCTTGACACCTAAAATCCTAATCAACCCCTCCCTCCTTATAAAAATCAGTTTTGTGTCATTTTGATAATCAATTTTGTGCCTTTTTGATTGTATTTTTAAAAACAAATTGAGGAGTGTTATGACTCCAACCATAGGATCTTAAATATTAATGCATCAAATTGTTCGCAACAGTCTCCTCTAAAAGATATAGTTTGACTCCAGACATTTCTAGTCATATAAAATGACCTAATCACGACCCTCCCCCTTTTTACTGAACCAAATTTTGTGTCTTTTTTTTCGGATTTTAGAAAATTTAGGATTGCTACAAATCAAACCATGGAATGTTAAATATTAATACATAAAAATGTTTGCTACAGTGTCTTATAAAAGATTCAGTTTGGTTCCAGACTTCCCACAACTCCAAAAATGTTCAATTCGCCTCCCACCCCCTTTAAAGAATTCAAATTTTTCGGTTTTTTTTGCTTGGATTTTAGATAAATGACGATTGATACGACTTCAACCATGGGATCTTAAATATTAATACATCAAAATGTTCGCATCAGTGTTCTCTATGAGATTCATTTTCGTTCCAGACATCTCTAGTTACCAAAATGTCCTAATCTGCCACCACCCTTTTTTTTGAGAATTTAATTTTTTGTGTCTTTTTGGTGGGATTTTAGAAAATTGAGAAATGCACCGACTCCAGCCATATGATCTTAGACATTTTAGATATTTAATACATCAAAATGTTTGTAAAAGTCGCCTCTACAAGATTCAGTTTGATTCAAGACATTTCTAGCCCTCTTAAATGTTCTAATAAACCCCCTTCTCTATAAAGTATTATACATTTGTTTTTTTATTGTATTTTAGGAAATTGAGGATTGTTATGATTTCAACCATGGGAACTTAAATATTAATACATCGAAGTGTTTGCAATAGTATTTTCTACAAGATTCAGTTTGGCACCAGACATCTCTAGTCTTCAAAAATGTCTTAATTAGCCCCCCTTTTTTTACGAATTCAAATTTTTGTGTCTTTTTGGTAGGGTTTTAGAAAATTGAGGAGTGATAAATATCCAGCCATGGTATCTTCAATATTAATACCTAAAGATTTTCTCAAAAGTGTCCTCTATGAGATTCAATTTGGTTCTAGACATCTCTAATCTCCAAAAATGTCCGAATCAGCCCCTATAACAATTCAATTTTGTCTTTTGGTTGTATTTTTAATATTGAGGAGTGTTATGTCTTCAACCATGGGATCTTCAATATTAATACATAAACATGTTCAAAACAGTCTCCTCTGCAAGATTCAGTGTCGCGCCTGACATGTCTTGGTAACTTAAATGTCTTAATCAACCCCCCCTATAAAAATCAAAAATGCTTCTTTTTGATTGTATTTTAAATAATTGAGGAGTGTGAACACTCCAACGATGGGATTTTAAATTTAAATACATAAAAATTATCGTAATATTTTTCTCTACAAGATTCAGTTTCATTCCAGACATCTTTAGTCTTCTAAAATGTCCTAATCAACCCCCGCTTCCTTTTTAAGAATTGTAATTTTTGTGTCGTTTTGGTGGGATTTTAGGTAATTGAGTAGTGCTACAACTTAAACCATGGATGTTAAATGTTAATACATCAAATTTTGTTTGCAACAGTCTCCTGTACAAGATTTAGTTTGGCGTCGGACATTTCTAGTCATCTAAAATGATCTAATCACGACCCTCCCCCTTTTTAAGAATTCAAATTTTTATGTCTTTTTGCCGGATTTTAGAAAATTTAGGAGTGCTACAAATCAAACCATGGGAAGTTAAATAGGAATACAACAAAATGTTCTCATCAGTGTCCTCTATGAGATTCAGTTTGGTTCCAGACATCTCTAGTTACAAAAATGTCCTAATCAGTCCCCCTTTTTTAAGAATTCAAATTTTTCAGTCTTTTTGCTTTGATTTTAGATAAATGACGATTGATACGACTTCAACCATGGGATCTTAAATATTAATACATCAAAATGTTCGCATCAGTGTCCTCTATGAGATTCAGTTCCACACATCTCTAGTTACTAAAATGTCCTATTCTGCCTCCCCCTTTTTTTTGGGAGTTTAATTTTTTTGTCTTTTTGGTATCGGATTTTAGAAAATTGACAAATGCACCGACTTCCAACCATATGATCTTAGATATTTTAGATATTTATTACATCAACATGTTCGTAAAAGTCGGCTCTACAAAATTCGGTTTGATTCAAGACGTTCTAGCCCTCTTAAATGTTCCATTAACCTCCCCCTATAAAGTGTTATACTTTTGTTTTTATTGTATTTTAGAAACATGAGGAGTGTTATGACTCCAACCATGGGATCTTAAATATTAATACATCGAAATGTTTGCAATAGTCTCCCCTAAAAGATTCTGTTTGGCACCAGACATCTCTAGTCTTCAAAAATATCCTAATTAGCCCCCCTTACTTTAAAATTCAAATTTTTGTGTCTTTTGGGTCTGAATTTAGAAAATTGAGGAGTGTTAAGGCTCCAACAATGGGATCTTAAATATTAATACAGCAAAATCATCGCAACATTCTTCTCTACAAGATTCAGTTTGGTTTCAGACACCTCTAGTCTTCTAAAATGTCCTAATCAGCCTCCCACCCTTTTTAAAGAATTAAATTTTTGTGTCTTTCTTGTAGGATTTTAGATATTTGTGGAGTGCTACAACTAAAACCAATGGATGTTATATGATAATACATCAAATATTTTGCACCAGTCTCCTCTACAAGATTCAGTTTGGAGCCAGATACTTCTTGACACCTAAAATCCTAATCAACCCTACTTATAAAATTTTTTTGTCATTTTGTTAATCTATTTTGTGTCTTTTATATTGTATTTTAAAAAATTGAAGAGTGTTATGACTACAACCATAGGATCTTAAATATTAATACATCAAAATGTTTGCAACAGTCTCCTCTACAAGATTTAGTTTGGCTCCAGACATTTCTAGACATCAAAAATGACCTAATTACAACCCCCTTTTCAAAAATTCAAATTTTTTTGTCTTTTTGGACGGATTTTAGAAAATTGAAGAGTGCTACAAATCAATCCATGGGATGTTAAATATTAACACATCAAAATGTTTGCAACAGTGTCCTATGCAAGATTTAGCTTAGTCCCAGACATCCCTACTCTCCAAAAATGTCCTAATCACATCCCAATCCATTTTAAAGAATTCAAATTTTTGTGTCTTTTTGGTTGGATTTTAGATAAATGACGATTGATACGACTTCAACCATGGGATCTTAAATATTATTACTTCAAAATGTTCGCATCAGTGTCCTCTATGAGATTCAATTTTGTGCCAGACATCCCTAGTTACTAAAATGTCCTAATCAGCCCCCCTCTTTTTTTAAGAATTAGTTTTTTGTGTCTTTTTAATGGGATTTTAGAAAATTGAGGATTGCATGGATTCCAATCATAGGATCTTAAATATTTAATACATCAAAATGTTCGTAAAAGTCGCCTTTATAACATTGAGTTTGATTCAAAACATTTCTAGCCCTCTTAAATGTCCTAATAACCCACCCTACTATTATATTAAACTTTTAATTTTTTATCGTATTTTAGGAAATTGAGATGAGGTAAGACTCCAACCATGGGATCTGAAATATTAATACATCAAAATGTTTGCAACAATATCCTTTACAATATTTAGTTTGCACCAGATATTTCTAGTCACCGAAAATGACTTAATCACGCCACCCCCCTTTTTTAAGAAATCAAATTTTTGTGTCTTTTTGTTTGGATTTTAGATAATTGAAGAGTGATACGACTCTAATCATGGGATCTTAAATATTAGTACAGAAAGATTTTTCAACAGTGTCCTGTATGAGATTCAATTTGTTTCTAGACATCTCTAGTTTTCTAAAATATCCGAAACAACCGCATCCTCCCCGTTTTTAAGAATTCAAATTTTTGTCTTTTTGGTCGAATTTTTGAAAATTGAGGAGTGCATAGACTCCAACCATAGGATTTTAAATATTAATACATCATCATGTTCGCAACAGTCTCCTCTGCAAGATTCAGTTAAACGTTACTTTAGGTGCCAGACATTTCTTGACACCTAAAATATCCTAATCAGCCCCCTATAAAAATTAATTTTGTGTATTTTTGATTGTATTTTAAATAATTGAGGAGTGTTATGATTTCAAAGATGGGATCTTTAATATTAATACATCAAAATGTTTGCAATAATCTCTTCTTCAGAATTCAGTTTGGTTCCATACCTTTCTTGATACCTAAAATGACCTAATAACCCCCAATATAAAAGTGAATTTTGTGTCTTTTTAATTGTATTTTAGTAAATTGAGGAGTGTTATGGTTCGATCCATGGGATCTTATATATTTGTACATCAAAATATTCATAAAAGTCTCCTCTAAAAGATTCTGTTTGGCTCCAGATATCTAGTTATTAAAGTCTCCTAATCAACCCCCCCTCTTAAAACAAGTTAAATGTTTATGTCTTTTCTGTCAAATTAAAGAAAAATGATGAGCGTTGCGACTCCAATCATGGGATCTTAAATATTAATACATCAAAATGTGCGCAATAGTCTCCTCTACAAGATTCAGTTTGGTGGCTGACATTTCTTCATGCCTAAAATGACTTAATCACCCCCCTTACAAAAAACAAATATGTGTCTTTTTGATTGTATTTTAAATAATTAAGGAGTGTTAATACTCCAACCATATGATTTTAAATTTAAATACATAAACATGATCGCAATTTTCTCCTCTACAAGATTCAGTTTCATTCCAGACACCTTTAGTCTTCTAAAATGTCCTAATCAGCCCACCCTTCCTTTTTAAGAATTGAAATTTTTGTGTCGTTTTGGTGGGATTTTAGATAATTGAGTAGTGCTACAAATTAAACCTTGGGATGCTAAATGTTAATACATTAAATTGTTTGCAACAGTCTCCTCTACAAAATTCAGTTTGGTGCCAGAAATTCCTTGACATCTAAAATCCTAAACAATCCCCCCTTATAAAAATTAATTTTGTGTCATTTTGATAATCAATTTTGTGTCTTCTTGATTGTATTTTAAAAATAATTGAGGATTGTTATGTCTCCAACCATAGGATCTTAAATATTAATGCATCAAACTGTTCGCAACAGTCTCCTCTACAAGATTTTGTTTGATTCCAAACACCTCTAGTCTTCAAAAATGTCCTAATCACGACTCCCTCTTTTTTAAGAATTTAAATTTTTGTGTCTTATTGGTAGGATTTTAGATAATTGAGGAGTGCTACAACTTAAACCATGGGAAGTTAAATGATAATACACCAATTTTTTTGCAACAGTCTCTTCTACAACATTCAGTTTGGTGCCACACATTTCTTGACAGCTAAAATGTTCTAATCATCCCCCTTCTAAAATTCAATTTTGTGTCTTTTCGATTGCATTTTAAAAAATTGACGAGTGTTAAGCCTCCAACGTTGGGATCTTAAATATTAATACATCAAAATGTTTGCGACACTATTCTCTACAATATTTAGTTTGCACCAGACATTTCTAGTCACCTAAAATCCTTATCACCCCCTATATAAAAATCAATTTTGTGTCATTTTGATAATCAATTTTGTGTCTTTTTGATTGTATTTTAAAAAAAAATGAGGAGTGTTATGACTCCAACCATAGAATCTTAAATATTAATACATCAAAATCAATCATCGCAGCAGTCTCCTCTCGAAGATTTAGTTTGGTTCCAGACATTTCTAGACACCTAAAATCACCAAATCACGATCCCCCTTTTAAAGAATTCAAATTTTGGTGTCTTTTTGGTCGGATTTTAGACAATTGAGGAGTGCTACAAATCGAACAATGGAATGTTAAATATTAATACATCAAAATGTTTCAAACAGTGTCCTTTACAAGTTTTAGTTTGGTCCCTGACATCCCTAATCTCAAAAAATGTCTAAATCGCCTCCCACCCCCTTTTAAAGAATTCAAATTTTTCGGTTTTTTTGCTTGGATTTTAGATAAATGACGATTGATACGACTTCAACCATGGGATCTTAAATATTAATACATCAAAATGTTCGCATCAGTGTCCTCTATGAAATTCAGTTTCGTTCCAGACATCTCTAGTTACTAAAATGTCCTAATCTGCCTCCCTCCCTTTTTTAAGAATTTAATTTTTTGTGTCTTTTTTGGTGGGATTTTAGAAAATTGAGAAATGCACCGACTCCAACCATATGATCTTAGACATTTTAGATATTTAATACATCAAATTGTTAGTAAAAGTCGCCTCTACAAGATTCAGTTTGATTCAAGACATTTCTAGCCCTCTTAAATGTTCTAAGAAAACCCCCCTCTATAAAGTATTATACTTTTGTTTTTTTATTGTATTTTAGGAAATTGAGGATTGTTATGATTTCAACCATGGGATCTTAAATATTAATACATCGAAATGTTTGCAATAGTCTCTTCTACAAGATTCAGTTTGGCACCAGAAATCTCTAGTCTCAAAATGTCAGAATCAGCCGCATTCTTTTCTTTTAAAAATTAAAATTTTTGTCTTTTTGGTCGGATTTTTGAAAATTGAGGAGTGCACCGACTCCAACCATAGGATTTCTAATATTAATTTATCATCATGTTCACAACAGTTTCCTCTGCAAGATTAAGTTTTGTGCCAAACATTTCTAGACTCCTAAAATGTCCTAATCAGCCCCCTATAACAATCAATTTTGTGTCTTTTTAGTTGTATTTTAAAAATAAAGGAGTGTTATGACTCCAACCATGGGATCTTCAGTATTAATACATAAAAATGTTCAAAACAGTCTCCTGTACAAGATTCAGTTTGCGCCTGAAATTTCTTGATACCTGAAATGCCTTAATCAACCCCCCTTATAAAAATCAAATTTGTGTCTTTTTGAGTGTATTTTAAATTATTGAGGAGTGTTAACACTCCAACCATGGGATTTTAAATTTAAATACATAAAAATGATCGCAACATTCTCCTATACAAGATTCAGTTTGATTCCAGACACCTTTAGTCTTCTAAAATATCCTAATCAGCCCTCCCCCTTTTAATTAATTCAAATTTTTCTTTCGTTTTGGTGGAGTTTTAGATTATTGAGTAGTGCTACAACTTAAACCTTGGGATGTTAAATGTTATTACATCAAATTGTTTGCAACAGTCTCCTATACAATATTCAGTTTGATGCCAGACATTCCTTGACACCTAAAATCCTAATCAATCCCCCCGTATAAAAATCAATTTTGTGTCATTTTGATAATCAATTTTGTGTCTTTTTGATTGTATTTAAAAAAAATTGAGGAGTGTTATGACTCCAACCATAGGATCTTAAATATTAATGCATCAAATTGTTCGCAACAGTCTCCTCTACAAGATTTAGTTTGGCTCCAGACATTTCTAGACAACTAAAATCACCTAATCACGATCCCCCCTTTTTAAGAATTCAAATTTTGGTGTCTTTTTGGTCGGATTTTAGAAAATTGAGGAGTGCTACAAATCAAACCATGGAATGTTAAATATAAATACATCAATATGTTTGCTACAGTGTCTTATATAAGATTCAGTTTGGTTCCAGACTTCCCACAACTCCAAAAATGTTCAAATCACCTCCCACCCCTATTTAATGAATTCAAATTTTTCGGCTTTTTTGCTTGGATTTTAGATAAATGACGATTGATACGACTTCAACCATGGGATCTTAAATATTAATACATCAAAATGTTCGCATCAGTGTTCTCTATGAGATTCAATTTCGTTCCAGACATCTCTAGTTACTAAAATGTCCTAATCAGCCCCCCCCCTTTTTTTAAGAATTTAATTTTTGTTGTCTTTTTGGTGGGATTTTAGAAAATTCAGAAATGCACCGACTCCGACCATAGGATCTTAAATATTTAATACATCAAAATGTTCGTAAAAGTCACCTCTACAAGATTCAGTTTGATTCAAGACATTTCTAGCCCTCTTAAATGTCCTAATATCCCCCACCCAATCTATAAATTAATAAACTTTTGTTTTTTATAGTATTTTAGGAAATTAAGGATTGTTATGATTTCAACCATGGATCTTAAATATTAACACATCGAAATGTTTGCTATAGTCTCATCTACAAGATTCAGTTTGGTATCAGACATATCTAATCATCTAAAATGTCCTAATTAGCCCTCCATTTTTTAAGAATTTAAAATTTTGTGTTTTTGATCGGATTTTTGAAAATTGAGGAGTGCACCGACTCCAACCATAGGATTTCCAATATTAATACATCATCATGTTCGCAACAGTCTCCTTTGAAAGATTAAGTTTGGTGCCAGACATTTCTTGACACCTAAAATGTCTTAATCAAACCCCCTATAACAATCAATTTTGTGTCTTTTTAATTGTATTTTAAAATATTTAGGAGTGTTATGACTCCAACCATGGGATCTTCAGTATTAATACATAAAAATGTTCAAAACAGTCTCCTGTTCAAGATTCAGTTTGCGCCTGAAATTTCTTGATAACTGAAATGCCTTAATCAACCCCCCCTTATAAAAATCAAATTTGTGTCTTTTTGAGTGCATTTTAAATTATTGAGGAGTGTTAACACGCCAACCATGGGATTTTAAATTTAAATACATAAAAATGATCGCAACATTCTCCTATACAAGAATCAGTTTGATTCCAGACACCTTTAGTCTTCTAAAATATCCTAATCAGCCCTCCCCCTTTTAAGGAATTCAAATTTTTGTTTCGTTTTGGTGGAATTTTAGATAATTGAGTAGTGCTACAACTTAAACCTTGGGATGTTAAATGTTAATACATCAAATTGTTTGCAACAGTCTCCTATACAAGATTCAGTTTGATGCCAGACATTCCTTGACACCTAAAATCCTAATCAATCCCCCCGTATAAAAATCAATTTTGTGTCATTTTGATAATCAATTTTGTGTCTTTTTGATTGTATTTAAAAAAAATTGAGGAGTGTTATGACTCCAACCATAGGATCTGAAATATTAATGCATCAAATTGTTCGCAACAGTCTCCTCTACAAGATTTAGTTTGGCTCCAGACATTTCTAATCACCGAAAATGACCTAATCACGCCATCCCCCTTTTTTAAGAAATCAAATTTTTTTGTTTGGATTTTAGATAATTGAAGAGTGTTACGACTCTGAACATGGGATCTTAAATATTAATACATAAAATTTTTTGCAACAGTGTCCTCTATGAGATTCAATTTGGTTCTAGTCATCTCTTGTCTTCTAAAATGTCCGAAACAGCCACCCCCTCCCCATTTTTAAGAATTCAATTTTTTTTCTTTTTGGTCGGATTTTTGAAAATTGAGGAGTGCACCGACTCCAACCATAGGATCATAAATATTAATACATCATCATATTCGCAACAGTCTCCTCTGCAAGATTCAGTTTGGTGCCAGACATTTCTTGACACCTAAAATATCCTAATCAGACCCCCTATAAAAATTAATTTTGTGTCTTTTTGATTGTATTTTAAATAATTGAGGAGTGTTATGATTTCAAAGATGGGATCTTTAATATTAATACATCAAAATGTTTGCAATAGTCTCTTCTTCAGATTTCAGTTTGGATCCCTACATTTTTTTCACCTAAAATGTCCTAATCACCCCCCACTATAAAAGTGAATATTGTGTCTTTTTAATTGTATTTTAGAAAATTGAGGATTGTTATGACTCCATCCATCGGATCTTATATATTAGTACATCAAAATGTTCACAAACGTCTCCTCTAAAAGATTCTGTTTGGCTCCAGATATCTAGTTATTAAAGTATCCTAATCAAACCCCAACCCCTCTTAAAAGAAGTCAAATTTTTATGTCTTTTCCGTCAAATTATAGAAAAATGATGAGCGTTGCGACTCCAACCATGGGATCTTGAATATTAATACATCAAATTGTTTGCAACAGTCTCTTCTACAAGATTCAGTTTGGTGCCAGACATGTCTTGACACCTAAAATCCTAATCAACCCCTCCCCCCTTATAAAAATCAGTTTTGTGTCATTTTGATAATCAATTTTGTGTTTTTTGATTGTATTTTTAAAAACATTGAGGAGTGTTATGACTCCAACCATAGGATCTTAAATATTAATGCATCAAATTGTTCGCAACAGTCTCCTCTAAAAGATATAGTTTGACTCCAGACATTTCTAGTCATATAAAATGACCTAATCACGACCCTCCCCCTTTTTATTAATCCAAATTTTTGTGTCTTTTTTTTCGGATTTTAGAAAATTTAGGAGTGCTACAAATGAAACCATGGAATGTTAAATATTAATACATAAAAATGTTCGCAACAGTGTCCTATACAAGATTCAGTTTAATCGCAGACTTCCCTAGACCCCAAAAATGTTCAAATCGCCTCCCACCCCCTTTTAAAGAATTCAAATTTTTCGGTTTTTTTGCTTGGATTTTAGATAAATGACGATTGATACGACTTCAACCATGGGATCTTAAATATTAATACATCAAAATGTTCGCATCAGTGTCATCTATGAAATTCAATTTCGTTCCAGAAATCTCTAGTTACTAAAATGTCCTAATCTGCCTCCCCCCTTTTTTTGAGAATTTAATTTTTTGTGCCTTTTTGGTGGGATTTTAGAAAATTAAGAAATGCACCGACTCCAACCATATGATCTTAGACATTTTAGATATTTAATACATCAAAATGTTTGTAAAAGTCGCCTCTACAAGATTCAGTTTGATTCAAGACGTTGCTAGCCCTCTTAAATGTTCCATTAACCTCCCCTCTATAAAGTGTTATACTTTTGTTTTTTTATTGTATTTTAGAAAATTGAGGATTGTTATGATTTCAACCATGGGATCTTAAATATTAACACATCGAAATGTTTGCAATAGTCTCCTCTATAAGATTCAGTTTGGCATCAGACATCTCTAGTCTTCAAAATAGTCCTAATTAGCCCCCCTTACTTTAAGAATTCAAATTTTTGTGTCTTTTGGGTCTGATTTTAGAAAATTGAGGAGTGCACCGACTCCAACCATCGGATTTTCAATATTAATACATCATCATGTTCGCAACAGTCTCCTTTGCAAGATTAAGTTTTGTTCCAGACATTTCTTGACATCTAAAATGTCCTACTCAGCCCCCTATAACAATCAATTTTGTGTCTTTTTAATTGTATTTTAAAAAAATTGAGGAGTGTTATGACTCCAACCATGGGATATTCAATATTAATACATAAAAATGTTCAAAACAGTCTCCTCTGCAAGATTCTGTTTAGCGCCTGACATTTCTTGGTAACTTAAATGTCTTAATCACCTCACCCCCTTATAAAAATCAAATTTGTGTCTTTTTGAGTGTATTTTAAATAATTGAGGAGTGTTAACACTCCATCCATGGGTTTTTAAATTTAAATATATACAAAAAATTGCAACATTTTCCTATACAAGATTCAGTTTGATTCCAGACGCCTTTAGTCTTCTAAAATATCCTAATCAGCCCCCCACTTTTTTTAAGAACAGAAATTTTGGTGTCTTTTTGGTTGAATTTTAGAAAATTGAGGAGTGCTACAAATCAAACCATGGGATGTTAAATATTAATACATCAAAATATTTGCAACAGTTTACCTTACAAGATTCAGTTTGTTCCCTTACATCCCTAGTCTCCAAAAATGTCCAAATCACATCCCAATCCATTTTAAAGAATTCAAATTTTTTGGTCTTTTTGCTTGGATTTTAAATAAATGACGATTGATACGACTTTAACCATGCGATCTTAAATATTATTACATCAAAATGTTCGCATCAATGTCCTCTATGAGATTCAATTTGGTTCCAGACATCTCTAGTTACTAAAATGTCCTAATCAGCCCCCCCTTTTTTTAAGAATTAGTTTTTTCTGTCTTTTTGGTAGGATTTTAGAAAATTGAGGAATGCACCGATTCCAATCATAGAATCTTAAATATTTAATACATCAAAATGTTCGTAAAAGTCGCCTCTACAAGACTGAGTTTGATTCAAGACATTTCTAGCCCTCTTAAATGTCCTAGTAACCCACCCCTCTATAAATTATTAAACTTGTTTTTTTATCGTATTTTAGGAAATTGAGGAGAGTTAAGATTCTAAACATAGGATCTTAAATATTAATACATCAAAATGTTTGCAACAGTATCCTCTACAATATTTAGTTTTCACCAGATATTTCTAGTCACTGAAAATGACCTAATCACGCCACCCCCTTTTTTTAAGAAATCAAATTTTTGTGTCTTTTTGTTTGGATTTTAGACAATTGAAGAGTGATACGACTCTAATCATGGGATCTTAAATATTAGTACAGAAAGATTTTTCAACAGTGTCCTGTATGAGATTCAATTTGTTTCTAGACATCTCTAGTTTTCTAAAATATCCGAAACAACCGCATCCTCCCCGTTTTTAAGAATTCAAATTTTTGTCTTTTTGGTCGAATTTTTGAAAATTGAGGAGTGCATAGACTCCAACCATAGGATTTTAAATATTAATACATCATCATATTCGCAACAGTCTCCTCTGCAAGATTCAGTTAAACGTTATTTTAGGTGCCAGACATTTCTTGACACCTAAAATATCCTAATCAGACCCCCTATAAAAATTAATTTTGTGTCTTTTTGATTGTATTTTAAATAATTGAGGAGTGTTATGATTTCAAAGATGGGATCTTTAATATTAATACATCAAAATGTTTGCAATAGTCTCTTCTTCAGATTTCAGTTTGGTTCCATACATTTTTTTCACCTAAAATGTCCTAATCACCCCCCACTATAAAAGTGAATATTGTGTCTTTTTAATTCTATTTTAGAAAATTGAGGATTGTTATGACTCCATCCATCGGATCTTATATATTAGTACATCAAAATGTTCACAAAAGTCTCCTCTAAAAGATTCTGTTTGGCTCCAGATATCTAGTTACTAAAGTATCCTAATCAAACCCCAACCCCTCTTAAAAGAAGTCAAATTTTTATGTCTTTTCCGTCAAATTATAGAAAAATGATGAGCGTTGCGACTTCAACCATGGGATCTTAAATATTAATACATCAAATTGTTTGCAACAGTCTCTTCTACAAGATTCAGTTTGGTGCCAGACATCTCTTGGCACCTAAAATCCTAATCAACCCCTTCCCCCCTTATAAAAATCAATTTTGTGTCATTTTGATAATCAATTTTGTGTCTTTTTGATTGTATTTATTAAAAAAATTGAGGAGTGTTATGACTCCAACCATAGGATCTTAAATATTAATGCATCAAATTGTTCGCAACAGTCTCCTCTAAAAGATATAGTTTGGCTCCAGACATTTCTAGTCATCTAAAATGACCTAATCACGACCCTCCCCCTTTTTATTGAACCAAATTTTTGTGTCTTTTTTTCGGATTTTAGAAAATTTAGGAGTTCTACAAATCAAACCATGGAATGTTAAATATTAATACATAAAAATGTTTGCAACAGTGTCCTATACAAGATTCAGTTTAATCGCAGACTTCCCTAGACCCCAAAAATGTCCTAATCACCTCCCACTTCTTTTAAAGAATTGAAATTTTTCGGTCTTTTTGGTTGGATATATGTAAATGACGATTGATACGAATTTAACCATGGGATCTTAAATATTAATATATCAAAATATTCTCATCTGTGTTCTCTATGAGATTAAATTTGGTTCCAGACATCTCTAGTTACTAAAATGTCCTAATCTGCCTCCCCCTTTTTTTGGGAAATTAATTTTTTGCGTCTTTTTTGTGGGATTTTAGAAAATTGACAAATGCAACGACTCCAACCATATGATCTTAGATATTTTAGATATTTAATACATCCAAATGTTTGTAAAAGTCGCCTCTACAAAATTCAGTTTGATTCAAGACGTTGCTAGCCCTCTTAAATGTTCCATTAACCTCCCGTCTATAAAGTGTTATACTTTTGTTTTTTTATTGTATTTTAGAAAATTGAGGATTGTTATGATTTCAACCATGGGATCTTAAATATTAATACATCGAAATGTTTGCAATAGTCTCCCCTAAAAGATTCTGTTTGGCACCAGACATCTCTAGTCTTCAAAAATGTCCTAATTAGCCCCCCTTTCTTTAAGAATTCAAATTTTTGTGTCTTTTGGGTCTGATTTTAGAAAATTGAGGAGTGCACCGACTCCAACCATCGGATTTTCAATATTAATACATCATCATGTTCGCAACAGTCTCCTTTGCAAGATTAAGTTTTGTTCCAGACATTTCTTGACATCTAAAATGTCCTACTCAGCCCCCTATAACAATCAATTTTGTGTCTTTTTAATTGTATTTTAAAAAAATTGAGGAGTGTTATGACTCCAACCGTGGGATATTCAATATTAATACATAAAAATGTTCAAAACAGTTTCCTCTGCAAGATTCTGTTTAGCGCCTGACATTTCTTGGTAACTTAAATGTCTTAATCACCTCACCCCCTTATAAAAATCAAATTTGTGTCTTTTTGAGTGTATTTTAAATAATTGAGGAGTGTTAACACTCCATCCATGGGTTTTTAAATTTAAATATATACAAAAAATCGCAACATTTTCCTATACAAGATTCAGTTTGATTCCAGACGCCTTTAGTCTTCTAAAATATCCTAATCAGCCCCCCACTTTTTTTAAGAATAGAAATTTTGGTGTCTTTTTGGTTGGATTTTAGAAAATTGAGGAGTGCTACAAATCAAACCATGGGATGTTAAATATTAATACATCAAAATATTTGCAACAGTTTACTTTACAAGATTCAGTTTGTTCCCAGACATCCCTAGTCTCCAAAAATGTCCAAATCACATCCCAATCCATTTTAAAGAATTCAAATTTTTTGGTCTTTTTGCTTGGATTTTAAATAAATCACGATTGATACGACTTTAACCATGCGATCTTAAATATTATTACATCAAAATGTTCGCATCAATGTCCTCTATGAGATTCAATTTGGTTCCAGACATCTCTAGTTACTAAAATGTCCTAATCAGCCCCCCCTTTTTTTAAGAATTAGTTTTTTCTGTCTTTTTGGTAGGATTTTAGAAAATTGAGGAATGCACCGATTCCAATCATAGAATCTTAAATATTTAATACATCAAAATGTTCGTAAAAGTCGCCTCTACAAGACTGAGTTTGATTCAAGACATTTCTAGCGCTCTTAAATGTCCTAGTAACCCACCCCTCTATAAATTATTAAACTTGTTTTTTTATCGTATTTTAGGAAATTGAGGAGAGTTAAGATTCTAAACATAGGATCTTAAATATTAATACATCAAAATGTTTGCAACAGTATCCTCTACAATATTTAGTTTTCACCAGATATTTCTAGTCACCGAAAATGACCTAATCACGCCACCCCCCTTTTTTAAGAAATCAAATTTTTGTGTCTTTTTGTTTGGATTTTAGATAATTGAAGAGTGATACGACTCTAATCATGGGATCTTAAATATTAGTACAGAAAGATTTTTGCAACAGTGTCCTGTATGAGATTCAATTTGGGGTTCTAGTCATCTCTAGTCTTCTAAAATATCCGAAACAACCGCATCCTCCCCGTTTTTAAGAATTCAAATTTTTGTCTTTTTGGTCGGATTTTTGAAAATTGAGGAGTGCATAGACTCCAACCATAAGATTTTAAATATTAATACATCATCATGTTCGCAACAGTCTCCTCTGCAGGATTCAGTTAAACGTTACTTTAGGTGCCAGTTTATTTTAGGTGCCAGACATTTCTTGACACCTAAAGTATCCTAATCAGTCCCCTATAAAAATTAATTTTGTGTCTTTTTGATTGTATTTTAAATAATTGAGGATTGTTATGATTTCAAAGATGGGATCTTTAATATTAATACATCAAAATGTTTGCAATAGTTTCTTCTTCAGAATTCAGTTTGGTTCCATACCTTTCTTGATACCTAAAATGTCCTAATCACCCCTCACTATAAAAGTGAATTTTGTGTTTTTCAATTGTATTTTAGAAAATTTAGGATTGTTATAGTTCCATCCATGTGATATTATATATTTGTACATCAAAATATTCATAAAAGTCTCCTCTAAAAGATTCTGTTTGGCTCCAGATATCTAGTTATTAAAGTCTCCTAATCAACCCCCCCTCTTAAAACAAGTTAAATGTTTATGTCTTTTCTGTCAAATTAAAGAAAAATGATGAGCGTTGCGACTCCAATCATGGGATCTTAAATATTAATACATCAAAATGTGCGCAATAGTCTCCTCTACAAGATTGAGTTTGGTGGCTGACATTTCTTCATGCCTAAAATGTCTTAATCACCCCCCTTACAAAAAACAAATATGTGTCTTTTTGATTGTATTTTAAATAATTGAGGAGTGTTAATACTCCAACCATGGGATTTTAAATTTAAATACATAAAAATGATCGCAACATTCTCCTATATAAAAATCAGTTTGATTCCAGACACCTTTAGTCTTCTAAAATATCCTAATCAGCCCTCCCCCTTTTAAGGAATTCAAATTTTTGTTTCGTTTTGGTGGAATTTTAGATAATTGAGTAGTGCTACAACTTAAACCTTGGGATGTTAAATGTTAATACATTAAATTGTTTGCAACAGTCTACTCTACAAGATTCAGTTTGGTGCCAGAAATTCCTTGACATCTAAAATCCTAAACAATCCCCCCTTATAAAAATTAATTTTGTGTCATTTTGATAATCAATTTTGTGTCTTCTTGATTGTATTTTAAAAATAATTGAGGATTGTTATGACTCCACGCATAGGAACTTAAATATTAATGCATCAAACTGTTCGCAACAGTCTCCTCTACAAGATTTTGTTTGATTCCAAACACCTCTAGTCTTCAAAAATGTCCTAATGACGACTGCCCCTTTTTTTAAGAATTTAAATTTTTGTGTCTTTTTGGTAGGATTTTAGATAATGGAGGAGTGCTACAACTTAAACCATGGGAAGTTAAATAATAATACACCAATTTTTTTGCAACAGTCTCCTCTACAACATTCAGTTTGGTGCCACACATTTCTTGACAGCTAAAATGTTCTAATCATCATCCTTCTAAAAATCAATTTTGTGTCTTTTCGATTGTATTTTAAAAAATTGACGAGTGTTAAGCCTCCAACGTTGGGATCTTAAATATTAATACATCAAAATGTTTGCGAAACTATTCTCTACAATATTTAGTTTGCACCAGACATTTCTAGTCACCTAAAATCCTTATCACCCCCTATATAAAAATCAATTTTATGTCATTTTGATAATCAATTTTGTGTCATTTTGATAATCAATTTTGTGTCATTTTGATAAACAATTTTGTGTCTTTTTGATTGTATTTTAAAAAAATGAGGAGAGTTATGACTCCAACCATAGATTCTTAAATATTAATGCATCAAAATCATCGCAGCAGTCTCCTCTCGAAGATTTAGTTTGGTTCCAGACATTTCTAGACACCTAAAATCACCAAATCACGATCCCCCTTTTAAAGAATTCAAATTTTGGTGTCTTTTTGGTCGGATTTTAGACAATTGAGGAGTGCTACAAATCGAACAATGGGATGTTAAATATTAATACATCAAAATGTTTCAAACAGTCGCTTACAAGTTTTAGTTTGGTCCCTGACATCCCTAATCGCAAAAAATGTCTAAATAGCCTCCCACCCCCTTTTAAAGAATTCAAATTTTTCGGTTTTTTTGCTTGGATTTTAGATAAATGACGATTAATACGACTTCAACCATGGGATCTTAAATATTAATACATCAAAATGTTCGCATCAATATTCTCTATGAGATTCAATTTCGTTCCAGACATCTCTAGTTACTAAAATGTCCTAATCTGCCTCCCCCCTTTTTTTGAGAATTTAATTTTTTGTGACTTTTTGGTGGGATTTTAGAAAATTAAGAAATGCACCGACTCCAACCATATGATCTTAGATATTTTAGATATTTAATACATCCAAATGTTTGTAAAAGTCGCCCCAACAAAATTCAGTTTGATTCAAGACGTTGCTAGCCCTCTTAAATGTTCCATTATCCTCCCTTCTATAAAGTGTTATACTTTTGTTTTTTTATTGTATTTTAGAAAATTGAGGATTGTTATGATTTCAACCATAGGATCTTAAATAGAGTAATACATCGAAATGTTTGCAATAGTCTTTTCTACAAGATTCAGTTTGGCACCAGAAATCTCTAGTCTCAAAATGTCAGAATCAGCCGCATTCTTTTTTTTAAAAAATTAAAATGTTTGTCTTTTTGGTCGGATTTTTGAAAATTGAGGAGTGCACCGACTCCAACCACAGGATTTCTAATATTAATTTATCATCACGTTCACAACAGTTTCCTCTGCAAGATTAAGTTTTGTGCCAAACATTTCTAGACTCCTAAAATGTCCTAATCAGCCCCCTATAACAATCAATTTTGTGTCTTTTTAGTTGTATTTTAAAAATAAAGGAGTGTTATGACTCCAACCATGGGGTCTTCAGTATTAATACATAAAAATGTTCAAAACAGTCTCCTGTACAAGATTCAGTTTGCGCCTGAAATTTCTTGATACCTGAAATGCCTTAATCAACCCCCCCTTATAAAAATCAAATTTGTGTCTTTTTGAGTGTATTTTAAATTATTGAGGAGTGTTAACACTCCAACCATGGGATTTTAAATTTAAATACATAAAAATGATCGCAACATTCACCTATACAAGAATCAGTTTGATTCCAGACACCTTTAGTCTTCTAAAATATCCTAATCAGCCCTCCCCCTTTTAAGGAATTCAAATTTTTGTTTCGTTTTGGTGGAATTTTAGATAATTGAGTAGTGCTACAACTTAAACATTGGGATGTTAAATGTTAATACATCAAATTGTTTGCAACAGTCTCCTATACAAGATTCAGTTTGATGCCCAGACATTCCTTGACACCTAAAATCCTAATCAATCCCCCCGTATAAAAATATAAATTATTGAGGAGTGTTAACACTCCTCAATAATTTAAAATACACTCAAAAAGACACAAATTTGATTTTTATAAGGGGGTGAGGTGATTAAGACATTTAATTTACCAAGAAATGTCAGGCGCTAAACAGAATCTTGCAGAGGAAACTGTTTTGAACATTTTTATGTATTAATATTGAATACCCCACGGTTGGAGTCATAACACTCCTCAATTTTTTTAAAATACAATTAAAAAGACACAAAATTGATTGTTATAGGGGGCTGAGTAGGACATTTTATATGTCAGGAAATGTCTGGAACAAAACTTAATCTTGCAAAGGAGACTGTTGCGAACATGATGATGTATTAATATTGAAAATCCGATGGTTGGAGTCGGTGCACTCCTCAATTTTCTAAAATCAGACCCAAAAGACACAAAAATTTGAATTCTTAAAGTAAGGGGGGCTAATTAGGACATTTTTGAAGACTAGAGATGTCTGGTGCCAAACAGAATCTTTTAGGGGAGACTATTGCAAAACATTTCGATGTATTAATATTTAAGATCCCATGGTTGAAATCATAACAATCCTCAATTTTCTAAAATACAATAAAAAAAACAAAAGTATAACACTTTATAGACGGGAGGTTAATGGAACATTTAAGAGGGCTAGCAACGTCTTGAATCAAACTGAATTTTGTAGAGGCGACTTTTACAAACATTTGGATGTATTAAATATCTAAAATATCTAAGATCATATGGTTGGAGTCGGTGCATTTCTTAATTTTCTAAAATCCCACCAAAAAGTCACAAAAAATTAAATTCTCAAAAAAAGGGGGGAGGCAGATTAGGACATTTTAGTAACTAGAGATGTCTGGAACGAAATTGAATCTCATAGAGAATATTGATGCGAACATTTTGATGTATTAATATTTAAGATCCCATGGTTGAAGTCGTATCAATCGTCATTTATCTAAAATCCAAGCAAAAAAAACCGAAAAATTTGAATTCTTTAAAAGGGGGTGGGAGGTGATTTGAACATTTTTGGAGTTGTGGGAAGTCTGGAACCAAACTGAATCTTGTATAAGACACTGTAGCAAACATATTGATGTATTTATATTTAACATCCCATGGATTGATTTGTAGCACTCCTCAATTTTCTAAAATCCGACCAAAAAGACAAAAAAATTTGAATTTTTGAAAAGGGGGGTCGTAATTAGGTCATTTTAGATGTCTAGAAATGTCTGGAGCCAAACTAAATCTTGTAGAGGAGACTGTTGCAAACATTTTGATGTATTAATATTTAAGATCCTATGGTTGTTGTCATAACACTCTTCAATTTTTTAAAATACAATATAAAAGACACAAAATAGATTAACAAAATGACACAAAATTTTTATAAGGAGGGTTGATTAGGATTTTAGGTGTCAAGAAGTATCTGGCTCCAAACTGTATCTGGTAGAGGAGACTGGTGCAAAAAATTTGATGTATTATCATATAACATCCATTGGTTTTAGTTGTAGCACTCCACAAATATCTAAAATCCTACAAGAAAGACACAAAAATTTAATTCTTTAAAAAGGGTGGGAGGCTGATTAGGACATTTTAGAAGACTAGAGGTGTCTGAAACCAAACTGAATCTTGTAGAGAAGAATGTTGCGATGATTTTGCTGTATTAATATTTAAGATCCCATTGTTGGAGCCTTAACACTCCTCAATTATTTAAAATACAATCAAAAAGACATAAAATTGATTAATATAAGGGGGGATTAAGACATTTTAAGTGTCAAGAAATGTGAGGCACCAAAATAAATCTTGTAGAGGAGTCTGTTGCGCACATTTTGATGTGTTAATATTTAAGAACCCATGGCTGGAGTCGCAACACTCCTCATGTTTCTAAAATTTGACCGAAAAGACATAAAAATTTGATTTCTTTAAAGGGGGGGATTGATTAGGAGACTTTAGTTAATTGAAAACTCCGAAGCCAAACTGGATGTTTTAGAGGAGACTTCTATGAACATTTTGATGCACTAATATTTAAGATCCCATGGTTGAAGTCGGTGCAAACCGCAATTTTATAAAATCCGACCAAAAAGACAAACATTTGAATTCTTAAAAAAGGGAGGAGGCAGCTGATTCGTACATTTTAGAAGATTAGAGATATCTAGAACAAATTGAATCTCATAGAGGACACTGTTGCAAAAATCTTTATGTATTAATATTTAAGATCCCATGGTTGGAGTTTTATCACTCCTCAATTTTCTAAAATCCGAAAAAAAAGAAACAAAAATTTGAATTCTTAAAAAAAAGGTGGGCTAAGTAGGACATTTTAGATGATTAGGTATGTCTGATGCCAAACTAAGTCTTGTAGAGGAGACTATTGCAAACATTTCGATGTGTTAATATTTAAGATCCCATGGTTGAAATCATAACAATCCTTAATTTCCTAAAATACTATAAAATACAAAAGTTTATTTATTTATAGATTGGGTGAGGGATATTAGGACATTTAAGAGGGCTAGAAATGTCTTGAATCAAACTGAATCTTGTAGAGGTGAATTTTACGAACATTTTGATGTATTAAATATTTAAGATCCTATGGTCGGAGTCGGTGCATTCCTGAATTTTCTAATATCCCACCAAAAAGACAACAAAAATTAAATTCTTAAAAAAGGGGGACTGATTAGGACATTTTAGTAACTAGAGATGTCTGGAACCAAACTGAATCTCATAGAGGACACTGATGCGAACATTTTGATGTATTCATATTTAAGATCCCATGGTTAAAGTCGTATCAATCGTCATTTATCTAAAATCAAAGCAAGAAAACCGAAAAATTTGAATTCTTTAAAAGGGGGTGGGAGGCGATTTGGACATTTTTGGAGATTAGGGATGTTTGGGACCAATTTGAAACTTGTATAGGCCACTGTTGGAAACATTTTGATGTATTAATATTTAACATCCCATGGATTGATTTGTAGCACTCCTAAATTTTATAAAATCCGGCAAAAAAGACACAAAAATTTGAATTCTTAAAAAGGGGGAGGGTCGTGATTAGGTCATTTTAGATGACTAGAAATGTCCGACGCCAAACTAAATCTTGTACAGGAGACTGTTGCAAACAAAATTTGATGTATTAACATTTAACATCCCAAGGTTTAAGTTGTAGCCCTACTCAATTATCTAAATTCCCAACAAAACGACACAAAAATTACAATTCTTAAAAAGGAAGGGAGGGCTGATTAGAACATTTTAGAAGACTAAAGATGTCTGGAATGAAACTGAATCTTGTAGAGGAAAAAATTGTGATCACATTTTTATGTATTTAAATTTAAAATCCCATCGTTGGAGTGTTCACACTCCTCAATTATTTAAAATATAATCAAAAAGACACATATTTGATTTTCATTAGGGGGGGTGATTAAGTCATTTAAGTTACCAAGAAATGTCAGGCGCTAAACTTAATCTTGCAGAGGAGACTGTTTTGAACATTTTTATGTATTAATATTGAAGATCCCATGGTTAAAGTCATAACACTCCTCTATTTTTAAAATACAATTAAAAACCCACAAAATTGATTGTTATAGGGGGGTGATTAGGACATTTTAGGTGTCTAGAAATGTTTGGCACCAAACTTAATCTTGCAGAGGAGACTGTTGTGAACATGATGATACATTAATATTGGAAATCCTATGGTTGGAGTCGGTGCACTCCTCAATTTTCAAAAAACCGACCAAAAAAACAAAAATTTGAATTCTTAAAAAAAAGGATGCGGCTGATTCGGACATTTTTGGAGACTAGAGATGTCTAAAACCAAACTGAGTCTCATAGAGGACACTTTTGCGAAAATCTTTGTGTATTAATATTTAAGATCCCATGGTTGGAGTTTTATCACTCCTCAATTTTCTAAAATCCTACCAAAAAGACACAAAAATTTGACTTCGTAAAAAAGGGGGGCTAATTAAGACATTTTTGAAGACTAGAGATGTCTGGTGCGAAACTGAATCTTGTAGAGGAGAATATTGCAAACATTTCGATGTATTAATATATTTAAGATCCCATGGTTGAAATCATAACAATCCTCAATTTCCTAAAATACAATAAAAAAACCAAAGTATAATACTTTATAGAGGGGGATTTTATTAGAACATTTAAGAGGGCTAGAAATGTCTTGAATCAAACTGAATCTTGTAGAGGCGACTTTTACAAACATTTTGATGTATTAAATATCTAAAATGTCTAAGATCCTATGGTTGGAAACGGTGCATTTCTCAATTTTCTAAAATCCCACCAAAAAGACACAAAAAATTAAATTCTCAAAAAAAGGGGGGAGGCAGATTAGGACATTTTAGTAACTAGAGATGTCTGGAACGAAATTGAATCTCATAGAGAACACTGATGCGAACATTTTGATGTATTAATATTTAAGATCCCATGGTTGAAGTCGTATCAATCGTCATTTATCTAAAATCCAAGCAAAAAAGCCGAAAAATTTGAATTCATTAAATAGGGGTGGGAGGTGATTTGAACATTTTTGGAGTTGTGGGAAGTCTGGAACCAAACTGAATCTTATATAAGACACTGTAGCAAACATATTGATGTATTTATATTTAACATTCCATGGTTTGATTTATAGCACTCCTCAATTTTCTAAAATCCGACCAAAAAGACACCAAAATTTGAATTCTTAAAAAAGGGGGATCGTGATTAGGTGATTTTAGTATTCTAGAAATGTCTGGAGCCAAACTAAATCTTGTAGAGGAGACTGTTGCGAACAATTTGATGCATTAATATTTAAGATCCTATGGTTGGAGTCATAACAATCGTCAATATTCTAAAATAGAATTAAAAAGACACAATATTCACTTTTATAGTGGGGGGGGTGATTAGGACACTTTAGGTGAAAGAAATGTATGGAACCAAACTGAAATCTGAAGAAGAGACTATTGCAAACATTTTGTATTAATATTAAAGATCCCATCTTTGAAATCATAACACTCCTCAATTATTTAAAATACAATCAAAAAGACACAAAATTAATTTTTATAGGGGGTCTGATTAGGATATTTTAGGTGTCAAGAAATATCTGGCACCTAAAAAAAATTGGCACCTAAAATAACGTTTAACTGAATCTTGCAGAGGAGACTGTTGCGAATATGATGATGTATTAACATTTAACATCCCAAGGTTTAAGTTGTAGCACTACTCAATTATCTAAAATTCCACCAAAACGAAACAAAAATTTGAATTCTTAAAAATGGGGAGGGTGTGGCTGTTTCGGACATTTTAGAAGAGTAAAGGTGTCTGGAATCAAACTGATTCTTGTATAGGTGAATGTTGCAATAATTTTTATGCATTAAAATTTAAAATCCCATGGTTGGAGTGTTAACATTCCTCAATAATTTAAAATACACTCAAAAAGACAAAAATTTGATTTTTATAAGGTGGTTGATTAAAGCATTTCAGGTATTAAGAATATCAGGCGCAAACAGAATCTTGTACAGGAGACTGTTTTGAACATTTTTATGTGTTAATACTGAAGATCCCATGGTTGGAGTCATAACATTCATTTATTTTTAAAATACAACTAAAAAGACACAAAATTGATTGTTATAGGGGGCTGATTAGGACATTTTAGGAGTCTAGAAATGTTTGGCACAAAACTTAATCTTGCAGAGGAAACTTTTAGGATCATGATGATAAATTAATATTAGAAATCCTATGGTTGGAGTCGGTGCACTCCTAAATTTTCAAAAATCCAAACAAAAAGACAAAAATTTTAATTGTTAAAAAAAAGAATGCGGCTTATTCGGGCATTTTGAGACTAGAGATGTCTGGTGCCAAACTGAATCTCGTAGAAGAGACTATTGCAAACATTTCGATGTATTAATATTTAAGATCCCATGGTTGAAGTCGTATCAATCGTCATTTATCTAAAATCCAAGCAAAAAAAAACAGAAAATTTTGAATTCTTTAAAAGGGTGTGGGAGGCGATTTGAACATTTTTGGAGTTGTGGGAAGTCTGGAACCAAACTGAATCTTGTATAAGACACTGTAGCAAACATTTTGATGTATTAATATTTAACATTCCATGGTTTGATTTGTAGCACTCCTCAATTTTCTAAAATCCGACCAAAAAGTCACCAAAATTTGAATTCTGAAAAAGGGGGATCGTGATTAGGTGATTTTAGTTGTCTAGAAATGTCTGGAGCCAAACTAAATCTTGTAGAGGATACTGTTGCGAACAATTTGATGCATTAATATTTAAGATCCTATGGTTGGAGACATAACACTCCTCAATTATTTTTAAAATACAATCAAAAAGACACAAAATTGATTATCAAAATGACTCAAAATTGATTTTTATACGGGGGGATTTATTAGGATTTTAGGTGTCAAGGAATGTCTAGCATCAAACTGAATCTTGTATAGGAGACTGTTGCAAACAATTTGATGTATTAACATTTAACATCCCAAGGTTTAAGTTGTAGAACTACTCAATTATCTAAAATTCCACCAAAAAGAAACAAAAATTTGAATTCCTTAAAAGGGGGAGGGCTGATTAGGATATTTTAGAAGACTAAAGGTGTCTGGAATCAAACTGAATCTTGTATAGGAGAATGTTGCGATCATTTTTATGTATTTAAATTTAAAATCCCATGGTTGGAGTGTTAACACTCCTCAATAATTTAAAATACACTCAAAAAGACACAAATTTGATTTTTATAAGGGGGGTTGATTAAGGCATTTCAGGTATCAAGAAATTTCAGGCGCAAACTGAATCTTGTACAGGAGACTGTTTTGAACATTTTTATGTATTAATACTGAAGATCCCATGGTTGGAGTCATAACACTCCTTTATTTTTAAAATACAACTAAAAAGACACAAAATTGATTGTTATAGGGGGCTGCTTAGGCCATTTTAGGAGTCTAGAAATGTTTGGCACAAAACTTAATCTTGCAGAGGAAACTGTTGTGAACGTGATGATAAATTAATATTAGAAATCCTGTGGTTGGAGTCGGTGCACTCCTCAATTTTCAAAAATCCGACCAAAAAGACAAACATTTTAATTTTTTTAAAAAAAGAATGCGGCTGATTCTGACATTTTGAGACTAGAGATTTCTGGTGCCAAACTGAATCTTGTAGAAAAGACTATTGCAAACATTTCGATGTATTACTCTATTTAAGATCCTATGGTTGAAATCATAACAATCCTCAATTTCCTAAAATACAATAAAAAACAAAAGTATAATACTTTATAGAGGGGGATTTTCTTAGAACATTTAAGAGGGCTAGAAATATCTTGAATCAAACTGTATCTTGTAGAGGCGACTTTTACAAACAATTTGATGTATTAAATATCTAAAATGTCTAAGATCATATGGTTGGAGTCGGTGCATTTCTCAATTTTCTAAAATCCCACCAAAAAAGACACAAAAAATTAAATTCTTAAAAAGGGGGGAAGCTGATTAGGACATTTTAGTACTAGAGATGTCTGGAACCAAACTGAATCTCATAGAGGACACTGATGCGAACATTTTGATGTATTCATATTTAAGATCCCATGGTTGAAGTCCTATCAATCGTCATTTATCTAAAATCAAAGCAAAAAAACCGAAAAATTGAATTCTTTAAAAGGGGGTGGGAGGCGATTTGGACATTTTTGGAGATTAGGGATGTTTGGGACCAATTTGAAACTTGTATAGGCCACTGTTGGAAACATTTTGATGTATTAATATTTAACATCCCATGGAATGATTTGTAGCACTCCTAAATTTTATAAAATCCGGCAAAAAAGACACAAAAATTTGAATTCTTAAAAAGGGGGAGGGTCGTGATTAGGTCATTTTAGATGACTAGAAATGTCCGACGCCAAACTAAATCTTGTACAGGAGACTTTTGCAAACAAAATTTGATGTATTAACATTTAACATTTCAAGGTTTAAGTTGTAGCCCTACTCAATTATCTAAATTCCCACCAAAAAGAGACAAACATTGGTATTCCTTAAGAGGGTGGGCTGATTAGGACATTTTAGAAGACTAAAGATGTCTGGAATGAAACTGAATCTTTTAGAGGAGAATGTTGCGATCATTTTTATGTATTTAAATTTAAAATCCCATGGTTGGAGTGTTAACACTCCTCAATTATTTAAAATACAATCAAAAAGACACATATTTGTTTTTTGTAAGGGGGGGTGATTAAGGCATTTCAGGTATCAAGAAATTTCAGGCGCTAAACTGAATCTTGCAGAGGAGACTGTTTTGAACATTTTTATGTATTAATATTGAAGATCCCATGGTTGAAGACATAACACTCCTGTATTTTTAAAATACAATTAAAAAGACACAAAATTGATTGTTATAGGGGGCTGATTAGGACATTTTAGGTGTCTAGAAATGTTTGGCACAAAACTTAATCTTGCAGAGGAAACTGTTGTGAACATGATGATAAATTAATATTAGAAATCCTATGGTTGGAGTCGGTGCACTCCTAAATTTTCAAAAATCCAAACAAAAAGACAAAAATTTTAATTGTTAAAAAAAAAGAATGCGGCTTATTCGGGCATTTTGAGACTAGAGATGTCTGGTGCCAAACTGAATCTCGTAGAAGAGACTATTGCAAACATTTCGATGTATTAATATTTAAGATCCCATGGTTGAAGTCGTATCAATCGTCATTTATCTAAAATCCAAGCAAAAAAAACCGAAAATTTGAATTCTTTAAAGGGGGTGGGAGGCGAATTGAACATTTTTGGAGTTGTGGGAAGTCTGGAACCAAACTGAATCTTGTATAAGACACTGTAGCAAACATATTGATGTATTTATATTTAACATTCCATGGTTTGATTTGTAGCACTCCTCAATTTTCTAAAATCCGACCAAAAAGACACCAAAATTTGAATTCTTAAAAAGGGGGGATCGTGATTAGGTGATTTTAGTTGTCTAGAAATGTCTGGAGCCAAACTAAATCTTGTAGAGGAGACTGTTGCGAACAATTTGATGCATTAATATTTAAGATCCTATGGTTGGAGTCATAACACTCCTCAATTTTTATTTTAAATACAATCAAAAAGAAACAAAATTGATTATCAAAATAACACAAAATTGATTTTTATACGGGGGGATTGATTAGGATTTTAGGTGTCAAGGAATGTCTGGCATCAAACTGAATATTGTATAGGAGACTGTTGCAAACAATTTGATGTATTAACATTTAACATCCCAAGGTTTAAGTTGTAGCACTACTCAATTATCTAAAATTCCACCAAAAAGAAACAAAAATTTGAATTCCTTAAAAGGGGGAGGGCTGATTAGGATATTTTAGAAGACTAAAGGTGTCTGGAATCAAACTGAATCTTGTATAGGAGAATGTTGCGATCATTTTTATGTATTTAAATTTAAAATCCCATGGTTGGAGTGTTAACACTCCTCAATAATTTAAAATACACTCAAAAAGACACAAATTTGATTTTTATAAGGGGGTTGATTAAGGCATTTCAGGTATCAAGAAATTTCAGGCGCAAACTGAATCTTGTACAGGAGACTGTTTTGAACATTTTTATGTATTAATACTGAAGATCCCATGGTTGGAGTCATAACACTCCTTTATTTTTAAAATACAATTAAAAAGACACAAAATTGATTGTTATAGGGGGCTGATTAGGACATTTTAGGAGTCTAGAAATGTTTGGCACAAAACTTAATCTTGCAGAGGAAACTGTTGTGAACATGATGATAAATTAATATTAGAAATCCTATGGTTGGAGTCGGTGCACTCCTAAATTTTCAAAAATCCAAACAAAAAGACAAAAATTTTAATTGTTAAAAAAAAAGAATGCGGCTGATTCGGACATTTTGAGACTAGAGATGTCTGGTGCCAAACTGAATCTTGTAGAAGAGACTATTGCAAACATTTCGATGTATTAATATATTTAAGATCCCATGGTTGAAATCATAACAATCCTCAATTTCCTAAAATACAATAAAGAAAACAAAAGTATAATACTTTATAGAGGGGGATTTTATTAGAACATTTAAGAGGGATAGAAATATCTTGAATCAAACTGAATCTTGTAGAGGCGACTTTTACAAACATTTTGATGTATTAAATATCTAAAATGTCTAAGATCATATGGTTGGAGTCGGTGCATTTCTCAATTTTCTAAAATCCCACCAAAAAGACACAAAAAATTAAATTCTTAAAAAAGGGAGGGAGGCAGATTAGGACATTTTAGTAACTAGAGATGTCTGGAACGAAATTGAATTTCATAGAGGACACTGATGCGAACATTTTGATGTATTAATATTTAAGATCCCATGGTTGAAGTCGTATCAATCGTCATTTATCTAAAATCCAAGCAAAAAAAACCGAAAAATTTGAATTCTTTAAAAGGGGGTGGGAGGCGATTTGAACATTTTTGGAGTTGTGGGAAGTCTGGAACCAAACTGAATCTTGTATAAGACACTGTAGCAAACATATTGATGTATTTATATTTAACATTCCATGGTTTGATTTGTAGCACTCCTCAATTTTCTAAAATCCGACCAAAAAGACACCAAAATTTGAATTCTTAAAAAGGGGGGATCGTGATTAGGTGATTTTAGTTGTCTAGAAATGTCTGGAGCCAAACTAAATCTTGTAGAGGAGACTGTTGCGAACAATTTGATGCATTAATATTTAAGATCCTATGGTTAGAGTCATAACACTCCTCAATTTTTTTTAAATACAATCAAAAAGACACAAAATTGATTATCAAAATGTGACATAAAATTGATTTTTATAAAATGGGTGATAAGGATTTTAGGTGACTAGAAATGTCTGGTGCAAACTAAATATTGTAGAGAATAGTGTCGCAAACATTTTGATGTATTAATATTTAAGATCCCAACGTTGGAGGCTTAACACTCGTCAATTTTTTAAAATGCAATTGAAAAGACACAAAATTGAATTTTAGAAGGGGGATGATTAGAACATTTTAGCTGTCAAGAAATGTGTGGCACCAAACTGAATGTTGTAGAAGAGACTGTTGCAAACAATTTAATGTATTAACATTTAGCATCCCAAGGTTTAAGTTATAGCACTACTCAATTATCTAAAATCCCACCAAAACGACACAAAAATTTCAATTCTTAAAAAGGAAGGGTGGGCTGATTAGGACATTTTAGAAGACTAAAGGTGTCTGGATTGAAACTGAATCTTGTAGAGGAGAAAATTGCGATCATTTTTATGTATTTAAATTTAAAATCCCATGGTTGGAGTATTAACACTCCTCAATTATTTAAAATACAATCAAAAAGACACAAAATTGATTATCAAATGACACAAAATTAATTTTTATAAGGTGGGATTGTTTAGGATTTTAGATGTCAAGAAATGTCAGGCACCAAACTGCATCTTGTAGAGGAGACTATTGCGCACATTTTGATGTATTAATATTTAATATCCCATGGTTGGAGTCGCAACGTTCATCATTTTTCTATAATTTGACTGAAAAGACATAAAAATTTGACTTCTTTTAAGAGGGGGGTTTGATTAGGAGACTTTCATAACTATATATCTGGAGCCAAAAAGAATCTTTTAGAGGAGACTTTTGTGAAAGTTTGAATGTACAAATATATAAGATCCCATGGATCGAACCATAACACTCCTCAATTTACTAAAATACAATTAAAAAGACACAAAATTCACTTTTATATTGGGGGTTATTAGGACATTTTAGGTATCAAGAAAGGTATGGAACCAAACTGAATTCTGAAGAAGAGACTATTGCAAACATTTTGATGTATTAATATTAAAGATCCCATCTTTTAAATCATAACACTCCTCAATTATTTAAAATACAATCAAAAAGACACAAAATTAATTTTTATAGGGGGTCTGATTAGGATATTTTAGGTGTCAAGAAATGTCTGGCACCTAAAATAACGTTTAACTGAATCTTGCAGAGGAGACTGTTGCGAATATGATGATGTATTAATATTTATGATCCTATGGTTGGAGTCGGTGCACTCCTCAATTTTCAAAAATCCGACCAAAAAGAAAAAAAATTGAATTCTTAAAAATGGGGAGGGGGTGGCTGTTTCGGACATTTTAGAAGACAAGAGATGACTAGAACCAAATTGAATCTCATAGAGGACACTGTTGCAAAAAATTTTATGTATTAATATTTAAGATCCCATGGTTGGAGTTTTATCACTCCTCAATTTTCTAAAATCCAGAACCAAAAGACACAAAAATTTGAATTCTTAAAAGGGGGTAGATTAGGACATTTTTGAAGACTAGAAATGTCTTCAACCAAACTAAATATTGTAGAGGATACTGTTGCAAACATTTTGATGTATTAATATTTAAGATCCTATGGTTGGAGTCGTAACTATCCTCAATTTCCTAAAATAAGATAAAAATTAAAAGTTTAATATAATAGAAGGGTGGGTTATTAGGACATTTAAGAGGGCTAGAAATGTTTTGAATCAAACTCAATGTTATAAAGGCGACTTTTACGAACATTTTGATGTATTAAATATTTAATATCCAATGATTGGAGTCGGTGCATTCCTCAAATTTAAAAAATTCCTCCAAAAAGACACAAAAAACTAATTCTTCAAAGAAGGGGGAGGCTGATTAGGTAATTTTAAAAACTAGAGATGTCTGGAACCAAATTGAATCTCATAGAGGACACTGATGCGAACATTTTGATGTATTAATATTTAAGATCCCATGGTTGAAGTCGTATCAATCGTCATTTATCTAAAATCCAAGCAACAAGACGAAAAAAATTTGAATACTTTAAAATGGGTTGGGAGGTGATTTGTACATTTTTGGAAACTAGGGATGCCTGGAAACAAATTGAATCTTGTAATTAACACTGCTGCAAAAATTTTGTATTTATATTTAACATCCCATGGTTTGATTTGTAGCACTCCTCAATTTTCTAAAATCCGACCAAAAAGCACAAAAATTTGTATTCTTAAAGAAGGGGGGGGGGCTGATTAGGATATTTTAGAAGAAATTTATGTATAAACATTAAACATCCCAAGGTTTACGTAGTAGCACTACTCAATTATCTAAAATCCCACCAAAACGACACAAAAATTTGAAATCTTTAAAAGTGGTGGGCTGATTAGGACATTTTAGACAAAGACATATTTACACAAATGAAACCATTCACTTGTGTAAATATTGGTAGGTTTTTAATAATTGGGCATTATTAAATAAATATTTGCGGGAAATTGATGACACAAGTATCTTAAGGGCCCACTATACAAAAACTAACTTTTCTACAAAAATATATTTTCAATAATAAAAAGTACACCACATTTTGTCTCAGAATTTATTATACTATTGCATGATCACTTTTGTATGTGTATACTTTGGTCACTTCTTAAGATATTAGTGAATTTTTTAATCAAAAGTATTCGGGAATCAGAAGACACAACTACTAACAGGGTGCACTGTGCAAATATAATTTTTCTCCTAAAATATATTTTTTATAGAAAAATAAATACCATTTTTAGTCTAACAATACAATGCACTACCCAATGAAACTGCTTGTTTATAGTCTGGGAATTTTTTAAGATAGTAAGGAAAGCTTTATGTCAATGTACTTGAGAATCTTCAGTCACAAATGCAAATGGGCCCACTATAGAAAAACTAATTTTTTTACAAAACTATATTTTTATACTAAGAATAGTACCACCATTAATTTTAAAATAGAAAGTACTATTAAATGCATCCATTCAATTGCATATACTTCGGAAATTTCTCAAGATATTGGGAAATTTTGAAAACAAAAAGCATAGCTACTCGGAGTCACTTGTAATATTTTAGCTTCTCTTTTGACGGCACAGTCCATTGGAAAAATAATATTTTACAATAAATGCAACAATTTTTATAATATGAGTCCCAATACGGATGTTTACGTGGATTCTTAAATAAGTTTTTTGTGATATTCAGTTCCATTTTTGCCGAAACTTACTAGAAATTACTTTTGTCACTTGGGAACATTGTAGAAAACTTTATTTTTGGCAAAAATTTATTTTTGTGTAAAAAAAAAAAAAAACAATTCATTTATAATGTGAAAAACTTATAAATGGAAGGATTTGTTTTTGGTTACAAAAAGTCTCGTAAAATATTGGGGAATATTTTAATCAATGTAATCGGGAATCATAAGTCACAAGAACCACATTACCGCAATAAACAAAAATTAATTTCTCACGTAAAATTTATTTTGTATAATAAAAAGAAAACAGATATAAGTTTCTCTAAAAGGTATACTATCGAAAAGAGCCACTTGTTTATTTATCAAAAGGGAATTATTCAAGATAGTGAGGAAATTTTAGCTCAACATACTTGGAAATTCAAAGTCACACGTATATTAACGGCCTAATATAGAGAAATTTACTTTTCTTCGAAAATTTATTTTTCATATTGAAATAAGTAAAAATAATAGTATCACTATATTACCTATTACATAATGAATCCTTTCATTTGTGTATACATTGGGAATTTCTCAAGATAATGAGAAATATTTAAATCAAAATGCAGTTATTTGAAAACACTTGTATTATTTGGGAGTATGTTATGAAGACTATGTCCATGGGACAATTAACACTTTACTTTAAGAAGAATAACGTGTAAATTATAAAACTAAATACGGAACTTTATGTGAATACTTATATAAGTTTTTGTTTGAAAATGGGTTATTTTTTGATGAAACTTTCCATAAATTTCTTGTGTCGCTTGCAAAACTATACAAAAACGCGTTTTTGAAAAAAAAAATCTTTTTTTAATAAAATTTAACCAAAATTTTTCACAGAATGTCTTATACTACTAAATGAAATCATTCATTTGTGTAAATATTGGTTGTTTTTTTTAAAGTGGGGCATTATTAAATAAATATTTGCGGGAAATTGATGACACAAGTATCTTAAGGGCCCACTATACAAAAACTAACTTTTCTACAAAAATATATTTTCAATAATAAAAAGAACACCACTTTCGTCTCACAATGTATTGTACTTTTGCATGATCACTTTCGTATGTGTATACTTTGGTCACTTCTTAAGATATTAGGGAATTTTTCAATCAAAATATTTGTTGAATCAGAAGTCACACCTACTATCAGGGTGCACTGTGCAAATATAATTTTTCTCCTAAAATATATTTTTTATAGAAAAATAATTACAATTATTTGTCTAGCAATGCAATGCACTACCCAATGAAACTATTTATTTGTTTATAGTTTGGGAATTTTTTAGGATAATAAGGAACATTTAAGTCAATGTGCACTTGGGAATGTTTAGTCAAAAATGCAATATGGGCTAACTACAGAAAAACTCATTTTTCTACAAAACAAAATTCTTTATACTAAGAATAGTACCGTCAGTAATTTTAAAAAAGTAAGTACTATTAAATGAATCCATTCAATTGTATATAGTTAGTGAATTTCTCAAGATATTGGGAAATATTGAAAACGAAAAGCATGGCTACTTGGAGTCACTTGTATTACTTGGGCTTCTCTTGTGAAGGCACAGTCCATTGGAAAAATAATATTTTTCAATAACTGCAATAATTTTTATAATATGAGTCTCAATACGGATGTTTACGTGGATTCTTAAATAATTTTTTGTGATATTCAGTTCCATTTTTGCTGAAACATACTAGAAATTACTTTTGTCACTTGAGATCACTGTAGAAAACTCTATTTTCGGCAAAAATTTATTTTTGTGTAAAAAAAAAAAAAAAAAAAAAAACACAATTCATTTAGAATGTGAAAGTTTATAAATGGAAGCATTAGTTTTTGTATACACAAAATCTTTCTTAAAATATTGGGGAATATTTCAATCAATGTAATCGGGAATCATAAGTCACATGAACCACATGGCCGCAATAAACAAAAATTTATTTCTAACGTAAAATTTATTTTTATAATAAAAGAAAAAAGATATAAGTTTCTCTAAAAGGTATACTAACGAATAGATTCATTTGTTTGTTTATAACCTGGGAATTATTTAAAATAGTTAGGATTTTTTAGCTCAACGTACTTCGAAATTGGAAGTCACGTGTATATTAACGGCCAAATATAGAAAATTTACTTTTGTTCGAATTTTTTTTTTCATATTGAAAAAAGTAAAATTAGTAGTATCACTATATTATGTATTACCTAAAGAATCCATTCATTTGTGCATACATAGGAAATTTCTCAAGATAGTGAGAAATATTTAAATCAAAAAACAGCTATTTGAAATCACTAGTATTATTTGGGCGTATGTTATGAAGACTATGTCCATGGGAAAATTAAAAGATTACATTAAATAGAATAACATATAAATTGTGAAACTAAATACAGATCTTTATGTGAATACTTATGTAAGTTTTTATTGCAAAATGAGTTCATTTTTGAGGAAACCTTGCATAAATTTCAGGGTCGCTAGCAAAGCTATACAGAAACGCGCTTTTAAAATAAAATATAATTTTTTTTAAAAAAAATTTAACAATAATTTTTTATAGAATGTATATTAATACTAAATGAAACCATTTATTTGTGTAATCATTGGTAGGTTTTTTGAAAGTGGGGCATTTATAATATAATAATATAATCATAAATAAAAAAAACCATTTGTGGGAAATTGAAGACACACGTAACTTAAGGGCTCACTATACAATAACAATTTTTTCTACAAAAATATATTTTCAATATCGGGCGAAAATATAGCGACTTAACAATGGGATCTTAAGAATTAATACGTCCTCTACAAGATTCAGTTTGGTGCCTGTTATTTCTTGATACCTGAAATGACTTTATCAACCCCCCCTAATAAATATATAGTTTCTGATTTTATTTTAAATAGTTGAGAAGTGCTAACACTCCAACGATGGGATCTTAAATTTAAATACATGAAAATGATCGCAACATTCTCCTATACTAGATACAGCTTGATTCCAGACACCTCTAATCTTCTAACATGTCCTAATCAGCCCTCCCCCTTTTTTAAGAATTTAAATTTTTGTGTCTTTTTGGTAGGATTTTAGATAATTGCAGAGTGCTACAACTTAAACCAAGGGATGTTAAATGATAATACATCAAATTTTGTTTGCAAGATTTTCCTCTACAAGATTCAGTTTGATGCCACACATTTCTTAATACCTAAAATCCTAATCATCCCCCACTTATAAAAATCAATTTTGTTTTATTTTGATAATCAAATTTGTGTCTTTTTGATTGTAGTTTAAAAAAAATTGAGGAGTGTTATGACTCCAACCATAGGATCTTAAATAATAATACTTCGAAATGTTCGCAACAGTCTCCTCTACAAAATTTAGTTTGGCTCCAGACATTTCTAGATATCTAAAATGACTTAATCACGATCCCATCTTTTTAAGAATTCAAATTTTTGTGTCTTTTTCGTCGGACTTTAGAAAATGTAGAAGTGCTAAAAATCAAACCATTGGATGTTAAATATTAATGCATCAAAATGTTTGCAACAGTGTCCTATACAAGATTCAGTTTGTTCCCAGACATGCCTAGGCTTCAAAAATGTCCAAATCACCTCCCACACCCTTTTAAAGAATTCACATTTTTCGGTCTTTTTCCTTGGATTTTAGATAAAGGACGATTGATAAAACTTCAACAATGGGATCTTCAATATTATTGCAATCAAAATGTTCGCATCAGTGTCTCCTATGAGATTCAAATTGGTTCCAGACATCTCTAGTTACTAAAATGTCCTAATCACCCCAACCCCTTTTTAAGAATTAATTTTTTGTGTCTTTTTAATGGGATTTTAGAAAATTGAAGAATGCACGGACTCCAATCATAGGATGTTAAATATTTAATATATCAAAATGTTCGAAAGTGTCGCCTCTACAAAATTCAAGACATTTCTAGCCCACTTAAATGTCCTAATAAACCCCCCTCTATAAATTAATAAACTTTTGTTTTTTTATCGTATTTTAGGAAATTGAGGATTGTTATGATATCAACCATGGGATCTTAAATATTAACACATTAAAATGTTTGCAATAGTGTCCTCTAGAAGATTCAGTTTGGCACGAGACATCTCTAGTCATCTAAAATGTTCTAATTAGCCCAAATTTTTTTAAGAATTCAAATTTTTGTTTCTTTTTTGTCGGATTTTAGAAAATTGAGGAGTGATTAAACTCCAACCATCGGATCTTAAAAATTAATGCATAAAGATTTTCGGAACTGTGTGCTTTATGAGATTCAATTTGGTTCTCGACATCTCAATTTTTCTAAAATGTCCGAATCAGCCACCCCGCCCCCTTTTTTAAGAATTCAAATTTTTGTCTTTTTGGTCGGATTTTTGAAAATTGAAGAATGCGCCGACTCCAACAATAGGATCTTCGATATTAATACATCATCATGTTCGAAACAGTCTACTCTGCAAAATTCAGTTTGGTTCCAGACTTATTTTGACACTTAAATTGTCCTAATCAGCCACCCTATAACAATCAATTTTGTGTCTTCTTGATAGTATTTTAAAAAATTGAGGAATGTTAACACTCCAACCATGGGATCTTAAATTTAAATACATCAAAATGATCTTAAATTTCTCATATATAAAATTCAGTTTGACTGCAGACACCTTTAGTCTTCTAAAATATCCTAATCAGCCCCACCCCCCTTTTTAAGAATTCAAATTTTTGTTTCGATTTTTTGGGATTTTAGATAATTGAGTAGTGCTACAACTGAAACCTTGGGATGTTAAACGTTAATACATCAAATTGTTTGCAACAGTCTCCTCTACAAGATTCTGTTTACTGCCAGATATTTCTTGATACCTAAAATCCTAATCAACCCCACCCTTATAAAAATCAATTTTGTGTCATTTTGATAAACAATTTTGTGTCTTTTTGATTGTATTTTAAATAAATTGAGCAGTGTAATGACTCCAACCATAAGAACTTCAATATTAATACATCAAAATGTTCGCAACAGTCTCATCTACAGGATTTAGTTAGGAGCCAGACATTTCTTGGCACATAAATTGTCCTAATCAACCGCCCTATAAAAATTAATTTTGTGCCTTTTTGAATGTATTTTAAATAAATGAATAGTGTTTTGATTTCAAAGACGGGATCTATAATATTAATACATCAAAATGTTTGCAATAGTCTCTTCTTCATAATTCAGTTTGGTTCCAGACATTTCTTGACACCTAAAGTGTCCTAATCACACCTCCCCCACTATAAAAGGGAATTTTGTGTCTTTTTGATTGTATTTTAATAAATTGAGGAGTGTTATGATTCCAACCATGGAATCTTAAATATTAATACCTAACGCAACAGTGTCCTATATTAGATTTATTTTGGTTCTAGACATCTTTAGTCTTCTAAAATGTCCGAATCAGCCACCCCCTTCTTTTTTTAAGAATTAAAATTTTTGTGACTTTTTGGTCGCATTTTATATAATTGAGGAGTGATACAACTTAAACCATGGGATGTTAAAAATTAATACATGAATTAGTTTGCAACATTCTCCTCTACAAGATTCAGTTTTGTCCCAAAAATCTCTAGGCTCCTAAAGTGTCCTATTTACCACCCCCCTTTTAAATAATTAAAATTTTTCGGTCTATTCGTTTGGATTTTAGATAATTGAAGAGTGAAACGACTCTAACCATGGGATCTTAAATATTAATACATAAAGATTTTCGCAACAGTCTCCTCTGCAAGACTCAGTTTGGTGCCAGACATTTCTTGACACCTAAAATGTTCTAATCAACTCCTCTTTAACAATCAATTTTTTGTCTCTTTGATTGTATTTAAAAAAATTGAGGAGTGTTATGACTCCAACCATGGGATCTTCAGTATTAATACATAAAATTGTTCCAAACAGTCTCCTCTACAAGATTTAATTTGTCTCCAGGCATTTCTAGTCACCTAAAACCACCTAATCACGTCAACCCCTTTTTTAAGAATTCAAATTTTTCGGTTTTTTGGTTGGATTTTAGATATTTGAGGAGTGATACGACCCCAACCAAGGGATCTTTAATATTAATACATAAAAATTTTCGCAGCAATTTCGTCTACAATATTCAATTTGGTTCCAGACATATCTTTTTTTGAAAATGTCCTAATTAGCCCCCTTTCTTTTTTAAGAATTCAAATTTTTGTGTCTTTTTGGACGGATTGTAGATAATTGAGAAAAGCTACAAATCCTACCATAGGATCTTAAATATAAATACATGAAAATGTTCGAAAAAATTGCCTCAACAAGATTCAGTTTGATTCAAGATATTTCTAGCCCTTTAAAATGTCCTAATACCCCCCCCCCTCTATAAAGTGTAAAGTTTTTTTTTTTTTCGTATTTTAAAAAATTGAGGTGTGTTTTGATTTCAACCATGGGATCTTAAATATTAATCTTCAAAATGTTTGCAATAGTCACCTCTTCAGAATTCAGTTTGGTTCCAGATATTCCTTATCACTTAAAATATTCTAATCACCCCTCACGATAAAAGTGAATTTTTTGTCCTTTTGATTGTAATTTAGAAATGTGAGGAGTGTTATGACTCCAACCATGGGATCTTAAATATTAAAGCACTAAAATGTTTATAAAAGTCTCATCTAAAAGATCCAGTTTGGCATCTGACTTTTCTAGTAGCTAAAGTCTCCTAATCAATCCCCCCGCCATTTAAAGAAATAAAATTTTTGTCTTTTCGGTCAAATTTTAGAAACATGAGGAGTGTTGCGACTCCAACCATAGATTCTTAAATATTAATACATCAAAATGTGCGCAACAGACTCCTCTAACCCATTCAGTTTTTTTTCCAGACACCTCTAGCCATATAAAATGTCCTAATCAGACTCACCTCCCTTTTTAAGAATTCAAATTTTTGTGTCTTTTTGGTCTGATTTTAGATAATTGAGGAAAGCTAAAACTTAAACCATGGGATGTTAAATGTTAATAAATCAAATTGTTTGCAACTGTCTCCTCTACAGCATTCAATTTGGTGCCACACATTTCTTGCAGCTAAAATGTTCTAATCATCCCCCTTATAAAAATCAATTTTGGTCTTTTCGATTGTATTTTAAAAAATTGACGAGTGTTAAGCCTCCAACAATAGGATCTTAAATATTAATACATCAAAATGTGTGCAACACTATCCTCTATAATATTTAGTTTCCACCAGACATTTCTAGTCACCTAAAATTCTAATCAACCCACCCCCTGTATAAAAATCAATTTTTTGTTATTTTGATAATGAATTTTGTGTCTTTTTGATTATATTTTTAAAAAAATGAGAAGTGTTATGACTCTAACCATAGGATCTCTTCAATATTAATACATCAAAATTTTCCTAAACTCTCCTCTACATGATTTATTTTGGCTTCAGACATATCTAGACAACTAAAATTTCCTAATCACGACCCGCCTCCTTTTTAAGAATTCAAATTTTGTGTCTCTTTGGTTGGGTTTAAGAAAATTGAGGAGTGCTACAAATTAAACTATGGGACGTTAAATATTATTACTTCAAAATGTTTGCAACAGTGTCATATACTAGATTCAGTTTGGTGCCAAACATCTCTAGTCTCCAAAAATGTCCTAATCACCTCCCACCCCATTTTAAAAAATTCTAATTTTTCGGTCTTTTTACTTGGATTTTAGAGAAATGACGAGTGATACGACTTCAACCATAGCATCTTAAATATTAATACATCAAAATGTTCGCATCAGTGTCCTCTATGAGATTAAATTTTGTTCCAGACATCTCTAGTTACTAAAATGACCTAATCAGCCCTCCCCTTTTTTTAAGAATTTAATTTTTTGTGTCTTTTGGTGGGATTTAAAAAATTGAGGAATGCACCGACTCCAACCATAGGATTTTAAATATTTAATAAATCAAAATGTTCGTAAAAGTAGCCTCTACAAGATTCAGTTTGGTTCCAGACACCTCTAGTCTTCTAAAATGTCCTAATCACCCCACCACCCACCTTTTTAATAATTCAATTTTTTGTGTATTTTTGGTCGAATTTTCGATAATTGAGGATTGCTGCAACTTAAACCCGGGGATATTAAATGTTAATATATCAAATTGCTTGCAACAGTCTACTCTACAAGATTCAGTTTGGCGCCAGATATTTCTTTACAACTAAAAAGTCCAGAGCACCCCCTATAAAAATCAATTTTGCGTCTTTTAGATTGTATTTCAAAAAATTGAGGAGTGTTATTACCCCAACCAAAATATCTTTAATATTAATACATAAAAATGTTCGCAGCAGTGTCGTCTACAAGATTCAATTTGGTTCCAAACATCTCTTTTTTTCATAATGTCCTATTCAGCCCCCTTTCTATTTTAAGAATTCAAATTTTTGTGTCTTTTTGGTCGGATTTTAGAAAATTGAGAAGAGTTACAACTCCAACCATAGGATCTTCAATGTTCGAAAAAATTTCATCTACAAGATTCAGTTTGATTCAACACATTTCTAGCCCTCTAAAATGTCCTAATACGTTCTTAAATATTAATACATCAAAGTGTGCGCAACAGCCTCCTCTACAAAATTCAGTTTGGTGCCTCATATTTCTTGACACCTAAAATGTCTTAATCCCATCCCTTATAAAAATCAGTTTTGTGTCTTTTTGATTGTATTTTAAATATTTAAGATCACATGGTTGGAGTCATAACACTCCTCAATTTTTTTAAAATACAATCAAAAAGACACAAAATTGATTATCAAAATGTCACAAAATTAATTTTTATATAGGAAGGTGATTAGGATTCTAGGTGTCAAGAAATGTCTGGCACCAAACTGAATCTTATAGAGAAGACTGTTGCAAACAAAATTTGATGTATTAACATTTAACATCCCAAGGTTTAAGTTGAAGCACTACTCAATTATCTAAAATCCCACCAAAACGACACAAAAATTAGTATTCTTAAAAAGGGGGGCTGAATAGTAAATTTTAGAAGACTAGAGGTGTCTGGAACCAAATTGAATCATGTATAGGAGAATATTGAAGATCCCATGGTTGGAGACATAACACTCCTCAATTTTTTAAAATGCAATCAAAAAGACACAAAAGTGATTGTTATAGGAGAGGTGATTAGGACATTTTAGGATTCAAGATATGTCTGGCACCAAACTGAATTTTGCAGAGGAGACTATAGCGAACATAATGATGTATTAATATTTAAGATCCTATGGTTAGAGTCGGTGCACTCCTAAATTTTCAAAAATCTGACCAAAAAGACAAAAATTTGAATTCTTATAAAAGGGGAGGCGGCTTATTCCGACATTTTTGGAGCCTAGAGATGTCTAGAACCAAATTAAATCTCATAGGGTACACTTTTGAAAAATACTTTATGTACTAATATATAAGATCCCATGGTTGGAGTTTTATCACTCCTCTATTTTCTAAAATCCGACCGAAAATACACAAAAATTAGAATTCTTAAAAAAAGGGGGGCTAATTAGGACATTTTAGATGACTAGAAATGTCTGGTGACAAACTGTGTCTTGTAGAGGAGACTATTGCAAACATTTTGATGTATAAATATATAATATCCCATGGTTGGAGTTTTATCACTTCTCTATTTTCTAAAATCCCCCCCGAAAAGACACAATTCTTACAAAAAGGGGGGGTGCTGATTAGGTCATTTTAGATGACTAGAAATGTCTAGAGCGAAACTAAAACTTGTAGAGGAGACTGTTGCGATCAAATTGATGCATTAATATTTATCCTATGGTTGGAGTCGTAACACTGCTCAATTTTTTTTTTTTAAATACAATCAAAAGACACAAAATTGATTATCAAAAAGATACAAATTTGATTTTTATAAGGGGGGGTTGATTAAGCCATTTCAGGTATCAAGAAATGTCAGGCACCAAACTGAATCTTGTAGAGGAGACTGTTGCGCCCTTTTGACGTATTAATATTTACGATCCCATGGTTGGAGTCGCTACGCTCAACATTTTTCTACAATTTGACCGAAAAAACATAATTTGACTTCTTTTAAGAGGGATGGGGGATTTGAATAGACACTTTAGTAACTAGAAATGTCTGGAGCCAAACAGAATCTTTTAGAGGAGACTTTTGTGAACATTTTGATATACTAATATATAAGATCCCATGGTGTGAGGCATAACACTCCTGAATTTTCTAAAATACAATTAAAAATACACAAAATTCACTTTTATAGTGGGGAATGATTAGGACATTTTAAGTGTCAAGAAATGACTGGAACCAAACTGAATTCTGAAGAAGAGACTTTTGCAAACATTTTGATGTATTAAAATTAAAGATCCCATCTTTGAAATCATAACACTCCTCAATTATTTAAAATACAATCAAAAATACACAAAATAAATTTTTATAGGACGCTTATTAGGACATTTTAGGTTTCAAAAAAATGAACATCATGCTGTATTAATATTTAAGATCCTATGGTTGGTATAGGTGCACTCCTCAATTTTGTAAAATCCGACCAAAAATGCAAATATCTAATTCTTAAAAAAGGGGGGGCGCCTTATTCGGAAATTTTAGAAGACTAGAGATGTCTAGAATTAAATTGAATGTCATAGATGACAATGTTGCGAAAATCTTTATGTATTCATATTTAAGATCCCATGATTAGAGATGTATCACTCTTCAATTATCTAAAATCCAAACAAAAAGACACAAAATTTGAATTCCTAAAAAAGGAGGGTGGAATTATTAGGTCATTTTTGGTGACTAAAAATATCTGGTGTAAACTAAATATTGTAGAGGATACTGTTGAAAACATTTTGATGTATTAATATTTAAGATGCTATGGTTGGACTCTTAACTCTCTCCAGTTTCCTAAAAAGTTCACTACTTTATAGAGGGGTGGGTTACTAGGATATTTAAGAAGGCTAGAAATGTCTTGATTCAAACTCAATCTTGTAGACGTGACATTTACGAACATTTTAATGTATTAAATAAAGATCCTATGATTGGAGTCGGTGCATTCCTGAAATTTCTAAAATTCCACCAAAAAGACAAAACAAACTAATTCTTAAAAAAGGGGGGGCTGATTAGGACATTTTAGTAACTAGATATGTCTGGAACCAAATTGAATCTCATAGAGGACACAGATGCGGACATTTAGATGTAATAATATTTAAGATCCCATGGTTGAAGCCGTATCAATCGTCATTTATCTAAAATCCAAGCAAAAAGACCAAAAAATTTGAATTCTTTAAAATGGATTTGGAGGTGATTTGGACATTTTTGGAAACAGGGATGTCTGGGAACAAACTGAATATTGTAAAGGAAACTGTTGCAAATATTTTGAAGTACTAATATTTAACATCCCTTGGTTTGATTTGTAACACTCCTCAATTTTCTAAAATCCGACCAAAAAGACACAAAAATTTGTATTCTTAAAAAAGGGGGGGGGCTGATTAGGATATTTTAGAAGACTAAATAAGTTTAAATTCAAACTGAATCTTGTACAGGAAAATTTTGCGATCTTTTTTATGTATTTAAATTTAAAACCCATGGATGGAGTGTTAACACTCCTCAATTGTTTAAAATACACTCAAAAAGACACAATTTTTGTTTTTATAAGGAAGGGGGTTGAATATTTTTATGTATTAATATTAAAGATCCCATGGTTGAAGTCATAGCACTCCTCAATTTTTTTAAAATACAATTAAAAGGACACAAAATTGATTGTTATAGGTGGGCTGATTAGGACAATTTAGGGGTCAAGATATGTCTTTCTCCAAAATGAATCTTGCAGAGGAGACTGCTACGGACATGATGATGTATTAATACTTAAGATCCTATGGTTGTAGTCGGTGCAATCCTTAATTTTAAAAAATCCGAACAAAAAGACAAAAATTTGAATTCTTAAAAAGGGGGATCGTGATTAGGTGATTTTAGTTGTCTAGAAATGTCTGGAGCCAACCTAAATCTTGTAGAGGAAACTGTTGCGAACAATTTGATGCATTAATATTTAAGATCCTATGGTTAGATTCATTACACTCCTCAATTTGTTTTTAAATACAATCAAAAAGACACAAAATTGATTTTTATACGGGGGGATTGATTAGGATTTTAGGTGTCAAGGAATATCTGGCACCAAACTGAATCTTGTACAGGAGACTGTTGCAAAAAATTTGGTGTATTAACATTTAACATCCCAAGGTTTAAGGACATTTTAGAAGACTAGAGATGTCTAGAACCAAATTGAATCTCATAGAAGACACTGTTGCAATAATCTTTATATATTATTATTTGAGATCCCATGGTTGGAGTCTTATCACTCCTCAATTTTCTAAAATCCGATCAAAAAGAAACAAAAATTTGAATTCTTATAAAAGAGGGTTGAAATGATTGTGTAATTTTAGGTGTCAAGAAATATCTGTTGCAAACTAAATTTTGTAGAGGATTCTGTTGCAAACATTTTGATGTATTAATATTTAAGTTCCGATGGTTGGAGTCTTAACACTCTCCAATTTCCTAAAATACCATAAAAAAACAAAAGTGTAATATTTTATAGAGGGGTGGTTATTAGGTCATTAATGAAGGCTAGAAATGTCTTGAATCAAACTGAATCATGTAGAGGCGACTTTTACGATCATTTTGATTTATTAAACATTTAAGATCCTATGGTTAGAGCCGGTGCAATCCTTATTTTTTTTAAATCTCACCTCAAAGCCATAAAAAATTAAACTCTTAAAAAAAGGGGGGCTCATTAGGACATTTAATAATAGAGATGTCTGGAATCAAATTGAATCTCATATAGGACACTAATGCCAACATTTTGCTGTATTAATATTTAAGATCCCATGGTTGAAGTCGTATCAATCGTCATTTATCTAAAATCCAAGCAAAAAACCGAAAAATTTGAATTTTTTAAAAGGGGTTCTTTAAAGGTATTTTTGGACACTAGGTATGTCTGTGACCAAACTGAATCTTGTATACGACATTGTTGCAAATATTTTGATGTATTAATATTTGACATCCCATGGTTTAATTTGTAGCACTCCTAAATTTTCTAAAGTCCGACCAAAAAGACACAAAATTAGAATTCTTATAAAAGGGGGTCGTAATTAGGTCATTTTAGATGACTAGAAATGTCTGGAGCCATGCAAAATCTTGTAGAGGAGACTGTTGTGAAAAATGCGATGCATTAATATTGAAGATCCTATGGTTGGAGTCATAGTACTCCTCAATTCTTTAAAATACATTCAAAAAGACACATAATTGAATATAAGAATGACACAAAATTGATTTTTAAAAGGGGGGATTTGATTAGGATTTTAGGTGTCAAGAAATATCTGGCACCAAACTGAATCTTGTAGAGGAGACTGTTGCAACAATTTAATGTATTAACATTTAACATCTCAAGATTCAATTTGTAGCACTATGTAATTATCAAAACTACTACCAAAACGACACAAAAATTTGGATTCCAAAAAAGGGAGGGCTGCTGTTTAGGAAGACTACCGGAAGACTATAAGATTAAACTAGAATACTAAAGGATTAAAGAAGACTAAAGGTGTCTGGAACCAAACTGAATCTTGTATAGGAGAATGTTGCGATCATTTTTATGTATTAAAATTGAAGATCCCCTGGTTGGAGTCTTAACACTCCTGAATTATTTAAGATACAATCAAAAAGACACAAAATTCATTTTTATAAGTGGTGGTTGATTAAGACAATTCAGTCATCAAGAAATATCAGGCACCAAACTGCATATTGTAGAGGAGACTATTGCGCACATTTTGATGTATTAATATTTAGATCTAATGGGTGAAATCGCAACACTCCTCATTTTTAAAAAATACATTTAAAAAGACACAAAATTCACTTTTATAGTGAGGTTAGTATATTTTAAGTGACAAGAAATATCTGGAACAAAACTGAAATCCGAATAGGAGACTCTTGCAAACATTTTAACGATTAATATTCAAGATCCCATGGTTGAAATCATAACACTCCTTATTTTCCTAAAATACGAAAAAAAACATAAATTTAATACTTTATAGAGGAGGATGCTTATTAGGACATTTTAGAGGGCTAGAAATATCTTGAATCAAACTGATACTTGTAGAGGAAACTTTTTCGAACATTTTCATGTATTAATATTTAAGAATCTATGGTTGGAGTTCTACCTCTTCTCAATTTTCTAAAATACGACCATAAAGAAGCAAAATTTTTTAATTCTTAAAAAAGAAAGGGTGCTGATTAGGACATTTTGAAGGATAGAGATGTCTAGAACGAAATTGAATCTTTTAGAGGACACTTTTATGTATTAATATTAAAGATCCCATGCTTGGGGTCGTATCACTCCTCAATTTTTTAAAATACAATTAAAAGGACACAAAATTGATTGTTATAGGTGGGCTGATTAGGACAATTTAGGGGTCAAGATATGTCTGGCTCCAAAATGAATCTTGCAGAGGAGACTGCTGCGCACATGATGATGTATTAATATTTAAGATCCTATGGTTGTAGTCGGTGCAATACTCAATTTTAAAAAATCCGACGAAAAAGACAAAAATTTGAATTCTTAAAAAGAAGGAGGGGCGGCTGCTTCGGACATTTAAGAAGACTCTATAGATGTCTAGAACCAAATAAATCTCAAAGAGGACACTGTTGCAAAAATCTTTATATTTTATTATTTCAGATCCCATGGTTGGAGTCTTATCACTCCTCAATTTTCTAAAATCCGACGAAAAAGAAACAAAAATTTGAATTCTTATAAAAGAGGGGTGGCGTGATTGTGTAATTTTAGTTGTGTAGAAATGTCTGTTGCAAACTAAATCTTGTAGAGGATACTGTTGCAAACATTTTGATGCATTAATATTTAAGATCCCATGGTTGGACTCTTAACACTCTCCAATTTCCTAAGATACCATAAAAAACAAAAGTGTAATATTTTATAGAGGGGGGGATTATTAGGACATTTAAGAAGGCTAGAAATGTCCTGAATCAAACTGAATCTTGTAGAGGCGACTTTTACGATCATTTTGATATATTAAACATTTAAGATCCTATGGTTAGAAACGGTGCAATCCTAAATTTTCTAAAATTCCACCAAAAAGACACAAAACATTAAACTCTTAAAAAAAGGGGACTCATTAGGACATTTAATAATGTCTGGAACCAAATTGAATCTCATAAAGGACTTTGATGCCAACATTTTTATGTATTAATATTTAAGATCCCATGGTTGAAGTCGTATCAATCGTCATTTATCTAAATTCCAAACAAAAAGACCGAAAACTTGGAATTCTTTAAAAGAGGGTGGGAGGTGATTAGGACAATTTTAAGACTAGGGATGTCTGGGACTAAACTGAATCTTGTATAAGACACTGTTGCAAACATTACGATGTATTAATATTTAACACCCCATGTTTTGATCTTTAGAACTCCTCAATTTTCTAAAATCCGTTCAAAAAGACACAAAAATGTGAATTCTTTACAAGGGGGGGGGTCGTGATTAGGTCATTTTAGATGTCTTGAAATGTCTGGAGGCAAACTAAATCTTGTAGAGGAGAATGTCTCGAACATTTCGATGTATTAATATTTAAAATCCTATGGTTGGAGTCATAACATTCCTCCATTTTTTTTAAAATACAATCAAAAAGACACAAAATTGATTTTTATAAGAGGGGGTTGATTAGGATTTTAGGTGTCAAGAAATATCTGGCACCAAACTGAATCTTGTACAGGAGACTGTTGCAAACAATTTGATGTATTAACATTTATCATCCGAAGGATTAAGTTGTGGCACTTCTCAATTATCTAAAATCCCACTAAAACGACACAAAAATTTGAATTCTTAAAGAAGGTTGGCACATTAGGACATTTTAGAAGACCTGAGGTTTCTGAAAACAAACTAAATCTTGTACAGGAGAACGTTGCGATCATTTTTATGTATTAAAATTTATGGTCCCATGGTTGGAGTCTTAACACTCCTCCTTTATTTAAAATACAATCAAAAAGTCACAAAATTAAATTTTATAGGGGGACTGATTAGGACATTTTAGGTGTCAAGATATGTCTGGCCCCAAACTGAATTTTGCAGAGGAGACTGTTGCAAACATGATGATGCATTAACATTTAAGATCCTATCGTTGGAGTCGGTGCACTCCTCAATTTTAAGAAATTCGACCAAAAAGACGAAAATTTGAATTCTTAAAAAGGGGGTGGGTGCCTGATTCTTACATTTTAAAAGACTAGAGATGACTAGAACCAAATTGAATCTCATACAGGACACTATTGTGGAAATCTTTTTGTATTAATATTTAAGATCCCATGGTTAAATCCATATCAATCTTCAAACATCTAAAATCCAAACAAAAAGACACAAAAATTTGAATTCTTAAAAAAGGGGGATAGCGTGATTAGGTAATTTTAAGTAACTAGAAATATCTGGTGCTAACTAAATGTTGTAGAGGATACTGTTGCAAACATTTTGATGTAATAATATCTAAGATCCCGTGGTTGAAATCATAACACTCCTCAATTTCCTAAAATACGATATAAAAAAACAAAAGTTTATTACTTTATATAGATGGGGAGGGTTGTTAGGACATTTAACAGGGCTAGAAATGTCTTAAATCAAACTGAATCTTGTAGAGGCGAATTTTACGAACATTTTGATGTATTAAATATTTAAGATCCTATTGTTGGAGTCGGTTCATTCCTCAATTTTCTAAAATCCCACCAAAAATGCACAAAAAATTAAATTCTTAAAGAATAGGGGGGGCTGATTAGGACATTTTAGTAACTAGAAATGTCTGGAACTAATATAATTAATATTTAAGATACCATGGTTGGAGTCATAACACTCCTCAATTTTCTAAAATACATTCAAAAGACCATTTTAGGTGTCAAGAAATGTCTGGCATTTCTTGACACCTAAAATGTCCTAATCAGCTTTCCTATAAAAATTAATTTTGTGTCTTTTTGATTGTATTTTAAATAATTGAGGAGTGTTATGACTCCAACCTTGGGATCTTTATTATTAATACATCAAAATGTTCGCAACTGTATCCTCTACAAAATTCACTTTTGTGCCTGACATTTCTCTGCATCTGAAATGTCTTAATCACCCCCCTTATAAAAATCAAATTTCTGTATTTTTGATTGTATTTTAGAAAATTGAGGAGTGTTATGATTCCAAACATGAGATCTTATAAATTAGTATATCAAAATGTTCACAAACGTCTCCTCTAAATGATCCAGTTTGGCTCCAGACTTTTCTAGTACCTTAAGTCTCCTAATCAATCCCCCCCCTTTAAAGAAGTCAAATTTTTCTGTCTTTTCGGTCACATTTTAGAAACATGTGGAGTGTTGAGACTCCATGGTGCCTGTCATTTCTTGACACCTGAAATGTCTTAATCACACCCTTATAAAAATTAAATTTGTGTCTTTTTGATTGTATTTTAAATAATTGAGGAGTGTTAAGTCTCCAACGAAGAGATCTTAAATTTTAATACATAAAAATGATCGCAACATTTTTCAATACTACCTTTAGTTTGATTCCAGACTCCTCTAGTCTACTAAAATGTCCTAATCAGCCCCCCCCCCTTTTTAAGATTTTAAATTTTTGTGTCGTTTTGGTGGGATTTTAGATAAATGAGTAGTGCTACAACTTAAACCTTGGGATGTTAAATGTTAATACATCAAATTGTTTGCAAGAGTCTCCTCTACAGGATTCAGTTTGCCAGACATTTCTTGACACCTAAAATCTTAATCACCCCCACCTCTTATAATTTTTCACCTAAAATATAATTTTTCTAGAAAAATAAATACCACTGTTAGTCTAACAATACAACGCACTACCCAATGAAACTATTTGTTTCTTTATAGCTGGGGAATTTTTTAAGATAATATGGAACATTTATGTCAATGTTCTTGGGAAACTTTAGTCTTAAATGCAGTATGGGCCCACTATAGAAAAACTCATTTTTCTACAAACAACATTTTTAATTCTAAGAATAGTACCACCAGTAATTTTAAAATATTAAGTATTATTAAATGAATCCATTCAATTGTGTATACATTGGGAATTTCTCAAGATATTGGGAAATATTGAAAACAAAATGCAAGGCTATTTGGAGTCATTTGTAATACTTTTGCTTCTTTTATAAAAACTCCATTGGAAAAATAATATTTTACAATAACTATAATAAATTTTATAAGTCTAAATATACGGATATTCTTGTAGATACTTAAATAATTTTTTGGGAGATTCAGTTCCAATTTTGCTGAAGCTTACTAGAAATTAATTCTTTCACATGGAAACACTGTAAAAACTCTATTTTCGGCAAAATTTATTTTTGAGTAAAAAAAAAAAAAAAAAAAAAAAAAAAAAAAAAAAAACCACAATTTATTTAGAATGTGAAAAACTTATAAATGGAAGAATTTGTTTTTGTATACACAAAGCCTTTCTTAAAATATTGTGGAATTTTTCAATTAACGTAATCGGGATTCATAAGTCACATAAAAAACATGGGAGCAATAAACAAAAATTAACTTCTCTCGTAAAATTTAATTTTTATAATAAAAAGAAAACAGGTATAAGTTTCGCTAAAAGGTGTACTATTGAATAAAGCCATTTGTTTGCTTATAAAAAGGGAATTATTTAAGATAGTGAGGAATTTTTAGCTCAACGTACTTGTGAATTTAAGTCATACGTATATTAACGGACTAATATAGAGAAATTTACTTTTCTTCGAAAATTTTTTTGAATTGAAAAAATTAAAATTAGTAGTATTACAATATTAAGTATTACTAAGTGAATCCATTAGGAATTTCTCAAGATAATGGGAAATATTTAAATCAAAATACATGGTTACTTGGAGTCACTTGTAATACTTGGGCTTTTCTTATAAAGGCTCTGTCCATTGGAAAAATATTATTTTACAATAACTGCAATAATTTTTATAATATCAGTCTAAATACGGATGTTTATGTGAATTCTTAAATATATTTTTTGGGAGATTCAGTTCAATTTTTGCTGAAACATACTAGAAATTACTTTTGTCACTTGGGAACACTGAAGAAAACTGTATTTTCGGCAAAAATTTATTTTTGTGTAAAGAAAAAACACCACTATTTATTTAGAATGTGAAAAACTTATAAATGGAAGGATTTCTTTTTGTATACACAAAGTCTTTCTTAAAATTTTGGGGAATTTTTCAATCAACGTAAGCGGGAATCATAAGTCACGCGAACCACATGGCCGCAATAAACAAAAATTAATTTCTCACGTAAAATTTATTTTTTTATAATGAAAAGTATACAGCTATAAGTCTTGCTAAATAATGTAATATCGAATAAAACCATTTGTTTGTTTATAAACTAGGAATTATTTAAGATAGTAAGGAATTTTTAGCTCAACGAACTTGAGAATTTGAAGTCACGCATATATTAATGACCTAATATAGAAAAATTTACTTTTCGCTGAAACTTAATTTTTTATAATGAAAAAATTAAAATCAGTAGTATTACAATATTAAGTATTACTAAATGAATGCATTCATTTGTTTATACATTGGGAATTTCTCAAGATAATGGGAAATATTTAATCAAAATATAGGTATTTGAAATCACTTGTATTATTTGGGCTTCTCTTATGAAGACTATTTCCATGGGAAAATTAAAGTTTTACATTAAATAAAATAACGTATAAATTATAAAACTAAATATGGATCTTTATGTGAATACTTATATAAGTTTTTGTTGGAAATTGAGTTCATTTTTGATGAAACTTTTCATAGATTCCTTTTGTCGCTTGTAAAACTATACAAAAACCCGTTTTTTTTTAACTAAAATATTCTTTTTTTTTTTAATAAAATTTAACCACAATTGTTCTTAGAATGTTTATTAATGCAAAATGAAACTATTCATTTGGGTATATATTGGTAGGTTTTTAGAAATTGGGGCATTTTTAAATTAATATTTGCTGGAAATTGATGACACACATTCCTTAAGGGCCCACTACACAAAAACTAATTTTTCTATAAAAATATTTTTTCATTGATGAAAAGAACACCACATTTCTTCTCAGAACATAACATACTTCTGCATGTTAGCATTCGTATGTGTATACCATTTGAATTGCTTCAAATATTAGGGTATTTTGCCATAAAACTTATCGGGAATCAGAATTGACACCTAATATCAGGGCGCATTGTACAAATATAATTTTTCTCCTAAAATGTATATTTATAATAAACTACATACCCCTATTAGTCTTACAATGTAACTAATTACCAAATGAATCTGTTTGTTTGTTTATAAACTGTGAAATTATTAAGACAATAAGGAATATTTAAGTCAATGTAATTGGGAATCTGAAGTCACCAGTACAATATGGACCCACTACAGAAAAACTCATTTTTCCCGCAAAAAATATTTTATATATTAAAAAGAATACCAACAAAAGTCTTAGAATGTTAAGCATTACTAAATGAATCCATTCATTTATATATTGGGAATGTCTCAAGATATTAGGAAGTACTGAAAACGAAATGCATAGCTAATGAAGTATCTTGTATTATTTGGGCTTCTCTTATAAAGACTTTGTACATGGGAAAAATTTTATTTTACAATAACTACAATAAATTTTATAATATAAGTCTAATTACGTATGTTTATGTAGTTACTTAAGTAAATTTTTATAGGAGATTCAGTTCCATTTTTGCTGAAACTTACTATAATTCACTTTTGTCACTTGGGCACACTGTAGAAAACTCGATTTTATCCAAAAATATATTTTTATATAAAAAGAATATTCATTTAGAATGTGATTAATTCATTCAGAATGTGAAACGATTTTAAATGGAAGGATTCGTTTGTGTATACACAAAGTGTTTCTTAAAATATTGGGGAATTTTGCAATCAACGTAATCGGGAATCATAAGTCACACGTACCATATGGGCGCAATATACAAAAATTAATTTCTCACCTATAATTTATTCTTATAATAAAAAGTACACAGCTATTTGTCTTACTAAAAGGTGTACTATCGAATGAAATCATTCGGTTGTTTATAAATGTGGAATTATTTAAGATAATAAGCAAATTTTAATTTAACGTATTTGAGATTCTGAAGTCACACGTTTAATAACGGCCCAATATAGAAGAACTAATAAAATAAAAGGCAAAATGAAATCAAATGAAATGTGCTCAATGAAGAAGGGTATATTATATCAAGAATATGACCAACCGAAAAATCGATTCAATTTAACATCAAATTATATAAGTTTTGCTAGGCAATTTGGCTGTCTGGGTTTTATGATGCAAGGTCCAAGAATGATCATAGAGTTCCAGGAATAAGATTTTTCCTAAAAGAATTTTTTTTTATTTTATATTTATTTTTTTTTAAAAAAAACTCATACAACATTAAAATTAGAAAAAAAAGAAGAATTTATATTTATTATAAAAATTTATGTTATTATATTTAAATTTAATACATAGAAAAAAATATCAGAGTCATAACATAAACTATGCAAAATTCATAAAAACTCTTGGCTTTAAAAATGGAAAAAAAAGTTTTGAAATAGCCAAATCACATAATTTTTTGTTAAAAATGCCCGGGTAATAGGGTTTTATCTTTTAACTCTACTAGGGAAGGAAGTGATGACACTTTTATGTAGAGAAGCATACAGAGTTCATGCCATCCTGATACCGAATTCGGTCCTTTTTAGTAATTTAAAAGCATGGACCAAGTAGAAAAGACCCCAGATTCTCCCTATCCCCCGAAAAGTATCATTTCACGTGGAGAACGTTGAGAAGATGACATATTTTCTGCGCCTCAGCCGCCACTTGTGAAAACGCCGGATGTTCGATTGAGTCGGATTTCAAACTCATTACCGATGACCAATCAACTATGCAACCGCAGAGCTTTCACTTTCAATATTATTTTTAACTATCAATATTTATCGGATGATACTAAAATCGTGCTATTAGCTGCTTATTTCAACTTTGATGCAACTCTTCAAAATACTCGAAAATTTATTTTGAGCTATATTCTCCTTCATATGTCAGCCTTTATTTCAAGTATGAAACGTATTTTCTGAAATAAAATTGTTACCAAGAATTACTATGTATTCTTTATTCTTGCTTCAAATAAAAAATTTTCTATATTGTGAAATATACATGAAATGCCATTTTCTCTTCAAGAATTGAATCACGACGGAATATGAAAGTTTTGTGGTGAAAGGTTATGAATAAAGAATGATTTGATTTTGTTAATTAGTTCCTGATTCTTTTTATTTGTAAATTATTATTATAATAGTTATTTGAGATTCAAAGACAATTAGTTCACCTTACTAAAAAACTTTAAATTAATCAAGATAAGCAAATTATTATTTGCATACAAAAATTCAATAAAGTAATATCAGGTGAATCTTTGCTATTCACATTATAATGACATATTTTACACACATACACACACAATGTATATGACCATCAATTAATGAATATAATTTTACTTACTCTTCTTACTGTTTTACAATTTTATAATCCTATGGTGGTCCGGAATATTTGACTCGCATTAGAAGATCATTTATAATAAATAACATTTATTACAGTACAATATAAAGTACGTAGGAAACAAAAGAAATTGGGAGACTAAAAAAAGCATGTTCTTTGTAATGAGAATAAATGATAAAGTGTAATGTGTTTGGTTGAAATCTCACTGAGGGATCAGATTTGCTGTACGGTCACAATTGGTGCGTTTTTTTTTTTTTTTTTTTTTTTTTTTTTTTTAATGGGAACCCTACACACTAATATTTTGGCAACCCTATTTGTCATTAATTTCTCATGAATATTTAGCAATTTAAATTCATTAATATAAAATTTAATCCAAAAATTTTATGGATAACTTAACATATCAACTTTATTATTTTAGCATTGATGTTTGAAATTTATAAATCTGCGTTTTTTCGTAATTTTGTAAAATTAGTTTAGCATATTGTTAGATGCCCACAATGTATGAAATATGTGTCACTATTTCAGCCATTGTCCCTCCCGCCGTTTTCCTCGAACGCACATTTGTCATACTGTTACACTTAGCGACATTTTTAAAATTTCGCCAAGGGTGATCGTACTGTAAAATTTTACCGAGGATATATAAATGTGGTGAAATGCTGAGTACACCTATTAAATTTAATATTAATGGCAAAGTATTTTGACTGACAACGTTTTAGCTTTACTTCGCCATTTCAAGCAGTGCTTAGAGAAAATGTGATAAGTCACCACAATCCCTCAGGAACTAATAAACAGTTTCATCCCGTAAAATTGAATAGAAGAAAAATTTAAGCGAAAATGCTTGCTCCCCGTATTAAGGAAATAAGATACTACAGAAATTCACATAGATAATTTGCTTTAAAACAAGTAATCTATTAACCTCTTTCGATTTGAACTCGTAAATGATGTTAAAATTTTTATAAGAAACATTTTCAGAACTCTCTTTAAAGAAAGATAAGTAAACTACTAAAAAGAAATAAATTTATATTTTCCAGTTTTTTTTTTTTTTTTTTTTTGCTTTCCAATTATTGGAGAAATGGAACTATAGAACATAAATTTATAATTTTTTCTTTTCACCTTGATGATTGTCTTCCAAAATACGATGTGTGGGAATCAAATATTCAAACAAAAATTATTAAATTGTTATTATCAACCATAAAGTGGTTGTTTCTTTCGTTCTAATTGAGATTATGTGGCTCTACATCACTTTAAAAAATTGTCATTACTTTAAAATATCCATGACGTCAGATAACGTTTAATCAAAATCACACATAATTAGTTACTACATTCTATTGAGACGGCGTTGTAAATCCCACTTGTCAAAAATTTGCTGCCCGCTTTCAAATCACATTCTTTGAGAGGCATCAAGCAATTCAAAGTTCACTATCGAATGTCTGAGAATATTGTCAAAGTTAATTTTTTAATTATATTATTTCTTATAAAAAGACCAAAGCATCGGCTTGAGGAATCATTTTTCTTTGATTCAACACAACAGAAGAACAGAAGAAAAAACAAAATGAAAAAGATAAGACAAAACATTCACTTTATGGTTAGTTTAAATCGGCAAACACACACAAGGAGCATTTAAATTTTAAAAACATCATTAATTAACTGAATTCAAAATTAATAATTGCAATATTTGTAAGGAATCTCATTTAAATCTTAAAATTAATGTCTAGCTTATGCCATCATTAAATTTTTCTTTTTAATTAATATTTTCAATTAGACTGCAATAAAATGTAACGGAATACCAATAAGAAATATTTCTTTCTGTTAAGTTTATTTTCTACCTCGACAAAAATATCCTTTCTTTGAATTATTTAATTGTTAAAAGTGTATCCCATAAAAAGGCTTAATTATGAAATTTTCTTTTGTAAAGCTTTCCATTTACAGTTGGAATTTATTTTCATAGTATTCATTTGACACACACAAAGCTTTTGAAAATTATAAAATTTCTTCTTCTAATGTCATTTTTATTTGTTATTCTATTGTTCACACACACAAATATACTTAAAAAAATTATTAAATTTAGAATTTTCCACAAAATATTCAAAATTATTTTGTATACCAAAGCGAAATTTTTATTTCAAATTAGTTTTCAACTCAAGGATTAAGAGAAAACACGGAAAAATTTCAATGTTTTCAGTGTATTCTCAAAGTTAAGCACACAAACTAAGATGTTTGATAAATGTTTTTTTTCCTACACACTTCCACGATTTCTTATTTTAACTTGATTCATCTCTTAAAAAAAATTTTTTAAGAAATAGTAATTTTGGCAGAAGGAAGAACACTGATAAAATCTTTTATTTCACTTAACTGTGGAAATACACAAAGCATAAGAAATATTTTTTGTTTTTCCCAGTCTTTGCGGAAATCGAAGAGCAATTACATCTATATTATTGGACTTAGTCAACAACAAAACGTTTCAGCTGAAAATGAAGACAGTATTTATAAACACAAAAATTTAGCCATTTGCTTAAGCAATCCTTTAAATTTTTCAATCAAAAAGGTTTCTAAGTAATAAAAAAGATAAATGATAAAAAATAAATCGAGTTATTTATTAAAAATAAATGTAAATGTAAATAATATTATTATCTATCTATTCATATTACCAATATAGAATATACTAAAAATACAATACAATAGAAAAATAACTTACAACGGTTTTGGAAAAATCAGGATCAACAGATATTAAACTCCCTAACTCGAAGGAAAAGATGTCATTTAAAAGACAAAATGTTGCAAAACACCAAACAATATTCTTCATTCTTAATCTTTGAATAGCTCTGAAATTAAAAATTGTTTTCAACATCTATCTGGAAATCCCTATCAATAAATCTCATTCGAATATATGATTTTCCATTATCCGTTATGTTTTATAACGTGATTGAATTACGTAAGAATGTGATATAAAGTAGTTTAATATAACACTTATAAATAATGTACATGCGCTTAGTAACACCTGTCTATGACGGATTATTTTAACTTTTCTTAAAATATTCCTTAAAAATTATTTTAGCCATTCCAAAGATTTAATCATTTCTTTCCCTTTTTCCTCTTGAGCATTATCTTATGGTTTCAGTTTATTTGTTATCCTGAATTAACTTTGTAAGACTGCACATCAGATAAGAATTATGATTTAATCACTCTTTTGAGTGATTTTTTTTAATATGGATGAATCATTGAAACGGCAAGATAGAGACTATTTTGTTATTCTCAATATCTCGCAATTCACATCTTTTGATATCGATATTTCATAATCTTGGAAAGAAATTCTTTTGTCATATTAAAATTAATCTTTTTAAAGTGGACGCGTATTTTCATAAACTCGTAGCAACAATAAAATAGTTCTTAAAACCGAAAGTTCGTTAAACCGAAAAATAAGTTCTCAATCTTAACTATTTTATTTTTAAATCAGACCGCTTTTTTTATAAATGAAGTGTTAGAAAAAATTATTTATTAAGCATTATATAAGAAATATATGCAAAATTAAATATGTTTTTAATATAAAATCTCAATTTTATTCTTGAATAAATAAGGGTCTTTTCTTGGCACAAAATCAAAAAGAGGACATGCTACGCCGAAAAAAAGGCTAAGTAAATAAATACATCAAATCAAAAATAAAATACAATTAAATGTCAATTATAAAAATCGCAAAACACAAGATTGTAGTGGTAAAAAATTTGTATCTAATAATAGACGTGAAAATATTAAAGTTATGATATGAAAAGTTATTAATGCAATTCAAAACTTTGATCACCCTTAAGGATTTGGGTGAAGTGTCTCCTAAATCAAGTCATGTAAGTTTTTTGTATACTTGCTGCTCACAAACACAAATATATTTAACAGAAAATTTATCTTACATTATATACGGTTTGACAAGATATTTTTCTTACTTTAATAACACAATAAGTACTGGAGATAATGAGGTTGTGGTGGTCTCGTTTCTTAAAGTTGTGTGACATTGTAATTCAGTCGCCATCACCTTGATTTGTCGAAGAGGCCTATTTTTTCGAGTGCCTATTTCAATAGGAAACGATTTGGAATTGTCAGCACGTTCTCCTAATTTGGTTACATAATTTAATTTTGTTGGAGTATTTAAAGTCACGTGCCTATACTGATCACCCACTGGCTTTAGAAGATCTGAAAAGAAACATTCAAAGAGAAAAGATGACTCTCCAAAAGCTGCTGATTGGCTGGAGAGAGAGTGATGAGAACATCAGAATTCATTTCACCCAGTGTATCGCCAATGAAGGGCTTCACTTGCCTAATTGACATTTAAAACTATAAAAATCAAAACATTAGATATTTAATTTTTGTATGCCAAAATAAAAAATATATATATCTTAATATTTTTGTGTTATTGTAATACGAAATAAGAAAGATATCACTCTGAATAAAATATATGTGCAAAATTAAATATGTTCCTAAAAACAAATCTTAATTTTATTTTTGGAAAACCCAAGTAATTACTTTTTAAAAAAAAGTATTTTTAAAACGTTTTTCCGATTTTTTCCTATTGAGAAAAGACTTTCACTTGTTAGTGTCGTATTCACGTGTCAAAAGAGGAAACCAAAAATTACTTTAAGCACCTACAAGACAGTTAATCAGGCATGAGACGGAAATGCAATATCAGTAATTAGTGCTGTTCAGAAACAGCAGGGATCAAACTAGGGTGATCTAAAAAGCGGTGTTCGATTATTAGGTCGCGGTGAGCTCTGTAAAAATACCTTGGCAAAATCAACAGAAAATAGCAAACCTTTGGAAAAGAAAATTTTAATATTACGTAATTGAATACTCATTTTGTTTGTCCTCCGAATTTTCATCCAAAGTAAGATTAATAATGCCTCCAGAGGATAAAATAAAATTCACGGGATGTTGGTGTCTGGAAGTTTGGAAACAAAAACCATTTCATTTAGAAATTTTGATCAGTGGTTGTAATTAATTCAAATCGTAATTAATGCTAATTGTAAATTTGTGCAAAATTTTTTTAGTTTAAATAAATTATGAGTTCCTTCAGGATCTTTTGTCTCTTCAGAAACAGAGCAATCAGGTTCAGGTTTTCAGTTCCCCTCGTCTGCCTGCATGCGATATGTTTAATATGTACTCACATAAATGTTATCGCTAAAGTAAGGGGGAGTAAGTTATTTTCTAGATCAATTAAATAATGTACAAATAAACTAGGGTAATCCGTTAAAGAATGGGAAAAATTGTTTCATTTCTCATTCGTGAACCCCCAAAAATTGCACAAATAATCTGCACATTATCTCTCAAGTGCATGTTAAAAAAAAAGCTTTGCTGAAAAACATCAATGTTTCCTTACTTTACAAATTACTAAAGAATTATTTAGTTTTAATATCTCAAGAATTTGTTGTTGTTGCTGCTGTTGCCCTGTGATAAGTGCAAAACGAAAAAAAAAAGAAAAGGTAAAAAAAGGCAATTCATATGGGACCAAAGGCATGGAGAACTATCCTGGGCACATCTTCAACTTTTTCCGTATCGAGGGTGTCATGGCAGCAGAGATGCAGTAGAGATTTGTCGAGGCAATAGAGATGCAGTTGAAGAGATGTCTCAAGAATTTAGTTCGTACAATTAAACAATCCATAAACTAGTTGATAAATGAATTAATATAATCGATTAAAGATTTTAATACAATAAATGAAACAATTTAAAATTTGAATACAAAAGGAAATTAACATTAATTATATAGTTTTCAACATCATCCGCATTTCAACCCGGGGCAATTCTATCTATCTGCAAATTAGCTGAGTAATGTATACATAACGGATTTAGCTTCATAACGATATATATATATATATATATATATATATATATATATATATATATATATATATATATATATATATATATATATATATATATATATATATAATATGTAGATACATATATATATACGCACACTTTATATATAATCATTAAACTATCTAATATCCGTCAGACATTAAAATGAAAACGAAATGAATAAAATTAAATTAAATTACTGCATTGATTTTTTTCTCGTTTCAGAATTTCAGGTATGTATTGAATTTGGAAATAAAGAAAAAATACTTGTGGTATCACTCTTATCTTAATAAGAGCCACTACCGAATTTTGAGAAAAAATTCATTCTTTAAATTAATCTTGAAAAAAGGATTATCGTCAGTCTTGGAATTTAACTGATTTAGAGTTTGTTGCTTAATGGTCACAATTTGGATATAAGGGCTGTTACAACTTTTACACGCATTTTGAAAATGAACTCTGGATATATATGAACCGAAAGTGAGCATCGGATTGAAGAACAGCTGAAATAAAGATCACTCAATTGCCACCAGCCCTGTATTTTACTTCAGAGAAGCAAATATTATTTTTAAACGACGCCAAATCTTTTATCCAGACTTAAATTTTTATTTTAGCACTTAGTAGTTGCGACAATTCAATATTTCCTATTTTTATGATAATTATTTCTTTAAAAACATTTAAAAATTTATCAGGAGATTATTATGTTAAAATAAAAATCACCAACACAATATTTATATATCCATCAAACGATTTTATTCATTGTCTTTCTTTTTACTCTGATAAACAAACATTAAAAATTTCCTCTCGTATACAAAAGGTAAATCATACTTTCGACTGCTGATCCCTCTTTAAAAGGTTACAAGAATTTCATTGGTGTGGTGATGGAAAATCTGGTATTCACCATAGTTATTTGTTTCAGCATTATTTTATTATTAATTACTTAAGCTCAAATTTTTAATAGTGAAAATTTCGAGCAAATTGCATAAAATATATTAGTTTTAGCATATTTTTTAGCACATTTATTATTCAAATAAATGAAATGCATACTTTAAAAACTTTCCTTTATTTTATAAAAAGCTAAGATTAACAATGTAATTAGTGTTGAACGTGATTCAACTCAATGTGTTAGAATTTATATTCTCTTAAAAACGAATACTAGTTTCCATTCATCTTTCGTTAAACCTTTTATCTTGATACATAATAATGTTATAAAAATATAAAGGCTGTAAATGTCTTATATTTCTGTTTAACTACTTATTTTATTGATATATTATCGTTTAACATGTAACATTTTTATTTAAACAAAGTTTATCTGTGAAAATAGCGGTTTTCAGAATCAAGAAGTTTGACACTTAAGACAGCTTAGCAATATGTGGCGATATTTTCTACGACTTGGTAAGAAAATATATGCCAACATTTTGGTAATTTCGAGTTGATAGCATAAATTGGAGCCGAGTTAACATAAGCTTACAAAAGGAACGCTCTGGAAACTTCTAGGGACTACAGTGGGGAGATAAAATATTGGCCTCAGCCAAGCAATGAATTAAAGTGAATCAATAAATCAGACTCCTCTGAAAGTTGCTATTTCTATTATCTTTTAAAGAGACTGTTTGGCCTTTACTAAAGACTACTTATCCTGTGTAAAAGACTGTCTAGCCTATGTAATTGCTTATTTAGCCTGTTTTTATCGTATGCAAAAGCTTCATTATGAAGTAATTTCAATCTTTGAATAAAAATTTCCTGCTTAGAAGAAGAGTAATCTTTATTTCTGCATCATCACATTCTCGTTGCCACAAAGAAAATCATAGCAATAGATTTAACGGATAAGTTTGATTTGTTTGTCTTTCAACGGTTATTTTTGCTCATGAGAAATTAGACAAGGACCTAAAGTTTCAGTTGGTTACTGAAATATCATCAACATACATGCTCAATTTAAGAATCTGTTAAATTAAATGTCAGAGTAAAATTCATTGAGAGCTTGGATCAAATGATAAAATCAATCATCCTGTCCAAACATCAGAAACAAAATGGTCTAAGTATCGCGTCATTTATGCAGTCCCAGGATCTCTTTTCAATTATTTTAATCGGAATTTTAGATCACGATAAAAAGAGAGCAAAAGTATGAATTATATAAATAATTGTTATAAGGTATGTAACTACTATAATTTTCTCCATCGAGTAATTTTTTAAACTTTATTTTGAGCCTTACATGATTTTTAGTACAATACATTAAACCTGGAAACCAAGGAAACATTCAAGATTTATACTAGGGTTTCATATAAAGAAAAATTATTCACCAAAATTTATCGCTCTAGCTCAGTGATTCTCAACCTATGGGAAGCGTTGCCCTAGATAAAGAGGCGTGAGAATATCTAAGAGGAAATATTATTTAAAAAAATATTAACTGTATGAAGGACAGATACACACAATAAAATGGATTTTGCCATAATACTTAATAATTAACTTAAATTAAAACAACTTACTAATAGATAAACAAATTTAATAATTGTTATTAATTTTCCTGAATTTGTATTACAGAATAAAGTTTTTTGAAGAAATGCTCAATATTAGAAATAGACACTCTGTTTCCTTTTCTATATTTAGTTGTGATCTATATTTTGCTTTCAACGAAGCCACAGCAGAAAATCTAGGTTCACAAAGGTAGGATATTAAAAATGGTGATAGAATACAAAACATTCTTATTTTAGAGCGGAAAATTCATCATTTACTCATGCCTGAAACTCAAAAAGTGATCATTAGATTACCTTTTGGTTTCCTTGTTTGTGAAGTCTATGAAGATTTCTTCTTCTGCAATTAAGATCCCTACGGGAATACTATGAAATAATTAACTAACCAACATATAGCTTGCTTATCTATTTGTCTTTAGTAAGAAATAACATTTTAAAATCTTTTTCCACCATGGCTGAAAGATTTTCTGCTTACAAGAAACACTTTTACAAGTTGTTCTTCAATTTTGATCATCCAAATTTGCTGCTCCACAATTCCAATTATCTATAAAGAGTATTAACTTGAATCTAACATATTGTATTTGATTGTAAAATTGACCATTCAATTTATTTAATTTCTCGAATACATCAATTATATAAGTACTTAAATTTCATTACAAGAAATCATCGCAAAAAGTTTCTGCTTCTAATCTGGTTTTTTCCCTAGGAAAATGGCTATATTTTAATTCATATACACGTTGCAAAAATTTCCCTCGTTATAATCATCTTGCCTCGCAATAAAATAATAACTCCGTTTGTAATGCATCCATCTTTACAATTTACAAAGTACGTTGCAACTAGACAAAATTTCATAAGTACTTTAGAATCTTCCCTACATTACAAGGATACTATCTGTATCTATTCAATTGCAATTTTCTTTCTATGTGTTTGCCACGTTCCTAAAATAATTTAGGACAGAAAAAATTTTCTTTTGCTTTGAGTTCTATTAATTTTCAGAAAATAGTAGTTCTACTTTTGATACATCACAAAATCGAACATGGGTTCATCTTTATTATACAATCTGTTGTTTCATCAAGATATATTGAAAGTAATTTGCCACAAAACATAAAGGGAAGATGAAACTATATATCTTCAACTATACTACCAATTCGACAGTCAAAAAATATTATTTGAAAAAGATATATGGTTGTTTTGCCAAATTATCTCCAAGCATAGTTTCTATAACCTCAGTTGCTGTTTTAAAAATAAGATCTGTACCCATAGAGGGAGGCTCTTTACATCTGGCTCTTTTATCAGACATTTTGTAAGAGGCAATGAAAACTTTTTCATTCACAGAAAAAGATTTATAAATATTATTTCTTAACTCATTTATTTTATAAACCGAAACGAAGCAAATGTACACGCGTATTTTATTTCGCAATATAAATTCATAATGTCTCCCTCTCCAACCCAAAGAGATCTTTCAATTCCCAAGTATCCCTCTTCTATTTTCCAGTTAAATTAACTGTCATTTCCCTTCTCCCCCCCAGCCTCTCTACCATAAGAAGCTACCACAATCTCATAATTCCTTCGTCTGTGTCGATATATCGATGACATTGTTACTTGTACTCGCTCTGTCGTTGGCTCTTTTGTACTTGTTACATTCAGTCAAGCACACTGTAACTACACTGACTACTTTGAAACTCACGTACGCACGTACTCGCTGACTACTTTGTAACAAGCAAGTAGTCACGTGCTTGCTGATTACCTTGTAACAGGCACGTACTCATGTACTCGCTCTGTCTTTAAAACTGGTCAAGTACATTTACTGCAACTGTCTGATGATACTGGAACTCGCGCAGACTTTGTTACTGGAAGTACTGATTATTTGGAAAAAAAGTACTGATTACAGGTTGTTACATTCAAATACTGGTTACAGGTATTTCTTCCCATCCCTAGAGGCAACCATAACAATAGAGATGTAAAATTCCTGGGAATTTTGAATCTTGGGAATTTACTCGGGAATTTTAGGAAAAAACCCAGGAATGTTGGGAGTTTAGAGGGAATAAACTCAGTCAATCATACTTCGTTTTAGAGATTCTTTTTCGCATATATATGAAGCAAAGTAAAGCAAAATTTGGTATCGCTAAATAATTTTTAAACAAAGTGAAATTTTATTTTCTACAATAAGCATTCATATAAAAGCAGTAAAAAGCATAAAATATGAATATTAAAATTGTAAAATATATAGTATTGAAAAATTTCATCCTTAGGGGATATTTTTATATCGGTGTATGACGAGATCTGTTGCTGAGATTGTTGGGAAGCCAATGTTTCTCACAAATATATATAATGAAACTATGAAAATAAACTAAAAATTGTTATTTGAACAAAAATATTATTGTTTCACTGTTTTCAAATAAAGATTCTTTTCTTCATTTCTATTTTTCCATTTTCAGTTCATTTAGGTTGTAAGAGATTTATTATTTTTTGCAATCATTCTTTATATGGTAATTTGCTTCTTATGTATTCGAAATTGCTTTACTTAAAAAAAATGATTTCACGTTAATTTTAATGTATTATATTTCTTAAAAACAAATTATTTGAAAAAAGTAAGATAATACTTGATTTTTTCAGTCTTTGTAATAAACTGAAAATTGAAGATTTAAAAATAAATAATGCCAAGAAAATTGCTTTCACTTTTGTTTTGACTTCTACTTGACAAATTTTTAATTTATCTATGATACAAAAAGATACAGTTTCATGTACTACTTCTCAACTGGATATGTGTAAATGGGACACAAATTTAACCAATATGTAACTGAAAGTATGTAGTGACGCGACATGTAAGTTGTGAACTAAAAAGAACTTTTCCAGCGAATCATCATTTAAATCATTTCTTGTAAGAATTATTGTGACAAAAATCCTATGAAATAAGCTAGCCTTAAAATAACATTACAATTTGTTTGTAATTTTGAGTTGCATTGAAATTGCAAATTTTATTCTAATCCAATTATAAATATCTTTATTTGCAGAGGGAAATTATCATCAATATATTCTAGCATTATTACAGTTTCTATTAAGAAACTGTAATAAAAGAGCTAAAAACTAAGAAAAAATAACTTATAAATATTTAAATTGACAAACCCAATATTTAAATTATTAACAATTTACTAAAATTTCACATTATTAGCTACTTAAATTTGCAAAATCTATATAATTTAAGACATAAAATAATAAATTTATATGAAAAAATTTTTTATCCATAAATGTTATCATGAATAAAAGTACTTTTTTCTTTTATTATAGTTAAAATATTTAAAATAATTTTCTTTTATATTTTAAGATTGATTAAAATTTTTTTAAGTACAATATATTATGCAGACTTTAAATAAAACTCTTTTTATTTCGTTTGCAAGTATTTGATACATTAATTTACACAATTACAATATATATACAGTTGAATTATTCATTGAGTTTTTAAAAAGAAAAATTTTTATAACATTAAAAATGATTTCAAAATAGTAAGGTAGAATCAAAACCTCTTTAAACTATTCTTCATCATTTCTAAATGATAAGACAGAAAATGTGGGTGAATTAAATAATTACTGATATATATATATATATATATATATATATATATATATATATATATATATATATATATATATATATATATATATATATATATATATATATATATATATATATATATATATATATATATATATATATATATATATATATATATAATCTGTATCATTGAAAACACTTTCATTTTTCAGACTTCAGTATTAGAAATGGAAATACCTTTATGGTATTATGAAAAAAATTTATGAAAGTCAAGCAAGTGAATTCTGAAAAAAAGTGTTCTTGCTTTTTTTGACATTTTGCACTTGAAAAAGAGGAAATGGCAAATGCTCATGAGAGAAAGGTTCTGCTAGTTAGGACAAACAGGATTTAAAGGTTGTAATATTGATAAAGAAGTTTATTATCGACGAAAACTGAACCAATTTACATAAATTTATTATAAGAAACACTTCATCAAAATTTTAAGTTACTTCAAATTAATCAAGCATCAGCAGCCACTATTTAATTTATAACTTTCAGTAAAAGCAAAATCACGTGATATAAATCTCTACAAATGTGAAATTATTGGAACTAACATGCATATTCAAATTTTAAAAGGTCCATAATAATGGATGAAATTTAATATTCTTGTCATGTAGTTCAAAAGAATTACTGATTTGTCAAATCATCAATAAGCAACTAAAGTAACTAGCATTAAAATCCAACATGCTTAATTAAAGCTAGTTATTCTATTAAATCGCCAACATTTCTAATGATAAATAAATTCATTTTAATGAGGAATAATACGAGAGCATTTTCCTGCTTCTTTATTACTAGCAAATAATAAGCAATTTTAAGCACAGACATTTTTTTATGTAACGTTATTAAAGTTCAGATATTTTCCAAATCTCAAACACCGAATTTGTAAACTTTAATAAGTATAACAGTAAAAAATTAGGAAAACGTTAAACTAATATTAATAAGAATCAGTATTTATTATAATCTATGAACAATCAGTTTTGTTACGGAGGTTTTTGCATTAGCATTCTCTAGAAAGTACACAATACCATATAACAAATCCTACAGCATTTATATAAGCATTTATGAAGTATATCTATGTATAAAAAAACTTGCAAAAGAAAAAAAGTCTTCCATGTTAAACGTGTGATATAAAATGATCAGTAATACTTCACATCATTACTTTTGATAGCTGGAGAAAATGATTGTCTTTTTGTATACAACAGTTACAAAATCTGATTGGATAAACAGATATCTAAACATCTGATTTAACCATAGAAGATAAAACCACAATAGTTAAAAATTGCTTTCTGAATGTTTCAAACTATAGATGTTCATCCAGGCTATTACTTTTATCTAAATTGATCAAAAGTAACTCCAGATATCTAATGAAAAACAAGATGAATATCTGTATACACTAACGATTGATGTTATAAAAAATTTTCGTATGCAATTTTAGAATCAGTTATCAATCTAATATACTGCTTTGAATTTAATATTAAGTTTATAAATAATAGTACAATAATATTTTCAAGAAATATATTTTGAAAGATTGAAGTTTATACATATTAGTTTTATATTTTTCGAGGAATGTATATGTGAAAGACAGCTTATCTAAATGATTTCTCTGTCTAAAATTTAATAAATACACATTCAAATAATAAACATTACGTGTAACAACTGCAATGAACACAACTTGAAACCTCTCCAATCTTACAAATGGTTGTTGTTGTAGTAATATGACAGAAACAGAGTTTTGGAGCTTTATGCTTGTAGGCTTTTATAACTCGCATTGAGTAGGATTGAGTTTTTTTCACAAAACTCGTCAAAAATTTAGAATACCGTTTCCACCATTGTGTTGCTTACAAATGGTTGTCATCTTTTCCCAAATTTTTTGAGAAGTTTCTATTGCTATAAATTAAAGTAGAAATCATTAAAATATATCTTTTTTAAATACATTATGTGGTTTTAATAGTTAAAAACTTTTAAATTTTTTAGGAAATTCAAATTTTTCCACACAATTTTGTAAATTTGGGTATTTTCATATAAAAGAACATGGTTTATTCCCCGGAATAAACCGGGTTTTTTCCTATCCTTGCAACACTACATAAGGAGGGTATAGTTGGTGATTCCTGGTATGATTGTCGTGAGTATTATAGAAGTTTTAATGAAAATTTCGGCAATAGGGATGAATAAATGTGCAAAGTTGTATTAAATAGTAAAATGTAAAATAATTTTAGCGTTTCTCAAAATTTTTTTATGAGAAGATTTTTATTATATTTAATAATTTTATCACGTTTCATAACTTTTATAATTTTATATAATTTTATATCCAGGAAGAATTGTAAATTTTAAAATTTGAATATTTTTTTTAGTTTAAGAAATAATAAGAAGACATGTAATCAGAATGTGCTATTCAAATAAAGACTTGCACACAGAATTTACTAGCAAATATAAATGTAATAAAATCATTAGAACCAAGAATATAAAAAATCTTAAGGGAAATTTGAGGTTAAATTTTTTTACTTCAGAATTATAAAACTCATGTAAATATGGAAGTATTGTCAAGAAACCATTTATTTGTTTCCTGATTTGTACAGCAGAATAATTTTATATATTGGATTTGCACATTCTATTCATTATAATGTGGCGCCATCTACTGATAAAGAATTGCGGATTATATTTTAGAATAATATATTATTTTATTTTTAGAAAAAATTATTAATTTGCTTTCTATTTTACACGCGTACTATATTTATTATTTAACTATTCACGATTTAAATTTAAAAAATATGAATTTCCTTAAGCAGACAGCAATTACAATACTTCAAATAAATAAGTAATCTCTCTCTCATTCCTTTAGTTTAATACTTAATTTTGCAGTGCGCTGAACATTTTTATCCCTCAGCCTTAAATAAAGTATCTTAAAAAAATGTAATGAAAGTTTTAATTAATTTTTTCTTTGTTAACTAATTAAAACGGAGTTTAATATTGTCGAAATTATTTTTATGTGATCAATTTCTTAATTGATGTGGTATATTATATATGACTTACCAAATGGAAGTTTGGATAGTAAGAATTGACAGCATTAAATGAGATCAAATGTTTTAATTAAATGCATCCGAAATTCACGCATATAAAAATATTTTAAAGTACGAAAAATATTATAAAAAAAAGCGAGTTATCATTAAAATTATAAAATTTAATTACATTTATAATTTTTAATTCTTATTTAAACGATATCTAATTATAATATTATGATACTTCATTTTTTATTATAAAAAAAACTTTGCTAATATACATATTCACATAAGATTTAATTAGTGTACACATTTTGAGAAAGCAGCATAAATTCTTCTTTTTTTTATATAGAGAATTCCATTAATCTTTAATTCACATTAAATCCTATATTTTTCATGCATTTAAGTCATAATATTTTTTATCTATATTACTTGAAATAAATATTCAAATAAATATTTCAGAAAATCTATTTTTTACAAATTTCCTTTATTTATCCATTAGTTAAGTAATATTTCAATAAAATTTAATGTACAAGTTTGAAACTGAATCTCAAAATTTCTTTAAAATACTTTGTATCATTATTGATAAACAGAGTGGGTAAAACATTTTGCCAGTGATAAATATAAGAATACAATATTTTTTTTTTCCTTCTGAACTTTTGCTTCGGTTTGAGTTGAAAGCAGGCTGCACGGAATCGATTAAGATTTACATGAGTCTATCAGTTTCTTTTAAACTTATAAATTTGGCTATTTCAGTTTGAAAATTTTGGTTACAGTCTTTATATAATTAATGTAAACCGTATTTCACTCCGATTTGAATTCACCATAAAGTTGATTATATTGCGACGTAATTAATTTAAGCGATGGAACACCAATTCAGAACTATAGTTTGCTCTATTGCTGGAGTCATGTGCTTTTTTTCCCTATATTTAAGTCCTATATACGTAACCGTTGGGGTAAAAGAAAATTATGTCTGTTTCTGATCCATTTCCTTTCACATTCCCACAATATCATTTTTTAAAGAAAATTATATTATTTTTATTTATTATCATCATTTTATTTACTTATTTATTTATTTTTTTGATTTTGAAAGTATTATTTATTTTTAATTCAATAAATGTGGTCATGTTATTTTTATATCCCACCTCCCCTGTTGTTAGGAAATATATTAAAAAGTGCATATCAGGAATTAAAACATCAATATTCAATCCCTTTTCAATAATAATAAAAAAAAATTCAAGCTCTTACACTTCGTTAAATTTATTTTTAAACTAATCAAAACTTGAGCTTTCATTTGGTAGTGCGAACCACAATTTTGAGAAATATCGTTCAGAAATAGTAAATATCGTTAGTTTTCAAAATCACAATGATGTACTTTCACTTTGAGAAGAAGATAGCTGAGGAGGGAATACGTTGTTTATATGATTTTTATAGGTTCCAGCAGACTTCTTGAGACCTAAAAAAATTGAATATATAAATAGAAATGATTTTTACCAGAAGTCTATATTCACATGCAATTCTAATTCCCTTTCATTTCAATATCGAAGCGATTACGAGTAATACTAATTCATCAAGAATTACTGTGTGCATTTCCCAAGATGAATCATAACTCATATTTACTTTCAATATCCCTCTAGAAAGTAAGCAGACATTTTCATCCGCGAGGGTACGATGACACCATATACTAGTATCTACCTGTTTTTCGAATCTATAACTCACGAAAGTTAGCGGGCTTAGACATCCTCTCTTGTAGAACAACTTTAACTGTTTTTTTTTTTTTTTTTTTTGTCCTGCCAGTTCATTATATTAACTGTTAGAATGCTATGCTTCATGAAATAAATAAAAAATAAATAAAACTCTGTAATCAAAAACCCGAGTCATGGCATAATTGAAAAAAAAACTAATTGGTAAAAACTTCAATGGGGAATCCCCCCCCTACTTCACAACAAGAAACTTTCTATTAGATATGATAAACTATTTTATTAAAATGGAAACTTAATATATATAAATTTTCTATATTCGATTTGGTATTCCTAGGTTATGGGAGTTCATGACTGATGTCCCTTATGCCCCTTTCTCTGGTTACAATATTAAATTAAGAAATTCATCATTTAAATGGATAAAATCAGTAAGCAAATTATAACAGAAAAAAAATAATGGGAAGTAAATTTAACTTTAACATTAAAATCAGCTCATTTAATAATAAAATTAAATTTATTTCATGGTGTTTAATAGTATCACTGATAAAGTGAGCAAATGATTTGTAAATCATAAGTTGTTACTTTTGAAAATTTACTTTTAAAATTTTAAGTTTAGTTTGTTCATTAAAATGTATTTAATTGAAACTCTTTATTTACATTCCTTAGGAATTAAAGATTTTAAATAGCTTTGTTATAAACGAAATTTAGACCTCTAATCAGTATTTAAATATTTGTAATTTAGATTTAATATTTTGCAAATGAAGTCGTCTTTAATAAATCAAGTTCCAGAAGGATTCCAATGCAACAGCGATTCCAATGTTTTAAGTTACATGGAACTCCTTTTTAGAGTAAATTTAACAATAGAAACACATTTGCAACCTATAGAACCATATTTCTTGAAGAGGATATAAACAGAGCAAGAAAAATAAAGGGAAAAAATATCTGTTAATAATATTACCCAATTCATATAAATTATTTTTATTGAAAAATATTTTGAAATTTTTTTAAAATATTTCTTTTTTATATTACTATCGATGCACATCAAAATTTAACTTTTAAATTACTTAATTTAATGATATAAATAATATAAGGATAAAAGAATAATTTTGTGGTCAATACAATGAATTCAATGTATTAACCGCAAAATGTATTAACTTAAAAATAACAGTGAATGTAGTCACATTGCGTGATGTGACTACATTCACTGTTATTTTTAAGAATACATACTAGGACTATATGTGAAATTATTTATACGACTTCATGGAAAAAGTTTTTACTATATATATTACAGTACATAAAGAATCAGATTTAAAAAATTCCAAAATATCATGTGAAGTTTTAACAAAGCAACTTTATTATCATGATTTATACCAGACTTTTCTTATTTCATGGCTGGTTGTTCAAAATTGTCTGAAAATGTTTTGATCACACTAAACTATTTCCATCAAAAACTTTTATTTTTCTTGGTGGTAAAACAAAGAGTACATTTATTTTATAAAAGTGTAATCTAAAAGCATTAATTTTCCTCGTTAACCTTTATCAAACATAATTTGCACAAATCAAAATCTTTATGTTTAATGAAAAGAATGCTATTACTGAAAGTAAAGTTAGTAAATTTGTTTTTGGTTTTTAAAATAACAGTCTTGCTTGGAAAATCAATGGAAGTTTTTCATGTATTTGGAAATTAGATTGAGTTGTATTTTAAAAGGTTAAATAACAATGTTTTTTATTAATTTTAAGAGATTATTTTACACTATACTAATTTATGATAGGGCTTTTCTTCAAGGTAACATGTGTGTTTGTGTAATACAGAAACTCTTTATTATTTGTGTTACTTTAACTAGCACAATGACCTTAGCATTATCATTCGCCACTTTTGTATCATCAATTGATAACATTAGTTTCACATCGCAATTAATTTAATAAATAAGCATTAATCAAAGTCCTTTATTATACTTCCTAAGGCATTGTTTATTAATAATTCGTTAACATTTTCATGTAAAATCATTAGTAGATGTGAAGCAAGGATTTTTTAAAAATTACTAATCCAACAACGTAAAGTGATTTTTTTATCGGCCATAATGTTTCTCAATCTTTCAGTATTCACTGCCCAATATTCAACTATAATATTAATAACGCCCCACCTAATGCTAAATCTACAGTTCGACTTTAAATTTAAACCTCACAAATTACCAACAAAAACTGATTTTTTTTTTTTTTTTTTTTTTTTTTTTGACATTTTGTAACACAGATTCTCAGATTTGACAAAACATGAATCAGGTGAATTTTTACACCGGATTCTGCTCCTTCTCTACCATGTCAAACATTCTCGTGTTTTCGCGCGAAATTCTGATTCGTCGCGAACATTCTGGAATATCAACAAGATGTTGTCTCGAGCATTCGCAGAAGTAAGCCAGTTTTTCTCATAAGGAGATCAGTGATTGGTAACACTAGTTTCAATTCCTACCAGTCTCATTCAAGTCGGTTTTCTATCTGAATATCTATGTCATATGTTTTCGTATTAATTGCAATTCACTTTAGGGAATATTTATGATAGATGATTTATTCAGAAACATAGATAAATTTTTAAGCGGGAATTTTAAACCAGAATTTGATGATTGTCAAGCATCAACGTGTACACAGACGAACAACGTTCGGAAAACATAATCAAGATTGTCCCAAGAGTACTTAAATTTAGGGCTTATCACTACTAGAACAAAATAATTGAGACATTTATCGGTCTTTGAATACTGGACAGGGCTAGAGGATGATGAGTTTACTGCACTAAAAGCAACGGCATTTCGCACTCTATTATCATTTTCGACATCCTACTTTTGTGAAGCTAGATTTTTTGTGATGGCTTCTTTGATGACAAAATATAGATTTCAACAAAAATGTAGAAAAATACTTAAGAGTGTATATACTCCCAATATAAAATTATCCTTCGAAAAATTTTGCTCTACAAAAGAGGTCCAAGATATTATAAAATTCATTTTTATTTGAAATAATTTGTTATTTGACTAAGCTTAATTTCGTTATTTGACTAAGTTTTAACTAATTTCTAAATTAAAACTTATTAAATAAGATAATAAGCTTTTATTTAGTAAGTTAACTCTAGTAATTTAGTGAGTAATTTCAATTTAATAAGTTAATTATTAAGTATTATGTCAAAATGTATTTTGTTTTGTACGTGTGTGCATTCCTTTCAGTCATTAATTGAATTATTTTAATAATATTTTCTCTTGAATATGTCCGCGCCATTGTTGCAGTGTGCTCACGTCCCTCCCCTCACAAGTTCAGAATCGCTGTTCTACAATGCAGATTTATTTAATGCGATTGATTAAGGATTCTTTAGCATCATTAATACTCATATAACAAGGATAACACAAAATGAAGAAACTGTCGATTAATTAAACAACTTTTACCATGCAAACGCTTCATAATATTTCTTATAGAGGGCTCTACATTAGCATATTGCCAATAGTTTGAGCTTCAAAAAACACAACTGAAGCTGTTGGATGACTTTAAGTAGTGTAAGCTAAATAGTTTTTGCAAGTATTTTTATAAAGTCAAAACTAATAAAAAAATACCAAAAAATTGAAAAATTACCAAAAAATAAAAATCAAACAAAGTCATTTTACAGAGAGTCTACTGAATTTATCCACGTAAGTTTTATTTCTGAAATATATTATAGTTTATATAATTAATAATATTCTACTGTATTTTATATTATTTAAAAATATTTGACAAATAATAAAGCTGTAGACTTTTGACTTTTTTGAAAAAAAGTAAGAAATTTTTTTTTAGATTTTTTTAAGTAAAATATTCTCTCTCTCTCTCTCTCTCTCAAGGGTTTTTTTTAAAAAATGTTCCAAAACACCTCCTTTAACAGCTTATACTTCGAAATCATTAGAAACAAGCTCATAAATTCGTTATTTACTAAGGATTATGCAGTCATGTGCCCACGAAGATTCAATAATATGCTTTTTTTATATTGTTTAACAGTGCAATAAAGTTGGGAAAGTGCCACGAATCATGATATATGCCTTCAACCACACCTAAGATGGCGAAATGTGTTATTGGTAGTTACCATCATGCTTCTTTGACTCGTTTACCAACACGGATATGGATCCTACTGAAAAAATAGAGATTGGCAAGTTACATCTTTGAGTAAAATAAGGTCATTTGACACAGTTATATTTTAAACTCTTTTTATTACCTATCATTGTAGTCATGTAGGGAATAAACGAAGTGTTTGCGGTTATTATTAAATTTATTGCCAAGTTGCATGTTATTGTAGTAAGTGATGACCTTTTCTAGTGTATCAGAGATTAATAAAATGTAGTTACATCGATGTCTTATCACTTTGGTTTTTATGAATTATAAGTAATCATACTTATAAATAATTTATATCAAACGCTGAGTTGTTATTCTACTCGTATTAGCTCAAGTAATGGCAAAACAATACTAAAGGAATGAAAATGCTTACAATTATTTTTAAATATTTTATACCCTCTTATGTCTGTTTCTGGATTGGAATTGGAAGACAGTAATTTTTCAATGATATATCGTGTGTAAGCCTCAACACTCATGGAGCAATTACTAACTTTCGAATCAACTGCAAAGACAGATAGTTACATTATCTCATTAAACAAATTCCTGTCATCGAATGTTTATTTTATTTTTCGAAATTTTGAGCTAAATCAAAGCATTTTAATATATAACATTAAAAATATGTAAATAGTTTCATTAACCTTTCTTTGAAGTACAAATCACTATCATAATTTTTGATTAATTAAATTTTTCATGCAAAAATTAAATTTAAAATTTGTTGAAAATATCTGTTTATTACTTTCTTATGAATTTTTTCCTTAATCATGAATTATATTTTATATAATTTCGTGACAATTTCTTTGGCAATTGAATATAAAAAAAAACCCATATTAAGAAAGGATTGTAGAAATGCTTGTGCCCCAATAAAATTATTTAGATTCTAATAATACAGTTTTAAAAGTTAACTCAAATTGCTATTAAAACACTTTTCACAAATAATTTAATAAGATTTACTAATTATATAATACTGAGATTATTTTTGAATAAATAATTCGCTATGTTGAACGATATAAAATTTGGATATTTCCTCATCAAATAACACACACACACACACACACATATATATTTATATATATATATGTAAGAGATTTTTTCTTTAATGCCTTTCTAAACAGTGAATAGAGTTACTTCATAGCATATATTGGCCAAATGAAGTGTAAATTTATTCTAATATGAGAAAAAATTAATGTCATATATATTTCTATGCATGTTTTAGTGATATGAATACATATTGTGCATATGCTCTTAAGTTGCATGATCATTTATTTAATTTCCATTCATTTTATAATCAAATAATGTGGGTTATGATATTATATAAATAAAATATCATTATATTTTATATTTTTGTTACATATAATAATAATATTATATATAACAAAAAATAGAATCCGACCTAAGAGTGCTTTAGATTAATCTATTTACATATTAATTTTCGATCTATGATAGTTCAAATTTTATAACTCATCTTTTGAAGGATTTTGAATGCTTTTATAAAATATATGCATTTTGTTCAAGTTAAAAAGAATCAAGCAGAATTCTCAAAATTATTAACTCAGAATATCGGCTCGATATCATTCTAGACAGATGAAACTTTGTAAATTGAGCTGTTCAAATAAAACTAAACCAACTACCGAACACAACAGAATTCAAACTTTTAGTGTTCTCTCCCCTGTTCATGTTCTCACTTACCGGGAGGAAATCGACTTAAGTTCGAAATTACCATTTTTTTCTGTCAAATGTCTGCCATCCCATGGCTTCATCTATTGTTCCCACAATATTTGGAATGCTTGCACGCCTTATTTCTTCGTTTTAAGAAGGAAACTGATTCTCAAGCGTTATATAATAAAGAAATGATATAGAAAAATTATATATATATATATATATATATATATATATATATATATATATATATATATATATATACATATATATATATATATATTCGCAATAATGCAATTTCTTAAAAATTTTTAGTTTGTAGTTGCCTGTTGCCTTTGTAGTACCTCATAAAAACGTCAAATATTCGTAAATTAGAAGTACGTAAAAAAATTATGTAAATCAGAGGTTCGTAAAAACGAGCGTAAACTACATAGAAAAATTCTAAATCATTTCAAGTGGGCTATTTTTAATAAGAAATATTTTGATTTATTTTAAATTTAATTTTATATTTCTATAAAGGGAATATTTCTTTTTATAAAAGAATTATAATCTCTTTTCTAGATACTTTCGTCTATTGATTTCAGTAAATTACGTACTAAAAGATTTTTTTTTATTATTTTTTGCCTCTATTCTTATTGGTCGTCTAGAAAACAGATATATTAAATTTTGTATCAAATATTTTATTTCAGATTATACCTTGAACTCTATTACTTCAATAGTATTTTCTGTGCGGACCATCTCGTTGCTATTTTTATATTTTTAACAGTTATAATACCGAATTAGTTAATATTTTAATAAAGTTACTGATTTCTCTTAAGAATATTTAATTTATCTGTGTAAGAAAATCTTCTAAGAAAAATAAAATTAAAAAAAATCAGATGATCATCTAAGTTTCGTTTAGTTGAATTTTTAAATAAATTATTTTAATTTCAAGTGTTTAAAATGATTAGAAAATAGAAAATAATAATTAACTTCAAATAAGCTATTTCAAATATTGATGATGAAGTGATTGCTGCGTGTATAAAATTTCCCTTTCATATTTAATGAAATAGGATTTTATTGTTTTAAAGAATTCATATTTTTTCATCTGAATATGTACAATGGTAAATCATTGTAATTAATACATAAAATCAGTTAAATCAATAAATGGCACAACAGTGCCATCTAATATCGTATTGTTTGGATAAAACCATTTTAAGTGAAATATTTCTCAATTCAAAATTTATTACCATACATTTAAATTTAATTTATCTACCGAAAAAAATAATTGCTGGAAATGTTTTATTGGACAGATAACATAAGTAATTCGATGTATTTGGTAGAAAATATCATAAAATATAATTTAATCAATTATACTAATAAATGGTATGAAATTAAATATGTGTGTTTCTCTTTAAATAAATTCATTTAAAGAAAAATACCCTGAAAGTTTTACATTTCCTATTATATTTCATAGGAAATTAACTTTTTTTGAACAATTTAAAAACCGAGAAAAACACTCATAATAATATTTTCGTATCCATAAAAAAATAAATTATACGAACTTTTATTAAATAAGTCTGGATTATAATTAATAAAATAAAATTATGATGTTTAATATAATAAATAAATGAAATATTTTTCGAACAATTCTCGTTGGTAAAATATTTTTAATCAAAACTTTTATGCACTACGAAAATAATTTCCTTAATAAATGATAAAAGAGCTTCAGACCATCAAAAAATTAGCTTTTTTTCTATTAAAAGATCTCAATGAAATTTAAGAAGTATATTCTTCGTTATTAATTGTCTAAACATTTCAGTTGATTGTACGAGATTGATTGAAATGATATTTTTATCAATCGCTTAAGGCATTGCCAAACGTTTCTCATAAAATTTATATTTACAAAATATCGATAATTATGGATATTTTTATAATTTTAAGGATCACAATCATACTATATCATTACATTTTTTTATCTATCATAAAGTTTTTGTTAATTATTAAACACTAATTTCTTAATTAAAAAGCAGCATTTTAATATTAAAGTACTTCTTTTGAATGCATAACCTTATGACAATGTGACATTCAAATTAATGCATTTCAAACAATGTAATAAAAATGTTAAAAATTAAAAAATGGGAAACAAAAATTGAGATTTTTACATGCTAATTCATGATTTATATTAAAATTTTCAAATAAGTGATTTTAGAACATAGGTTTTATATAGTAACAATTATGCAATTAATTTGTTTGTATATAGGTATTTAAAATATTTTTCCGATTATATCAATTTTCAAACTGTGTTTATACATTATGCACTAGTATCAGTTCCAGTTATTCTCCAATTTTAATACCAGTTACAATCCATTTTAGTATCAGCATTAGTATCAATTCCAATTATTTTCTTATTTTGTTTATAAAAAAACTTTTTTAATTTCCGATTAAAAATTTGAAATTTCAATCATTTTTTAGTTTTATTTAGTCAGTTTACTTATCATAATTTTTAGTGAAAATTATTTGCATTCAAATGCAACAGTTTTATATAGCAACTAATGCACAGACCATGTCTGTAAAAATAATCATTATGGAAAGAAAAACAATTTATTGGACATTTTGGTGCATATTTAAGAAAATATGCTTTTTACATTGTATAATACAGTCAACAAGGTATAAACATAAATAACGAAACAATATTTAAATAAAATAAATAGAATACACTCCTCATTGTCAATTTTTAGTAAGGTGCATAATGATCTTTTGGAGCTTCATACACAGGTGCTGATGGTACTTCAGGTTTGTATTCTGGAGCAACGTAAGCTGCAGGTGGAGCGGATTGGTAAGCGGGGTAAGGAGGCTCTGGCTGGTAAGTAGGAGCTTGGTAAACGGGAGCTGGTTTGTAAACTGGAGCAGGTGCATACACTACAGGTTCTGGCTTGTAAACTGGAGCGGGAGCGTAGACTGCAGGTTCTGGTTTGTAAACTGGAGCTGGAGCATAAGCTGCTGGTGCAGGCTTGTATGCTGGAGCTGGAGCATAAGCTGCTGGTGCAGGTTTGTATGCTGGAGCTGGAGCATAAGCTGCTGGTGCAGGTTTGTAGGGTTTAGGGGCGTAAGATTTCTCGTAAGCTGGGGCGGCTTCGTATTTCACGGGAGCAGCATCAGAATGGACATCAGCATCAGCAGAATCCTGATTGTCAGTTCCTGGCTCATTAGTCTTGATGACGGCACGGAAACCTTTGTCATCAGCAACATAGTCAACCTGTCGGTAGATTCCATAGCCATCAGTGTATCCGTATGATCCCCTCTTGTTACCGTAGTCGTCACTTTCTTCTTTTCTGTTTAAGGTAGCGCCATATTCGTCTTTGACATCATATCCGAAGCTGTATGGCTGAGGTTTCTCCTCCTAATGGTCAAAAATGGAAAATTATCATTATAAAATATTGTAATTAAATTTTTAGAATATTTAACATACAGTCTGTACCTATAGTTTTGATTTGTGTCAAAATCACATAAAAATACATAAACTGCTCACTGATGAATTATAATTTGTCAGTATAAATTGTAAGTTTTTTATAATTCCAAACAAAATTTGAGGAATATAGCTAGATTAATTTTATTAATAGTTAATCATAGTTAAAATAGTGAGTTTCACATGTATTGCTATAAGTAATATTATAAGACTATTACACAGTCTCTAACAGATAAAGTGGTAATAAATCAAATAATTTTACAAATCTCTTTGTTTATTTAATATAGAATATTAACATTAAAATTGTAAAGGAAAGAAGACTAATTTGAAAAGTATTAGTTTGCATTAGTATAAAATTAAGTGCTGCAAAAATTATAAAACAGTAAGTGAAAAAATATAAAATTATGTGCAGCAATTCATCTTATCTTTTAGTTAAATATTCCTTCTCGTGTCGTTTTTTTAATGTTATTTACCCTAAATGTTATTTTTGATTCTTCTATACTTTTTCCAAAATTTCAAACATTGAAATTTCTTCTTTATTTAAAAAATGTTTTTAGTTGAAAATGCATAGAAAAACGTTAAATAAGTAGTTTAAAAAAAGGATTAAAAACGGAGAATTTTTAGACATATTTAAGTGTATATATATATATATAGAGAGAGAGAGAGAGAGAGAGAACTGCTGAAAATACTGTGTATAATAATTTAAAAGTAAATTTACAAAGAATATAAATTGGAAAATGCCAAAATATCAAGCTAATTTATTTTGATGTGTGAAGAAATAAGTTTATTTCTATTTTTTAACATTAATCTTATCATTCATAACTATAAACATAAATTTTTTGAATTTTCACTTGGAATTAAAATTGATCTTCCTCTTATGATTCATTTTACATAAATTTAGGAGTTTTATCCTAAGAAATACATTTTATTATGTAATATGCTATAAAATTACATCAAATGCAATAATGTGATGCTTTTTTAGAAAAAAAATAATAATTGTTGAAAATTTAACCAAATATATTTAAATATAAAATTTGTTAAAAAAATGCAATGCTTTCAAGATTTTCAAAACATTTTTGCTTTGAATTTGTAAATTTATTTGAATCATACTTGGATATAATGGTTTATTAAAAACATTTATTTTAAATAAAGAAAATCATGCTTTCAAAAATAAGGAATTTATTTAGATAGAGAAATAATTATTTAAATTAAAACACTAAGCATTTATAAAAAAATTATCCTTACATAAGGAGCAGCATAAGGTTTAGGATAAATGGTTGCTTTATAGAGAGGGCTTAGGGTAAACAATTATTTAAATTGAAACTCTGAGTATTTATAAAACATATCTTACATAAGGAGCAGCATAAGGATTGGGATAAGCGGCTGCTTCATAGGGCTTAGGGTATGCGGGTTCACCGTACTTCGGTCCATATTGGGCTGCAGCCAATGTGGCGAGGCATAAGACAAAAACCTGTTTAAAAATAAAAGAGTGCATATTAAAAGAAATGGTAATATAATTTAGCACTAAAAAATAAACTTTTGATATTCTATACAGTTATATTTTATATTTGTGATAGTATAAATTGAAAGTTTCTAGAAGATGAGCATAAAGGAATGAATTTCTGATAATTTTTGCGAATATTACCTTATTTAAAATAATTATTTTTATATAAAACTAGTTCGTTTAAATAAGGGCTATAGTAAAAAAAATAATAATAGTTCTAGATTATGAAAAATCATATAATAAATGGGATAAACTAAGTAATTTTCTTCCATTTAAAGCAGCATATAGATTAAAATTAAAAAATTACTGATTATTTTATACTTGGCTCTTAACATTTTAGCATTTGGTATTGAAATAAATTTCAACCTTAAAATGTATCATAGTGAGTTTGTTAAATTAATAAAAATTATTCTTTTCCTTAAATTTAATCATTTTAAATAATTTATAATTTTAGTTAATGATTAAAAATGTATTTAATTGTAATTTTTCGAGATAAGAAAGAATCTGATTGTTAATTATAACACTAATTTATGTAACGGAAAATAGAGATATAATTCGATCTCAAGTTATAGAGCAATTTATAGAGCAAATGAAATAATTTAACTCATAAAAATCCAACAATTTTTTTTCTAAATTGTTTACATGAATTGATATTTTGAGTACATAAATCTGAAACATGAAATACAATTTCCTTTAGCTCGCGCGTTTTAAGAATTAAATCTTTCATTTTATTATTTAAACTTTAAATATTATTTTTGCTTTTAGCACTGTATATGACTATGTATTGAACTCATTGTAAGAATATTTCGCATAAAATAATTAAAGGAAATAAATAAATTACCATAAAAGCTATATTTTTATTGAGTTTAGTAATATATTTCATTCAAGAGTTATAATATTTTTTAAAATATAAAACTTCCAACAATTATAAAAATAGAATTTCTCTAATTTGAAAAAAAAATCTGTTTCTCAGTTAACCTGTGTCAAATTATCAGATACCAAGAAAGTATTAACAGTGAAGATTTAAGGAAAAAAAATTTTTTGAAACAAACTATTTAACCAATCATTAAAAATTTTGAAATCAATGAAAATATTCGTTCTCTCTCTCAAAAAAAAAAAAAACTTTCTGAATCTTCTATATGTATCTGTAATATATAATAACATTTATTTTTATTAATATTTTAAAATGAAGGAAAAGTTAAGATACATTCAGAACAATTCAAAATAGTATTATAACAAATATTTAACATTATCTAATATAGTAATATTTGCTAATATCCTTTAAAAAAAGACTTAAATTTATAAAATTTATAAAAATATTTTTTTTATTTTTACATCAAAATATCAAAATTTTCTAACGATAAAAAGTTGGAAAACTTTTATGAGAAATAAATAATATATGAATATTTAAGATTAAATTATATAAAAAATAAATATTTAAAAAGATGAAAACTTGAAAAGATTTAAGATTATACTCTATTTTAATTGAAATTTTTTATATTAAATCATAAAGAAAATCCATGCAACAGAAAGATTTGAAGAATAATTTGTTCAAAATTCAAAATTTTTTCATAGGTTAGTTATTTTTATAGATTTTACTATATCTAATGAGCAATAAAACTAAATTATTTAACAATAAAACTTATTATTACTTTTTTATGTGCTACATTAAAATCAAATTATTGTTTTTAAATAATCAAAATTAAATACATCATACAATTTTAATAGCTTTGAAATTTTATATAGTTAAAATATATATCTTTGAAAATTTTATATAGTTAATCAAATTTTATAGAATACAATATATACAATATTAAAATCATATAAATACTTTAGATCCTTAAAATTATTTTAAAGAAATTAACTATAAGCAGACGACTAATAAATTATAAAAACAATTTCTTTTAATTTAAACTCAGACTCATAAAAATTAAGAATATGAGTTCAAACAAGCTAGACTGGTAAAAACGATTCAAGATTCTAGAGTGGTTAAAGATGCTGGAATGGTAAAGAAATGGTTTTACCTTAGAGATCATGATGAATTGAGTATAGATCACACTGTGTCCAGAAGAGACATTTTGTGATGTTTAAATAGTGGAGGGTTAACCTACTTTTTGCCGGGCGTCACAATCCAATAAGGCTGTTCCTGCCCTCAAGGCAGGGTAGAAAACGAAAGTGTTTCTGATGTGACACACATCCGATGAAACAGCTTTTTGAAACCAAAGAGCGGGGACACAGCGAGGCATCGAAAGAAAATACAAGCAAAAAAAGAAGGAAACCCAAGATTATTAAAGCTATTTTTTAAAAAAAAGTTTGAAACATAGTCACAAATTGCTCTGATTAATTATTTATCTTCACCTTGGCATTAGATTGTTATTGGAATTAATGCACCGGTGACGTCCTTGATTGCCATTGGCATTTGAAGAAAAGAAATTTCTAAATCAATTTTTTTTTCTAAGTACGATATTGAAGTGGAATGTCAATTAATAAAATTAATTACTTATGAATTTAACATTTTAAAGGTTAAATGAAAGGGTAATGACATTTTTCAATGGAAATGTAGGTTGATACATCTTTGGAATCATTGCCTTCCTGAGTTTATGATACAAAATTTAGTAATTAGTTCGCACTGTTTCAGTTTTAATTAAATCGTTATAAATTTATTTTATGGTTATTTGCAATAGGACATTTAAAATTTTTCTTATATCATATTAACTTCGATTAGCAATCTTCAAGCGATAATATTTCTTTGACAATTTTTTTTAAAAAAAAATACTTAAAGTTTTAATAATATTATTTTAATAATATAATTTTTTAATAATATTTCTAAAAATTATTATAATCAGTAAAAAGTTTGTCTTTGCATAAAATTTTTTGTGTACATTATTTTTATGATAAATTAAAATTCCATTAATCCCGTAAGATTAATCAAAATTATTAAGAAAAATTCAATGATTGCACTAAAGTATAAAACTAAAGTTTCTCAATTTATATTCCTCGTAATTTTTAACGCAGTAAAATAACTCCAAGGATAATAACTTTACTGATAAGAGATTATTTATTAATAATTAATTTTTGTTTTAATAATTCATTTTTAATTTTTTTGTTTAGGGAATATTTAATAATTATTAGAAATTAATGCTTTATGTTATTACAGAATATATCACACTTACTATCTGATTAATAGTAATAATTAAATGAAATAATAATAAAGAGACTGCAATAAAAGGTAATCATTTAAAAAAAATTCGATTTTTCAATTTATTTCCATACGAATTTTTTCTTCGATATTTGTCATATGAAAATTAAATGAAATCTTTAAATATTAAAACTAAATAAGTGAAAGTAAAAGAGTTATTCCATTTTTAAATTACTTATTGTAGTCACACTTAATATATTTTTTTGAAATTTTTTTCTTTTGCAATAGTAAATGAAAATTATGAATGATTCAACAATTACTCAGGAGTAATGTGTATTAAATTTTTTTAAAAAAATCCGTGTATCTCATCTTTTATTTGTTTCTAAATAATAGCCCAAAACATGTTCAAAAATTATTTAAATCATTCAAAGCAAAATTACGTGATATTTCCGCAATTTGTAAGATATAATCTATAGTAAACGTTAAAAGAAATAAACATTACTTTCATTCATTCATTTTGCTTGCAAAATAACATTCACAACATGCTTAAACATCATTTAAGCAATTCACTATTTTGTATGGTGTTTAGTTAATGATAACAAATATTATATTTGTGGTTGTAAAAAATTTAAAGGTATTAATTTTTTTTGTTTTTCTTTAATTTAATGTAAACATAAATACGCTATTCTAATGAAAGATGCATTACCGAAATCTTTGATTTATTTATGACATACATCGAATATATTTTTAAATATGCTTGCGTAAAATGCTCTGAAATGAACGGGTTATTGACTTTAATTATCTAAATCACTCATATTTTCTAGTTTTTTCAAACTCTTATCTTCTGAAATGGCATGATGGTTATGATACATAAACTAATGTATAATATTATTTGTTTTTGTATCATAATAGTCATATCATTGATTAAATCTGAGATTAATAGCTGAGGTTAATGAAAAACTATAAAATCCGTATACAAATACCTTGGGACGAAATGTTTATGAATATTTGTATATCAAAGCGAAAGCGAAGCGATATACTGTTTATAAAAGCGAAATTTTCAAAATTTCTGTGTTCGTTATTGGAGTTTGGTACTATTTCTATGTTATATAATTAACATTTCGCAGAATATGATACTTTTTTAATAGGAAATTTGTCATTTGTATACTTATGTAAGATATATTCCATCAAAACATTTATATTTGATAACCTTTGCACTTTTAACCTCCTTTAATAATTAAGTCCCTAAGATCAAGGCAATAAGTTTGTTAATTAAAGATCATCGCGTGTTATTAAATCTTGTACAAGATTTGAAAAATCAAAATCTCAAAGCTTATGAACATCCATTTTAGTTCGAATAATTTTATTTTAATAGTAATTATATCTGATATTTTAAAGAGAATAAATTATCCGTAAGCGATGAAACAAGTAGGCTAATGAAGCATTCACTAGCATAATTAATTCAATTGGAATTTGACTTGTATAATTATGAGTTTTATATTATTCATATTTGATGTATTTTTAAACAAACAAATCAGGAAACCTTATGTTCGAATCCTACCCCACCGTATTGTAACTTTTGTATTGTAATCCCACAGTTACTTATGAATCCCTTTCCGAATATGTTTGATAATTTCCATGGTTCATGCATTCATTATATTATAAACTCAAAGTCCTTTATATATATTTCTTCAGTTATAGTAAAAAAGCTATGAAAGCTTACATTAAGCTAGTAGTAAAGCTTCTTAAATTTATGTGGCCGGAGTAATAAAGCTTCCTAAATTTATCTGTATTATTCAAAATGGATAGAGTTCTGGATTCCATAAAAAATATACAAGGAGATATAGATATGCATTTTTATTTTTATCTGTATGTTTGTGGAAGTAAATGTTGAGGAATTTTCCTAGTTTCCTCTCTGGCAATATTTGAATATGGCCCACTATCCATGTGAGTCTATTCGGATTAGCAAAATTCGCACATTAGTACTCTGGATTTTCCAACTCCTATATAAATCTCTGGTGCAATATATTCAGGAAATTTGAAAATCAGAAGTATTGGAAGATTTTATATTGCATCAATTGGAATATTCTGTTGTTCCATTTTTGGACTTTATTTATAGATAAGAAATGAGATATTTAATATATTTGGTGACTTTATTTTATTAATTTTTATTTTGCATTCAACCTAATTCTTATGAGTATATTTGCATGTCAGGCTATTGTTACTGATCATTGAAATACAGCTATTTTTAAATTTGATCCTTTATTTCATTAAATCTGTTTATTAATGAATTTAAATATTGTGTTCGAAATTTATATTCTTACTTTTTTGTTTTATAAATATAAATTTTTTTAAGATAAAATTGTTAAAATTTTATTCCTTTTACAAATTTTACTATTAAATATAATAAATTATTTCATATTGTACTTTGATTCTGATTATTCTGATTTGATTAACATTTTTCAACCAAACACAAGAAAACTAAAAATCCCGCCTAACTGCAAGAAAATGTTGGGTATTATTGTTTTATCATTGTTTTTAAATACATATTGATTTTATTTTAATAGTAAAATAATGTTAACACAAAGTGAGACATTTCTTGTCATTTGGTGCCTTTTAAAATGAGTGTGAAATTTTAGATAGGATTATATATTATTGAATAAATAAAACATTTCAATGAATATTTAAGAAATAAAGTTGTGATTATTTGAAAAGATTAATTCCTAATTAGAGTTTTTCCTTTGGAAAAATATAATAACTTGATTCAAATAAATTACCTGGCGCAACTAAATTAAGCTTGATCCCCTTAATTCATTTCTGAACAATTAGTCATTCCTTTTGCTTCATCATTTAATAAATACAGCTTTGAGCGTGAAAATTAAGAATATTATATTAAAACCATATATATGCCGCTTTTAAAATAAAAAGTTCATACGTAAGTTTTTTGTATAAACATTTATTCTAGTCAATGGATAAAGAAAGTAGAGGATTCGACATTGTTTCTCATTGAACGCCTACTCTACATAGAATGATAATGATAACAGTTTCAGTTCTCTAAGATTTAATAATAATTACAGGAGATATAACTTTTTTGCTTGAGAACTCTGTCATTTTTATTTTATTTCATTTAGGCTTTTGTTAAAACTTTAATTGTTCAAAGTCCTTCTTCAACAATCACTTAACAATATGAATTCTCGTTCTCATTTAAATCTAGATAGATCTTGATTATAAAGTCTTCGTGATCTTTTATGATTTGTATTCTAGAGAATTCTTTCAAGTTTGAAATGCTGATTGATAATAAAAATTTGATAAGTCTAATTATATACACATAAATAAACTATTATCGTTATTTTAAAACTTTATTTTATTTCAATTCGTTGTTGTGTATTTCTTTATTATATTGTCTTTCTTTGTGTGATGGAAATGAGGGGCACTTTATCAAGGAACACTCAAAACATCACATTGGTATTAGTTCACAAACTAGATGAATGGTTTCCTACCAACCGGAATGTTTTCTTGTTGTTGTAATTTTCACAAGATTTAATTTACCATTCAAACTATGAAAGCTGTGTAAAATAACAATTAATTATTTTAAAGTTATATACTAACAAGTTTTTCTGAGATTTCATCATTTGGTATGCATAGGTAGATAATGCGTGATAGAGTGCGTCACCAAATACTTCCTAGAGAGCCACCTGGTGGAAATCTGATACAACGAAAATGGGAAAAGGTTTATATTTTTTTTTAATTTAAAAGCGAAAAAATTATATATATATATATATATATATATATATATATATATATATATATATATATATATATATATATATATATATATATATATATATATAGCTGGAATATGAGGAGTTATAAAGGGGAATGACTGTTGGAGATTCAGTGATGGATGCGTTGGGGAGAGTTCAAGAAGAACGGTATGAACTGTTAAACAATGGATGGAAGTCTAAGTAGAAAAATTGATAGAAGTAGCAGTTGAGGTGCATAGAGTTCAAGAATCTTTATAGTTACTATCCCCAGTAACATCCTTTCTCAAAACACATTTCCATGATTCCTTTTGCAACAGAAATGTGCCAGTGGAACTACATAGTAAAAATATTTTATTCGAGAACGGCATCCCGAAAACCATTAGTAAACCACGAAATGTTTGTAAGCTACAGCAGTGGTGCACAGATCACCGTGGTTTGATCCCAGAGTAGTGATTTTGTCATTTGATTCAAAGAATCTTTATTTATCTACTTTTAGACAACTATATAAACCATAAGTCTTTTTGCCGAACTTGAAGCACAAAGTTAGCTTATTAAGGTTTCGTGTATAATAAATGTGCAGTATCTTGGTTTGCTTACATTTGACAAAAAAAAACTCATTTATAATGGAATAATTGTTGACGAATTCCATGCATTTGTTCGGATTGTTTTTCTTAGGGAACAATTCCCCCATCTAATTAATAATGAACACACAGCTACATGTGTCCAAGAATTTCTTTAAGAGCATTAATATAAGAAAGAACAATTCATATTCCTTTCAATGATATAACATTAAAATCTAAGTGTAATATTGCAAAATATTTGTGGGGTATATAACATGAAAATAATAAAAATTATTTTGGAGATATTTGGAGTCTAAATTCTCTTGTTGAATTGTTGGTTAGCAATATTATTAGAATATTGATGTTGGCAATATCATTAGAATTAGTGATCACTCTATGTGAGGAATTGATTAAAATTCCTGCAATTAGAGAGCATTAGTAATCTTTGGACATCCTTTGTGCAATGTGTGTTAAACATTCTTTCCCTAAATTACTATCATTAATTTAGACAAATGATGTCCGCCACACAATTATTAAAAAATTTTATTTGTTGCCCAGCATCCATTTGTCTATATATGTTTTTACATTATGTGCATAAAATTTTCTTAGATGACTGGTTTAGATCCAACACACCATTTATCTTTTCGTTTTGAAATCTTAACACTTATTAACCGGTATGCTAATCTGCCATAAAGTAATTATGGTATTCATTTTGTTAAAATCAATTTTTAATGTATTTATCTGTAAATTTGCAATTATAACATAAATAAAAGATAGGCAGATAATGTTAACCTTTGCAGACTGTTCCACAAAATACACGCCAAATCAATCATGACATTAATTTGAAAAATAATTACAATAAAATAAATATGCAATTATTTTTCACTAACTACATTTTGATGTTAAGTCTCTTTTTCATCAGAATACGAGTTGGAAAAAATATGTAGCTAATGAAGACTTTTTAAATTATTTATATTTCTTGACACAAATAAACAATAAACTTAATTATATTAATACATGAATACCAGCAAAAGAAATTGCATTCATTTATTCATGAATGTATCTAATCCATAAGAAGAATCATAATTCGTTCAATCAATTAATTTGATGATTTGTATTAACTTATACGATGGAATAAAAAAATACTGTCGACATTTAGGGCAAGCTTCTTACCTTACAATTACAGTCTGACATCACATTAATTTGTGATGCAATTGAGACACAACAACGGAATTGTATTTTGTTTCCATGGTGATTACGATGATGAAATTAATATCCTGGTAGTAGTTAGATATGTGTTAGTTTCGAAAGTTAATGGCGAATACTACAAAAATATGACTGTTATATATGTAACGCAGTTTATCTCTTTAATACAGGAACTCTAGCAATTTATTTTAATCGTTAAACACTGATATTGGAAAAAAAGGATTATATTATAATTAGAAAACACCACCATTAATGAATTAAGTAATAATTAATCGATGATGTAATGTGATGACTGAGTCATTTCAAATTATCATTCATTATTATCATAATTATCATTTATCCTTCTCAATAATTAATTTAAATAATGTAAGCTGATTTTGCCTCATATGCTGCATTATAACAATAACTTTTGGGAATGATCGGATATATATGTGCAACTAATAAAGACTTATACTGAGATGCATTTAAAAGGCAATATACATATATAAATTTCCTAATAAGGTTATTAGGTAGTTTCATGAATGCATAACTTTATTAAAGTTTTCAATAGTAATTTCTAAATATTGTAAATAGTTTGCATATGAGAAAATGCTTCTACTAAATAATAAATTTGAGCGTATCGCATTATTTGATTTTTTTTATATTTTTCAAATGTGTTTCTAAGGTTATCAGATATATAACTTAATTTTTTCCGTATTTTAGCAGATATTGTAAAGAAAACGTTAAAAAAAATTTTAAGAGAATCAAAATTTTCTTTCTTTCTGCATTTTAATGCATATTGGCAGCGGAATTATTATTTTTTTTAAAAAAAGTGAAAGAAAGTAAACATAATTTTAATTTAATTTTTTGAATTAAGATTACACTTTAAGAATGTAGAAACAAGGAAGATTCGAGGTATAAATTCTTTTTCTGTTCTCAACAAATATACATTGAGGGGAAAATGGGAAATACTTTCCGTTCTTGTAGTACGCCAAGTTTGGAAACAATGAGGCATGTGTAACTTTAGCGCATGTTAAAATTTGGGTTTGACTATAATGCATTTGGGGTGACCAAAATTTCGAAATGAGATGTAGCCCATGTTTTCATCTTAGAGCATAGACCAGAGAATTTTTATCCCTTGCCACCATTCTTAATTCAACAAACCATTCAAGACAAAGATTCAGGGTTATTCACGACAAAAATTCAGGTTATTCAGGATATACATTTAGGGTCTTTCTAAAAGAAAATGGTCATATTTATAGATATTTAAGAAAGATACTTCTGTGGATAACCTCTACAAACTAGATAAAGCAGCTAATGGTTTTGTTTTGAAGATTCTGTCATAAAACTCAACCAACCAACCTCTGTAAATCTAAAGAAATACCAAGGATAAATAAATTGCAGTAATTGTGGATATTTATTTATTTTATCTTAATTTGCTGTCTCCTGCTATATTTAGTGATCTCCTGAAGACAGTTATGACAGAGTACTAATATGAAATATTATAGATAATAGCATGTGATGTTAAATATTATTAAAATTGTGTAAATTAACAAGTTGTTTTTAGGATTGTACACAAACTCTTTGCTGAATGATAGATTTAAACTCATTTAGCAGTAATAAGATTTTGCTTAATTAATTAAATTTTGATTTATTACTTCAGTTATGAGGAAAATTACTCTTTAGATACAACCTTCATGAAAATACAAGTTACTGTCTCGCAACTTAATTGTATCGAAATATAGATATCTAATATTGAGTAAGCTGAAACTCAAGACATGAATTACAACAGCATTAAAAAGGGCAACCGCAAAATTTAAATAATTTGCTGTTTAATTTGGTTCATTTTTCATGCGGTTCTAAATCTCGTGGTCAAATTCCATGCATTGCAACAGTGGAAATTCTATGTATGTGAATAACTCGTAGGAAATTATGCATAACAAATTTTTTTTAAAAATTCAAGTTTCCAAAATAGTTTTTTGATAATCTTTAATGATAAAGTGTATCTTGGTTAATTTTCAATAAGGATAATTTTCTAATTCAAAATAAATTATTATAAATACTCACCAAGAAATAAATGTTTTTGGTAAAAAAAAATCCATATTGCTTGAAATAAATTTTCGAAGACAGTGAAAAATTATCTGTTCTGAAGTAATACTTGAATATTTACGGTTTTCTCAATTGCTTAGGTTTATATCTTCTTAGCGTCTTTTATCAATGAATTTTAATTGCATGTGCTTAACACTTTTCGGGTGTATTGTAAACTTACAAATAAAAATTTTCTTATAAAACATTATAGTACGCAATGTTTGTCAAAATATGTTAATAATTGTCAAAGTTATAATAGAATTTAAACATTTTTGCATATGCTATGCAAATTTTTTTATTAAACTTGAGATTTTTCTTTAACCTAGTATTTACTATGATTTTTGATTTTCTTTCAACGCGTCTTTTTATTGTTATTTTTAGAAATGATTTATAAAATAACCGTATTGTTTAGATATTTTGAAATCAATATACTTAATTGTTTTTATACAATTTCTAGTTCTATTTGGCAAGTCATTAGAAAATTGTGGAGATAAATCTCATTTTCTTTACGAGATGAAACTTAACTATCGTTATTAACTAAGCAATATTTATTAAGACGACAGCCCATGGGGGAGGGTCAAGGCCTATAGAGCGAGTATCATTTTTCTTGAGTGGCTCAGGAGTGAGGTTAGGTGGTCAGTCTAATGGGAACTAAATGCTAATAGTTCTAGCATTTAGTTCCCAAGTATGCTTGGTGCTTAGTTTGATCAACCCACTGAAGAAGATAAAAGGTTGAATTGACCTTGGCCAACCCGAGGAACGAACTTGTGCCTTGAGAGTGCGGAAAGCTACCACTACGTCACCGAGCTTCAGCAATCATTATTATTGTCTTTAAGAAACTGAATCTGATGGAGAATTCTTTATTTATTTTTACAATTCATAAGTTAATTTTAATACCTATATAAATTGTGTAAGTATTTTTAAAGGGAATTCAACCCTAAGAGGAAAAAAACAAATTGCAGTTATTTTTCAATTCCTTCGTTATTTTAGCCTAATATTCTATCACGCAAATGTTTTATGTATATTTTCCTCTTACAATTAATTTTATTCACATAAAATTAAAAAAAAGCTATAAAAATTATTTAATTTATAGAAATAATCACTATTTTAAAATTTAATAACCAAACAGTTATTGTTTAAAGTTTGAGTGATAACGAAGAAATATTTGAAAAACTGTACTCTTTTTATCAGAGAAGTATGCATACATTTAAATAATGATATATACTGGAGAAAATTCTATGCAATAAGTTAAAAAGATGCTTCAATTCAGTCAATTGGAAATAAATGATTTTACTTTCCGGGCAACTAAAAATTTAACAAATCTCGCTTCTTTCAATTTTACTTTATTAGTTTTGTGATTGATTAAAAATTAGAAACTTTAATTTCAAAAAACCTGTTAAAGTATTCTTATAATTATCTTTTTAAAGAAATCGTGCAAACATGGAATTAAAATATTATTCGAAGATCATTGTAAAATCTGATGGTAAATACAAACAAAATCACAATTTTTTAATTGCAAAAGCAATCGAATATTTTGATGTAACATTGAATTCTTGACAAGCTGTTCATTGGTGATTCCCATTTCTGCAATCAAAGTGATAAAAAACTACGTAAGGAATGAGGAAAAAAGTGAAACATTTCCCATTCAGCTGTTAAGATTTCTTCATCTTGTTAATCGCTCAGACTCAGCTGCAAGCCATTAAACTTCAATAGAGAAAGCATTCATTAATTAGCAAATCATCTTCGATCATAACGAAATTCTTGTGAAGATGTGAAAATTTTACGTAAAATGGTAACATCTGGTTTACAAGGAAAATTGCTTCCAGGTATTCATTTTTAGAATGTCTCGTTAATTGACATTTTTTATTTAGTTATTTGAATTAATTGCGTACACATGTCAACAAAATATCTGCTCGTATCTAAGTTTGGTTAATTTACTTAAAAAAGTGATAACTTTTTTTATTTTGTTGTCATTAGTTTTAAGTTTTCGATAACTAATAGCTTCCTTAAAAATTTAATGTGATTAACAGTACTTTTATTTTACAGATGCCAAACATTAACGTTTAAACTCTCCAAAATTCGACACTTGCTTCATACTGAAAAAGTAAGGTATTTAAATGTTCAAAATTCATTGGTTGATTAGAGCCAAACAAAACACAGTTTGGGGGAATCCAGATCTCTAATTCTAAAGAGATGGTCCTGAAGTCATTCCTCTAAACAGAACTACCGCAGTCTTTCTTATGAAACTGGGAAAAGTTCTCTCCTCCCCCAAAATCTTCCACTTCTTATCCCTTGCGCGTTGAACTAGACACTGCTTAAGAGTTTTTCTTAGGCCCGAGTTAATAAACAATTTCGTCATGTGAAAAGAAAGAAGACGATTTATATATTGTTAATATTAACACATTTTACTTCATATAATATATATATATATATATATATATATATATATATATATATATATATATATATATATATATATATATATATATCCAGAGAAGTAACTGGCCAATCCATTACGTGAAATATATTTACCAAAAACTAAGCTATAATGTATGTTGATACTATTTCTAATATTAATTGTAAAAAAAAATGCTTAGAACAAATCATTTAGAATTTTATCATCTCATTTTCACCTTCTCATAGGCTTTAAATCAAAAGCTATTAACCAAAAAATATAGTTATTACTCAAAAAATAATTTCCTATATATAAGAAATATTTTTAAGATTAAATTCAATATCCTTTTAACTAATTTAATTTACATGTTCTTGGAATTAATTTAATTCTCATTACAAATATTGAGCTATTTCTAATTATAATAACAAAACAATAAACAATTAGAGAGAGAGAGAGAGAATAATTAGATTAAAATTTTATTATCTCGCACGCTTACACAAGTTTTTAATCAAAAGCGAACACACAGACATGCATAGTTATATAGATAATCTTCGAGAACTAATTTCCTATGTGAAATATATTTAAGAATAAATTTTATATCCTGGGAATTAATTTAATTTAATTGCGATAAACAAAGTACTATTTCTAATAATAATTGTAAAAATATATAAAGAATAAAATGCTTAGAATATTATTTATTATTAACAAATATACCTAAGCAAAAGTAAGTAAGCTAAGGCGCATTTTTAAAAGTTAAATTATTTTTGAATAAATTATAATATACATAATATTGCATTTGAATCTCAAAGTAAATTTTTTTTTAATTGAATTGTATTTTAATTTTCGTATTCCATTATATGTATTTAAAAAGTTGGTTAAAAATGTTATTAATTTATTACATAAAATATAAATTTCAGTCTATCAAAAACAATCAAAATTATTATATTAAATAACGGTGTAATTAATTATTATAATGTGCCTTTTTTCACTCTAATTTTACAACAGGTCATTGATACTCGTTTCAATAGAAAAGTGTTCAATGTTTTTTTTCTTAGCAAAAGGTTTTTAAATTTCAATTTTTTTTTTAATCTTTTGATTTTTTTTTTGGAATAATTAACTACTAAAAAATAAATAAGTTTTAATAAAAATTTATACTTCATGACATTTTTTTTTCTTGAAATTTGCCTTTGTGTAAAATTTGCCTATTTGAGTACTGATGAATGTATTTTCATAAGCAAATACGCCTGATGTAGTTTTTAATATTACTAAATAAGAATTCTTTTTAATAATAATTTATTAAAGTGGTAATTATATTGAAGACTGATCAGCTTTGTGTCAAAAATGTAACATAATCATTTGTTTTACCAATTGCTTAAGAATATAAGCAAGCATTTAAATGGAGAACGCAATCACATTGTCTAATTGGAATTCACATGTGAACGTCGATAAAATGATTTTGATGCCATGTAATAGAAAGCCTAACCATGTAAGACAGTTTTAATCGATTTTAGAGTTTGCATTTAGTATTTACTGTTTTATAGCGTTTTAGTGTCCATTATTTGTTAAATGTTTTTCCGTAAAGATATTTCACAGATAATGATGAACATATTGATATGATTTCACAGATTGATGTTCGTAAGGAAGGAATCCCGGAAAATACCTACCCTAGAATAGCATTGTAACGCCAAGCCATACAAGCCGCTGTTGCAAGTTATACAATATTCTAAACACGAATTGTTTTTCAGGAAGACTTTTCATCGATGGTAGAGTATATTTTCATGTCGCAAAGCAAAAATCCGAAAAATTGCCGAGCATCCATCTAACAGATGTGTATTTAGAACATAAATGCTCAACATTCATCTCCTATTGTTCAACAGGACCTAGGATCGGACATGGGATTTTTCATTTTCTCAAGCGTAGTTCCACCTGCTAGTCGCGAAGTCTAGATCTAGTGTTAGGATTCCGAATGCTATTTATAAATATTTTCAAAAATTATATTGCTATGAATATAATTATAAACACATTTACCCAAGATTTCTTGATATAATTTTTTTAAAAATTCTCCTAGTAATTTATATATAAGCTATTTAATTTAAAAAGATTAGATTTTTTCATATGTATTATTTTGAATACATTTTTTATCATGAAAGTATACATATATTTTTTATACAGAAAAAGAGGTTGATTAGTCTAATGCTGTTGCTGTCATGTGCCACCAATGTTGGCATTATGGGTTGTGCAGCTCCACTTTTCCAACTTTGTTTAGTTTTTTTTTTTTTTTTTTTTTTTTTTGAACTTAGTTTTGTTTATGTTAAACAAACAACATGTTTTGGTGGGGAGCCCGACTTCTTCAGTACACACATGTGCCATAGGTACCCGTTTATAGTGGAGGCAACCATTCACTACCCATTCATACAAGAAAAGGACAAAGACAGGATAGATAGAGAGAAAAAGTACATCCATGCTAGAACCAGGATTCGAACCCAGGATCTCTCGATTCTTAATCAAGCTCTCTGACCACTAGACAAGTTGAGTGGCGATTAATGTAATAGATCGCAAAATGCATAGTTAAATCGTAAAATATCATTTGGTACACCAAGCAAAAATCCAGAATTTCATTCTAAGCATTTATTTAATACAACTATCGTCTTTTTTCATTTTCTCATTTATTTACAATATGTGAAGCATACACACACACAAAACAGCTTTTTTTAAGTGATAGATTACACGAATTAAATTAACAATTAGATGTTAAAGTTATTAAGAACTCATTTATCTTCCTTTTGTCTGGAAATCTTTTGAGTTCTCGCCGAGAATTATAAATTTAAAGAGAAAAAATCAAATGCTTGAAAATTCCCTATTTATAACTATAAAAGTGCATAAGTTGTTTTTCCGGTGAACATGGGTCAAATTGGCATTTAAGGGGTTAACTTTCACGCCTTGAGTTCAATAATTGATGAGTGTGATTCCCAACTCCTGTATTAATGTTTGTAGTGGTTTATGTTCTTGTTTGTGTCGAATTGATTCATTTATTGTTCTGTGCTCTTTTTTTCCACACCTGTAGAATGATAAACAAAAATAGGAAAATTAATAACACAAAATAATTATAGTAAACATCTATGAAGTAAAATAAAAAAGATACGATTAATAATAGTTTGTGAATACTAAAAATAAAACGTTTAAAAATTGTTTGAGCAAACTTAATTTTAGTTTGATTTTTCTTAATCTAAAAAATATGTAAAGTGTTGTACTTTTATTTAAGTTTTAATATTGACAAAAACTTTTAGTTTTCAAAAATAGATTGTTGTATAATTAATAACAATAAATATATTTATATGAATTAATCTATAATGTCTATAAAATTATAATTTATAAAACTGACATACTATATTTTCTTTTTGTTAACGAAAAGAGTTAACAAAACGAAAAAATAAAACATAATCTTTTTTGTTAACGAAAATTTGAACGGTTATTATTCTAGCAGTTTTTGTAGCATCACATTCTTTCATGATCTTTTATAGATTTGTTTTCGTAATTCTTTATGCTAATTTTTTAATGAATTTATCTGTATTATTTCGTAGTTTTTTTATACTTATTGCTTCATTGATGTCACAATGATAACTGTGTAGCTATCATTGCAATGTAATTAAAGAAAATTCATTCCTTCAAATTTAGTAAATTATAAAATTAATATAATCTTTTTTTATTTTTCACTGCATAGCAATAACTTTCTCAATATAGCAACTAATTTTGAAAATCTGCTTTATCCTCTAGTTTTTTTCTGATGAAGCATTTCGTTTTTAAATTAATGGATGCTTTAGATATCTTACTTTAATAAGGGTGAGAATATTTCAAACCTTTTTCTAAGTTATGAGAATGAAAACGTGTTATAAGAGACACAATTATATTGATTAATTGAAAATAAAACAAAATAAAAATATTTTATTTGTATTTTGCAAAATCTATATGTAAGAAAATATAAATGACAATAGTACATGGAAACTTTACATTTGTAAAAGCTTTGATTCAAGTTGTAATCATACAAAAAGAATGTCAATTAAAAGCTATTATTTTTTTAACACTAGACATTAAATGTGTCAAAATCATTACAAAAACAATGCTTCCTTATCTGAAAATTCGCCCACCGCTCTGTTTGAAAACTTCTAGCGTGGACATGGTTCTATTTTCTCAATAGCTTCAATTAACGTTTCGGTCTCGCAACAGTATTATAATTCGATTCGTATTGCTGTCATTTGATTCATTTGTCCTGAGGCGATTCGGCAGCGAAACAGTGAGGTGTTTTTCCTGGAAGCGGAATTGAAACATCTTAACTTCAGCACGCCAGAGAAAGAGAAAGTTGTGCTTCAAGGACGTATCTTCGATTTTCACAAATGCCTCGAGGCAAGGGCCGACTCGTCCCAGTTTTTACCTTCGTTATTGTTCTCGGGCGTTGTTTTTTATCTCGATAGTCCACACCTAAAACATGCCCCTTCATTTCATTTGAATGGTCAACTGAGGGTCAAAGAAGTAAGAAGGCATGTTTGCCAAGGAGGAAGATGTCTTTGCAAGTTTGACCGCATATTGCAGTAGAAGAGGTCAGTAGAGATCGTGAAATATTCTGATGGACATTCAAAATGAACTTTGGTTTGAAGTTCCTTTAATCAAGGACATTCCAAAAAATGCCATTTACTTCTTAGGTAGAGTAGCTGCGGGAATTATGGGCGTCACACGTTACTGCTTAACTATAAGAAATTTTTTTTCACGATTTTAATACTTTTAGATAGTATTAAGGTTAAATACATATATTTTTTTTTATCAAAACATAATTTGTTTTTATATATCTAAATGCTTAACTTTATTAGAATAAACTAAAAAATTTGATTGCCATGTGGGAACGGTTACGCAAAGAATGGACATTTTAGATTTAATGAGGGAATAATAATGTGTAAGTAATAAAACATGTATTTTCATTGAGGAAATTGATGAAAGGAACTATAACTTTAAAGGTAAACTGAAAACATTAAATGAAAAAAAAAAAAGAAACATTTTTGAGATTTTAATAACTTATACATGATTAGTTTTACCAATAGAAACAAAAATCTAAATAAAAAAAAAAAAGAAATATAAACAAAGATCTGAATATCAAAAATTGAATGTCAGTTTAAGTTAAGAATATATTATGTACAATTTCGAGCATTTTTATACCCTTACAGTTAATTGTCAAAAGGAATTTTCTTAGTAAAAGAAGAAATTGAAAATCTTCTTTTTCCTTAAAAAAGTAACCTAACTTGTTTTCCACAAGAAAATATAAACTACAGCAAATCTGTAATTCATCAAAAGTAATTCTCCTTTACCTTATTTATTATTACCATAAGAAAACTATTACTTTCAATGATGATGCTTCTATTCAAATTAATATCTAGATAACAAGTCTTTAGATATGTATGTTTGTATGTATGATTCAAATTTTTTAATTGATTTTGAGAAACAAGCTGATTTTAATTAAAGTAAAATTTAATAACAAATGATGTCTCCGCTATTTTAATTATTAAAGTAAGAGCAGCTCTGAGAAAGGCTGTTCTAATATATTTTTATCCAAAAATAATTTTGCAGAAAAGTAATATCTTAACTAAATATTCCAAATCCTACTTTATTATATTTATAGGAAAAAATCACCTTTAGAACTGCATTTCAATGATTGGCATTATAAATTACATGAATATATATGATTATTACTTATACACTAGTTAAAGCAGTTAAATGATATTGAGATTATGAATTGATCTTGTACTTTTAGGATAATTTAGTTGAATGATTCATTATTAACAAACATACTAGGAAGCTATATAAGATAAAACTGATATTTGATTGGTAGAAAACGTGTTTTATTGAGATTTGCGTGCAAAAGGAAAAAAAACACAGTTGTAAACATAAGAAAAGAAAATAATAAAAGGTGCTTTCTTAAAAGAAATTCATTCTTAGTCTCACCGGTTTATAGTCTTTCCAGACGGCCTCCAACAATGAACACTTTTGAAGTGTCGAGTCAATAAGGTTATTAATGAGGGACTAAGGTATTCTATCCCGCTATTACAGAAGAACACTTTCCAGTTCTTATACAGTTTGTGAGAGTGGCAGGTTTTCGAGAAACTCTTCTGCCTAGAATATAACAAAAATGCTTTATTGGGTTCATTTCCAGAGAACTTGCTTCCCATTTTAATCGTACCATTACTTCTCTCAAAAGGAAATTATTCTCCAAGTTAGCAACATGTGACTTGAACTAATCGTCCATTAACATGAAGTCATCTCCAATTTATACTTCTTTGGAGCTCTGCTTGACCCTAATAAAGAGATGGGGTCTGACGATTTCATCTCTATATTGGTGACAAGCAGAGCTCCATTTTTGAATGATATGTAAATCGGTATGCTCATCAATGGAGATAGCAGCATAGGCCATCACGCCCCCAAAGCCAAATTGGCCCTTTCGTGATGAAAGCAAGATTGTTTTTAATACCACCTTTCCTCCAGATAAAAATACGCGTACTATCAAGATGAAGAGAAAATTAGGACTTTTTAGAGTAAAATATATTCCACCATTCATTTCTCCTCCAGTTCACATGCTCTGTTTCCCAATTCTTGTAGGAGCGAAGACTTCTTGCTGTTACTTGTTACCCATCATTGGTCGGCAAGTATACAACTCTACAGTGTGTGAGTGGTTTTTGACAATTTGTGTTGAAATTATGATACCAGTAGCCCAAGCGAACGTATTGTTGATAGAAGAGTCGAATCATGTTTCGTTAACCCCAAGTCCTTAGCCTAAGTAACGGCCATTATTAGGCATTATTGCGCAACCTTGTCCTGGTCTTCGGCATGCATTAACAGTCTAAAAAAGTTTTAGCTCTTGGAAATCAAATTTTGTGAAATTCTAATAGTTTATACTATTTTGGATTGTGTTTGGCCTTCCTCTAATCGGTCAACAAATATCCAAACTTTTGATTCGATTAAATAACTTACTTAAAAGCTTCTGATACTGTTAGATGACTTACTTAAAAACATCTGATTACATTAAATGACTTCCTTTTTTAAAGTTTCTGATTCAGTTAAAGGACTTCCTTAAAGGCTTCTGATTCTATTAAATGACTTTTTTTAAAAGTTTTTGATTCGGTTAGACGATTTTCTTAAAAGTTCTGATATTTTAGATAATTTCCTTAACATATTATGATACTTTTAAACTACTTCCTTGAAAGCTTCTGATTTGGTTACATGAGTCATCTTATTCATCAAAACAACGCGCTTACTAAATGTTGGCTATTCTTCTCCGTTTTGTTTTACATTATATTGAAAGTCAAATCTCATTTGCTGCCGATAAAGCGTCATCATCAACGTCAAACCCAACATTTCCAAACTGCGAAGTCTGAAAAATGTTAAAATTTTGTATTTTTTATTTACTTTTCTTCTGTTTTATAGTAAGTACTTTACTACTACTTACTACAAAACTGAAGATGTTTAAAAAATTTTGTATTTTTAAACTTCTGTTTTATGTAAAAAATTGCTTATATCGTTATCTTATAAAAGTCAAAATTTAGTTGTTTGGAGTCAATGTATTGCACTTTTCCCTCTATTAAGTGTTAAGTATTCTGATAATGAAAAATTGAATTAAATAGCCAAAAGTGTTTAGACTCTCAGAAAAGGGAATTTGAGAACAATATTTTTATGGTTTGAATATAATCATAAAATAGCCTATTTAGCATTCTCCTGATTTATATAATATATAATTTTCTAGATTATGTAATATTATTTATATATATATACATATATATATATATATGTATATATATATATATATATATATACATACATATACATATATATATATATATATATATATATATATATATATATATATATATATATATATATATATATATATATATATATATAGTTCCACCTTGGAAATATTAGCTATAGAATACCTAATATTCTCAAAGAAACGTTACATAATTTTCCAGATTACTTACCTACATTTTATATGTTATATATTTGACCAATGTTTTTCACTTCTAAAAATATTTATGGGTTGATTATCTAATTTTGAGCTGACAATGACGCGAAAAGCTTGTGAAGTTAATCCCTCCAAATTTTATTAGAAGCAAATTCAATAGCAATGAAACAGTCTTGCTTTGTTTTACTTTAAATTGAATAGCTTTCATTATCATTCAATATACTTTTACAAATTTATTTCTGATATTTAAATTGAAAGCACCCAGACTATTTTAGCTTATTTAATGTAATTCACTTCTTAAAAAAAAATTCAATTTGAATTTGAAGGAATGAAATTGTATGTAAAGTTTGTTTGATCGACGTACGTGTTTCTATGACTTCCAGAAGGACGAATTGAAGAGTTTGAGCACTGGTGTACTGTGAGGTTCATTGAAGCAGTACTTCGATCCCAGATGTTGCTCTTTTCTTCAACCTTCATCATTCTGTTATTTCACGTTTGTGGAAACAATTTTCATTTTATATTCATTTAGGTATTATTTACAAGCATTTTTTGTAGGAAGGAAGCATTTTCAATTTTCATTCTTCAAAATGTAAAGTAATTGATATACTATCTATTCAAAAATAGTTTTTTTTTAAGATAAAAGTAATGTATTCCTGTAAACTAAATGCTACTTGCACAATTTCTGTATCTCTACATTTCCCGAGCCTAGGCTTTAAAATAAAAAAGAGAATTTACTGCTCAAAACTAAATCCAATATTTATTTTTTTCTTAGAACGGCAACCACATTTTTTGTATAAATGGAATACATATAATATACTCTTTTGAATTGCACTTCCTATTTTTATTTTAAACATAAAAGCCCACCCACTGAGAAATTTCAAATTTGAATTCTTTCTTAAATACTCTTATTATATTAGTAATACATTTAATCTTTTAACAGCTAAAAATATACGCACTGAAAAGACAGGATTTAGAATTAGATAATAGAAGTCTTACTTATTAAAATACTATTTGCTACTTATTCGTGATAAGATAAAGTATATATTTTTAATACTTTTCAAAAAGCTCACATTATTTATTTAAGCACTGTTTAAACAGGCTAATGGAACACTTTTGAGAAAATATTTCGCTTGACACAGAAATAAAAATAGAGTAGGAAGAATAACATCTCCTCTTTATTTTAATGAAGAATAATGATGAGGACGTACTTACTGAACAGTTTTGATAGCTGTCTTGGAAAGTACAACTTTTTTTGCTTATAATAATAATAATAGAAAATTGAATTTTTTCCCCATACATCAAAAAATAAACAAGTTTTTAAAAAATATTATTAACTAGAAATTGAGAAAAAAATGTTTTTTTTTTACTTCCCAACTTTTTTTTGAAAAATTGGAAAAAAAATAAGGGAAAAAACATTTTTTTTGTTTTTTTCAATTTCCTAATCATTTTAATGAAGAATAATTACAATTCATGTTTTCTATACTTGTTGAATGGTTTAGAAGTAGCAGCTTCTGTTAGCCTCGAGACCAGAGCATCTAGAGATAGAGGACTGGCTCCTGTTAGTATCCCCATTCACTAGTGTCTCGGGATAGAGCCCTGATCATCGGCTCCAGAAAATTTTGGCTTTGATTCACTGACTTTGCTATGTAAAATTATCTGGCTAGCAAGTTTATGTTATTGAATATTTTTATTAATTTCTTTTAACTTACCTTTCTAAAACTTAGCATGTTTTTCGTGTATAAAATGCTAAGTTTCTTTTAAAATCTTTTGTAAACTGATAAAATCTTATAAACCTGTGATTTATATGATATATCATATAAATCATATAACTGAGAAAATTTATTAAATTCTGTATTATTTATAAATTTTCTCACTAATAAAAAATAAAATCTTATTTTTTCAAATACATGAGTTATACTTTGAATCGAACAACAGATATTTATGGTATTGGCAGTTAGCGATTTATCTTAGTAGAATTTTAAATTTAAAAGATAGACAATATACACGCTAAATAAAAAAAATTAAATTCTGCAATTTTTTAACTGAAGCTTGTTAAAACAACTTAGGGATATAAAAACTTAAATAGTTTTTATTAAATTTAAAAAAATAACTTGAGTTAACAAATTTATAGCTAAACGAAACATAAAATATAGTTTTGTGATATGAATATGATAAAGTGAAAAATAGAAAAAAAGACTACTTGAAATAATTAATGTAAAATGAAATCATTCATCTGTCATGTAAGAATGGCAAAGTAACAATTTGTAAACATTTCTTTTGATATATTTAGTAAAAAAATTTATTTAATTTCACCCTCAGTTTTTAACGTACAATATTTCCTTTCCATTTACTTTTATAAAATCTTTATTAAAACACAGAAATCAGAAGGAAATATGATACTTAGTGTCTTCAAATTTTTTATATACACAAATGAGGAAATTTATAAATTATTTATGAATTTTTCTCATTTTTAAATACTAAACACTTATTATTTTCGAATAAATGAGTTGTATTCTTAAATTGAACTACAGATGTTCAACATCTGCAGCTTGTGATTTATCTTATATATATATTTAGAGTTTTTAATTTAAAAATAGATAATATACACTATAAATAATAAAAATATTTAATTCTGGAGGGTTTTTTTTAAATTTTATATTACATCCAAAGCTTTTTAAAACAATCATGGGTGTAGTAAAATTTTTAAGCAATTTTTAATTTGAATTCAAAAAAAAAATTTAATTTTGGCTTTGGTAAAAATAAAAAACTTGAGATATTAATTTATAATTAAACCACGAGAGAGATAAATTATCGAAAACAATTTATTTAATAAAATTAATTTTACCATGGCATTTTATTCCAATTTATGTTTATCTTTGTTAAAATACAGAAATCAGAAGAAAATATGATAGTTGCAATCCACCCTTCTATGGTACTTGAGTATTATCCCGTTGACCATATCTGTGAAAAAATAAATGTCGTTAAAGATGCGATACACCACCATATAAAATACAGATAAAGTTTTTATCTATTTGAATTTTATATGGTGCTAACATTTAATTAAACTATTCTGCTGTTACTTTATATTTAAAAAAATAATTATAAAATTTGAAAAATTTTATGACTTATGTTTTGATTACGTTATGACTTTTTGTTTGTTTATACAAGAAATATTTTTCTCTTTTATTCACAAATGTTTTTTAAGCCTATGCTTTGTATTAGGTTTTGTTTTGGGGCTTTTAATGGGATGTCTGCTGTGTGTGTGTGCTTCAACCATAATGACAGTTAGAAAGTAGAATGCTCTATTTTCTGAATATACTATTAACAGAAACTGTGACTTGTCATGACTCATATCTCGCGACTTATATGCAGTTGTCACATAATCAGTTTTTATATCTTCAAAGTTTAATTTTCTGGAATTCCTGAAGTTATCCAAAATTTAATTCTAAATCATACTGAGATGGAGATTTTTTTTAATTAATAATGAATAGAAGAGAAGCAGTGTTGACTTCACTTACTTAATTTTAGAGTATAAGTGCAATTTTATAATTTTTACCATATATCATATATGTTCATAAATCTGGGTAGCTCAAAAATAGCTTTTTTTTAGTTTTGATAGAAATAAAAATATTCAAAAAATCCTGACAAAAATATATAATATTTCCTTCACAAATCTCACTTTATAAAATGCACTTTTAGCTGTCTTTTTCTGTTATTAAAGTAGGTTTTTTATTTAGATTTTTCTTTAAAAAATGCTTTTGAATTTTTTCTCCAAAAAGTAACAGAAATGAATAAATAGCGATATTTTTTTTAAAAAATAACACTTATGTGTTTTTGAGAAAAAATTACAATGCAAGCATTTGCTGAAAAGGTTTAGAATTATTTTAAGAACTAGCTTTACATTTATGGCTAGTTAAAATCATGAAAGTGGTGCGCGAATTAAATTATTATTATTAATAAATATAATTGAATTACATTGTGAAGAATTATTACTAATTATCAAAACATGTTTTGCCGAATTAAAACTATTTCTATGAATGATGTGAGTGAACGGGATTCTGCTAAAAGGGAATCAGGCATTGAGCAAATTTGTACAATAGGTCATTTGTATTATAAATAATACATCATCATTAGCATTAAAATGGCAACAGAATGAGACACAATAATTTTCATTAATAATTAAATACATTAATAAATAAATAAATTTTAAATAATTTAATTTTGAATTGAAATTTGAGGTTTCTGATGACAGTATAAAAATATTGTCTAATTTTAAAAATAGTTAAAGATTAAACTAAAAAAATATAGATTATTTACGGTTTTATTATTTAAACGCAACACATTCAATAATGTTGAATGACTTTGTTTTTGAATAGCAATAAACTTTCAGGGGTTTTCAGAAATATGAAGGATGGTATAAATATAATGAAATTAGTGTGATTAAATTAAATTATTTATTAATGATATTTCTTACATTTTTTTGATATTGGTTATTTGATTGTTGGAATTTGATAACAAACTTTGGAGCTAAAATATGTTTCAAGTAATTCTTATTTTCTAAGCAGTAGATTATTTTACCCATTGATCATGATTATCTAGACGGATTGGAAATTTTGTGCAATATTTTTGCCTACTCTGCGATCTTAGAGAAAATGTAAGCAGCTTCCATCTTCGTATCTTTAGGGCACTTTTTGTCTATAACTCCAAGATTTTTCCCATATTTATTGTGGTTGCAATGACTTCGGTCAGTTTTCGCTTTGTTGTATCCTATCATTTTATGGGATTTTGTTGAACAATCTTTTAGTTGTATTTAATGAATATTAGTGTATTTTACTTTGCTAATAGAAATAAAAACAATATGTTTTCAGTGTGTGTGACTGATTGAAAAACGTTATAAAATATAAATGTTGGAACTTCCCACTGTAAATATTATTTTAATATTTTCCTCCAGTTTTTATACTGTTTATTGTATTGTTACAAAGTTGTAAATATTTTTTTTACAAACTTTGTAACTATAGTGGTATTTATGGTTTACTTGGCGAGATTTTTGGTGATAGTTTGGCAAAATAATTGGTGACCTGGCAATATAGTTAGCGATTTGGCGAGATTTGGCTAGAAATAGATAGTTCTGGATACTTCCACCTCCTAAGCTCTAGGGTTATTATTGAGCGACATGGCCTGGAAACTTCTATAACCTTGGAGAAAGACCTGGACCTTCACGCCAAGTAAGCTATAAATACCAAATTTCCACGGACGGAGTCAGTTTCTGTGTTTCTCTTGCGGCAGTGAGAAGCTAGTAAAGGCGATCAGTCTTGAATGCCAGTTTAGAGCAAAAAGGCTGTTGTTTGTCTGAGATAATTCGATCTTTCTCTAATTGGAAGCTGTTTCCTGTAGTATAAGCTGTGTTAGATATGTGGAGTTGTAATTTCTTCTGTAGGAATTTTCTATACTTAATTCAACTTGCTACGAATAAAAGTCTTGTGAATTTTAAAGTGTTTATTTCATCGACTCTCAATCAAACACAAACCCCGAAGCTCGGTACAGTATTGCTGCTGTTCATATCCGTGAACGAATTGTGTCAGTTCCACAGCATATACATCATTTTCACAGTATAGTCGTAACCGTACAGCCGCTAATCGTTAATTATATACATCATTATGAAAGCTTTCTCTATAATTTCTTCAAAATAGTTGCTTTTGCAACTACTGTAAGGGATATTGTAGGAATTGCCACATGATATGTGATGCTATTGGTCATAAGTATGGAACATTATGGGTATAGTGAGCTAAGCTAATTTACCAACAAAATTCGAAATTCCCCAATGTAGGAAATTGCTCTATAGGAGTAGGTAGGTTCAATTAATGTGACAATAAAAAAATTATTAAATCAATTATATTACTTCTTATATTTAAATTTCTGCCAAATGTGTAACAAAGATAATTTATTGGCATACATATGAATACGAAGATTAATTTAAGAAATTATTTGTTAATTTTTTATTTAAATATTAAAATTTTTGTTTTTTTTATTTTAATTTTTTATAGTTTTGTCAGTTGAATAAAAATTGTAATAAATTAAAAATTGTAAAAAATAATTTTGTTATAAAAAATTAAGTGGTCAATAATTTTTACCACTTAATTTTTTATGTATAGCTTTTACTTTTATTTTATTTTATTTATTTATTTTGTATAGTAGAAGCATATATTTTTATGGAACGTTTTATAAAGATAAAAATTTATATTTTTAAGAAGTATGCATTGTGGAAATTTAATAGATTATTTTGTAAAATGGCAAGGAAATGTAGAATTTTTTCAGAAAATAGCGGAAAAAATAAAGCGATTTTAGATTAATATATATTATATTAATAGTCAAGTTATAAAAAGATTTTAAGCAAATTTTCATAAAATTTGGGATTTGAGAGATGGTTTTATAAATTACGGTAATAAGTAAAAATAGTAACAATTCTTAAAGAACTATTTAAAAAAATATTATCGAAAGGATAATATATTTAAAGTGCTTAATAAGGAAAAACATCATTTTTCTTCATTAGAAAATAAAAAATATTTATTTTTTCCATAACTTTTTTCATTTTTAACATATTTTTTACCGTTAGAGAAATTTATTTATATATTTATTATTATGCATTAAGGATAATTAATTTCGTTGCGTTGTAAGGAATGGCAATGGGAATTGTATCAAGTGCCAGTATTAGTCAGCGTGCACGAATCCTGTTAATAATAAACGGCAGATGTCGGCTATCCGTTGTTTCCAAACATAAATAATTTAAATCTTTTTTTACAACTAGATATCGTAAAAACTATGGCACATTATATATTTTTAGTGTTAGATTCAGTATTCTATCTATAATAAATGTGCGAATTAAAAACATTTTGCAATATTATTTTTTTAATACGTAATATGTTTTAGTGCATTACAATTTCTTCAATATTGATATAAAAAAGACACATGTATAGAGTCAAGAAGTTGTGATATAAAAAAAATAAGGTATTTTTTAGGTAATTTTAATTAATTTATATTTAACTAATTATAATAATATACTTATTTATTTATATAATTAATTAATTAAATAAATATAAATTTATTAAATTAAATTAATATTTATTAATTAATATTAAATTTTATTTAATTATAATTTAAGAAAATTTTTTTAATTTATTCATAAAATTTATATACTAAAGTAATAATTAATTATAAATTAATGTTTTCATTTTTTTTAATTTTGATTAATTATTCGATTAATTTATCTTAGTTAATTAAATATAAATTAATTAAATTAAAGCAATTTTAATTAATTTATATTTTATTAATTTTTCACTATTTCTGAAGGTGTGGAATTAGAAGGAATAAAAAATAATTAAATATAATATTAATTATTTTCCATACTATATATATACAGTGCATGCATGATTTGTTAAAACATCCTCAAAACTTTTCTCAATTACCAAATTCGAACCGATGGTACATGTTTGTCACATTTATAATGCTAAAATTGTATTGTATATAATGGCGCTCTTTTTTTTCCATATGAATTTTTGTATGTTCCTTCGATCAGAACCAAAAACGATTTTATTGTTGGTCATTTTCAGGAACTGCATTTTTGTGTACCATCTTTATTCATGCTTACATTTCATACCGACAAAATATCCTTGCAAAAATCACTGACATAATCTATATTTGCTGATTAATTTACAAAATCACTTTCCAATGACAAATATTTCTAAAACACAATCTCTGCACTTGATTCAGTGGCACAAGGACATCTATCTGAATGGGTTAAATGTACTTGTTCTTTTTTAAAAATACATTGAAAAGAAACTTTTTTTAGTCTATTAACCAACAACTGATTGATTGATTATTTAATTAGTTTAAATGTTTCTGTGTTTTAAGATGTGTTCTATTTTCTAATGGCCTGTCTTCAATTTTCGTAAGGTATAAATGTATTTTTTTAATTATGTATTATTCATGCCAGATTTTTTTTTTTTACCATTCAATCTTCTTTTGTTCTAATACGTTAAAATTTCTCATCCCATCATTAGTTTAATATCCATAAAAATAAGGTTTATTGTTATTGCTGTTTTAAATTGTTGTTTCTAGTTTTGTTAAGAACGAAACATATATAAATAATCAATTTATTTTAATTATCTAAAATAACACTTGGGATTTCATCTGTGGCAAGTAATTAGGCTTGTCTTTCTTTATTTTATTTTATTTATTTATTTTTTGTTATAAATACGTTGTAAGTTAAAGAAAATGAGTGTGTTTTTGTACCGTTTTATTTTTCAAAACCACGAGAATTTGACTCTCGATTCTTACGCCTTTTATTTTTCACTTTCATACGCCATTTATTTTTCACTTTCATACGCCAATTGTATTAAATTCCTCATTCTTTACAGAGTGCGTTACAGTTAAAAATGTTTAACTTTTATTGGACAACATTTACAAATACGTGGAAATTGAACAATGCATTTAGATTATAATTTATCTTTCGCAATCTTATAGAGGTGTTACGGCATTCTATTAAATACAAGTGGGTGATTTGTTAACGAACATAATCTGTTCCAAGACTGTGTTTGCTATCCGAATTGTTCGTAAACCGATCTTCGATTTACCATAGATTTTTTGTGATATCCGTTATTTCGTTCTGGAGACCCTAAAAATTAAATTAAAAATAAAATGTATCGTTTCTTAGTAAGTGTATTAAAATAACAATACATACGAATAGTTTTGCATATTAATCTGCCTTTTTAATTTTTTGTTTATGTGGTGTTAGAGAAAATGTCCTTTGTCGTTTGCTTTACTCTCTTTTTCAGGATTTCAAAGAATTAACTAATAGCATTGTGGCTATTATCTTCGGGATTTCGTCCTTTATAACTATATCAAGGAGAGTGAATAAATAAGAGGAGAGAAGCCCTCAAAATGAAATCAAAACCAAAACAGATGTTCTACTTTAGCTGTAAATATTCTGTTGGGAATAAAAAAAGTATTTTTTTCAATATGGAGCTTTAAAGTTTGATAGGCAAGCAACATAATTCAAGAGCGATGAAAAACGATTTTTGTTCCCTTGGATTTGGCATTATGCTCCGAGAGTCGATAAGTGTTCCTTAGAATTCATTTTAGTTCGTTTTCCGAATGTATTCGTTGTCCTAACACAAAAAACGTTCATGAAAGTGCTCGTTGTCTGATTTGTTGGCAATCCAGACTGTTAGTTAACTTATCACCCACTGTATAGTAATGAACAATATAATGTGGATAACACGTAAATATGTTAAATTTTTTTAAATAAGTATACATTTTTCATTTTATCTAAAATTATATAAGTTGTTAAATAAATGTGCCTTTTCACTTTTCATATTTTTTTCCTTTACAATGAAAAATATTTTACGATAATATGACCTTAAAGTATTTTTATACTGTAAATGTAAACATAATTCTATAAATTTAAGTATAATGTTAAATATTTGCTTCTATATATTAATATCAAATGAATATCATCATAACGATACCCGAGAAAGGTTTTTAATTTTAGTACACATATTTGCAAAAATTTTACATGCAATAAAAATTATAATTTTATATTAATTTAATAAAATATTTTTAATGAATTGCATTTTTTCAAAACTGGTATAATAAAGTCACTCTAAATATTATTGGAAATATGTAATAATGCTTATTTTACAAAGTTTATTCGTATTATATTCCATTAAGTTCGAAATAATTTAAATCTTAGTAATATTGCAAAAAATTTAATTAAGTAGAAATTAATAAAATTTCAATAATTTATGAATCTTATATATAGGTAATGTAAATTATTTTATGGACAAATTAATGTTTTCCCACTTTTATTATTTGAAGATTTGCACAATAGTGTTTTATATAACTCACATGAATTTATTCTTTAACATACCTACATAAATGAATAAAATCACAAAATTTCTGTATGAACAAATTAATTTACAGATATTAGTGCTTAATTTTTAGTTTCATGTCCGAGATGTAATGAATTAATTTCCAATACAGATTTTTCGTAATTAAAGGAAATGAAGATTTTAAGTTCCATTTCCAATCGTTGAAATATTTCCTAGGTAAATACTACATTTTTAGTTATTGTAAATTTCACATTTATTTCAGATTATTGTAGATTAAATGCTTATAAGTTATATTATGCATACATAATTTGTTACAAAGTGTAAAGTTACTTTATGAACAAACTAAATTCCTTTTTATTTAGTGACTAGTGCTTAAGTGGCAGTTTTAGAGCAAGAGTAATATATTAGTTTCTAACTGAAATTGCTCATCCTGAAAAAGGATCGAGTAAAAAATTATTAAGGAGCATTCATTAAAATAGGTTTTAAATAAGAGCTATTTGTTTCAAAAATTGGAATAATCACGATTAGTTCAGATTATTATATGTCGATAAAAAATGTTTTCAAAAACATGTTTTTGCTTTAGATTAGACTTACATAAGTTTACAAAGTACACTCAATTCATAAACACATATTCTCCTTTACAAAGCTTCCAGTTCTGAATTTGAAACTTTAATTCAACAGAAATGTATTAATTCAAAATTCAAATTACTCTTACTTAAGAGTAGATTTTAAAAAACTGAATGAAGAAGGAATTGAATAAAGATCTTTTAAAATCATTGAAATGAATACTGAGCAAAATACTTGTCTATCTTTATTTCAAATGTGTTTTAAAATAACGAAGACATTTATGTACTCCATTGTGTGCTTGCCAAAGATTTGTGTGCTTGCCAAAGATGCCATTGCAGTATTTGCTCAACAAATAAAGAAAATATTAGTGCGAGGCCAATGAATGAAGCGAAAGAAACAAGTAATAAATCACTGTAGAAGAAATAAATTCTGAACTCAATGAAGTGAGTGTCATTAACACGGAAGGTCACGATACTGACACTGTCTAAGGAACTGCTTGGAATACAAATTCATCACCATTTTTTTTCTTTGCACGGAGTAAAGAATCATAATGAATCTACGGAAGAAATATCCCAGCCCACTTTTAATAGCTACTACTAATAGCTTTTGTCATAACTGTACGTTAGACAATCTCTTGGCTGATTATTTTACTTTTATATCTGAGAAAGTTTGAAAATTATATTCAAATATAAAATATGATGATATTAAAATAAACAGAAAACTTTAAAATGTATTTCATGAGAGAGATAAAAAAGCGTTTGTGTAAAATTTTGATAAATTCTAAAATTTTTATTTTAATCTTTTTACAATGAGTATGTGGAATTAAAAACTTATTAAGGAACTAGTAGTATATATCCCCCAATCAGCAACTTTGCGACATTTTTCATTGCCAAGCTGAACACATGGTTTTGGAACAGGAAATTTCCCAAAGACCACCCAATTGAAACATTGTTGCCTCTTTAAAAAACATATATCTAAAGCAAAAAAACGTAAAATAAGAGAAAAAAGTAGACTTGGCAATAGAAATCAAATTGGTAACTCTGTATTCAAAAATAAAGAATGCTAGATTTGGCGAGATATCTCTTGGGGATATATATCATAATTATACCCTTATTAAATTATATTATCTAACATTACAAATTAAATTATTCATTTTAAACATTTCAGTCATTTCAAACATTTTTAATTAATTGTATGAGTTTAATTATAATAATTAAATTTAAATTATTACTTAAAATTCGAATAATTGATAGTCTGAAATTCATTAATTCAAGATGTTTTAATATAAGAAAATTGAGAACATTTGTTAATTGAAAACACTTTTTAATAAAAAAAATTCAGAAAATAACTTCATTTAAATAATTAATCAAACATCAACAATTTTTCTTTTCATCAAGTAAAATGTGAAGGATGTTAACAATTTATGTTTGCTAACAATTTATTAAGAATATATTATCAATATTATATATTCATAATAAGAACTATTTACTCGAAAAATAGCAGAAAAAAACTGCATCAATAGCAGGTTTACAAATAAAGACCTGTACAACGTGTTTTTTTTTCAAACAGTAATAAGAAACAGCTTAATAAATTCAGGAAATTGAAAATGTGCCACACAGCGTCCATTCATCTAAAATGTCGTAAGTTAAAATATTTGGTTGGCTTTACTTTATTTTTTTTCGAACAATTTTCAGAGATGAGATTGCCATTTTCTAAAACAGTATTTCTGAAAAAGTGCAATTTTATTTACTTACATTTACTAGAGATATGTGACAATTTAGACTTGACTATCATTTAATTGGGACACAAAGTCCTAAATAAAGTCAAACGGATCGGAGGTGGTCCCCGTGGTATGTGGGTGAAAATGAAATTTGCGAGAAAGTTACGGTAAGATTTCTGAATCAGTGTCATACATTTTACTTGAAACGCTTTAAAATAGCAAATTTTCTCTTATTTATTTCCACCGCACCCAGAAGAGTGATGAAATTGTTTCCTCTTGCTGTGTGTATTTCCTCAATTTAACCCATTCGCCACTGAAAGACATTTTTCTTCATTCATAAAATAATTTTGTGTATTGTTTACAAGAATTTACTTCCGCAATGATTCATAAAGTTTGTTTTTGATCCTTGACTTTTTGCTATGGCATCACAGATTTTTTAATCCATGGAAATATGTTGATATTTCAAATTACAGCAGGCACTCGTTTTTATAAACTTCTAATTTAAGAATACTTAATTTAGAAGCTACAGTTCCACCGTAATTCTGAAAAACCACTGTAATTCTGATTAGTGGTGAATAATTACCATTAACCATAATCATGATAAAGAAACTTCCGTTATTCTGAATTTGGTCTCAGAGAATCACTGATAATTTCAATTAAAACTTAAGAACTAAAATTTTCAAAAACTTTTTTTGTGAACAGGTTTTCAGACGTCTTTCTTTAACGTTTAATTTTTCATGGGATTAATTTTCTTTTTTTTTAATTTTATGGATAAAAAATTTTGGATAGGTTTTTTTTTATTAAAAATCTATCCAAAATTTTTTATCCGTATTTAAATAATTGTTGTTATGAAAATCATGGGTCCTTTATCATCTGCCATTCATATTTCGAATTGTGGACTACACTGCTGATGAAATATTCTTAAGTAATTTTAGTAGAATTTCACTTGTTTTATCCAACACTTACAAAAAATACATTAGAATATGATTGATAATTTCAAGTCACATATCGTAAGGTACTGTTGTTCATGAATTGGAATCGCTTTATGCAATTAATATTCTATGCTCAATACATTTGTCAATGTTCTGGAATAATATGAAAGTAAACACGATATCTAAGCCATTTTGACTTGAAAACACCGTAACTGAAATAACACAATTTTATTTGCCTTGAATGATTTGAAAGTTGATGACTTCGTCATCGATGAACTTGAAGAAAGAAATCCATTGTTGTCCGGAATTTTACTTCCGGATTTTTTAACTGTGGACTTAGATATAATTTGTACTTAAAAATAAAGGATGATTTAAAAAATAAATCTATATAAATAATAAAATAAAAGATGATGAGTGAAAACATAACGAATGAGAATTTAAAAGAACTTTCAGATATTTAAAAGAAAAAAAAAAAAAAAAAAAAAAAAAAACGCTGCGAAAGTCTTGGCCGTGGTGGCCTACTTGGTTAGAGCATTGTGCTTGTTATCGGAAGGAAGTATGTTCGAATCCAGGCAGAAACAAGGATCCATTGTGTTCGCTAATGGCTACTGGGGCACGTTGAAATACGGCACGCTCGCAATGTCCTCTGAGTGAAATGATACCTCCGGAGGGTGGCAGGTCAAGTATTGGGGTCTTCTTCCTGTTATCTACTTCAAAATCACGAAGACTGCACCCAACTGCTTCTACCGAACTGGTAGAGCCCAATTCAGGGCTAGGTATTGGGTAGTATGCTGTTACAACATCTGCGAAAGTCTAAAAAACAAGAAAGTTAACAGCTAACAAAATTAAGATGCTTTTTTTGAGGGAAACAACATTAAAATATTTTTCTAAATCAAAAAGATAGAAAATATTTTTCTAAATCGAAAAGAGGAAAAGCACTTTTTGAAGCTTTAATTTACATTAAGAAAAATAAGCGATTACTTTGTGTGATTTTTCATAAGCAAAATGAAATTGAGAATGGTGTTCAAGAATTTTACTTTGCGTGTGCTTCTTATATAAACTAAACAGTGTGCCACGACAGCCCATGTGGGTCATGGTCTACTGTTTCTATGACTGAGGACCCTTGGGTCCGAAGCATATGTCCCAGTTAGGAGGTCAGTCTAGCGTGAGACCCCAGTGTTTAGTTCCCAAGCATGATTGGTATCAATCTATCCACCAACTGAAGGGATGCAAGACTGAGGCGACATAGCCCTGTCCGAGCATCGAACCTGAAACTTGTGGCTTGGGAGCGTGAAACGCTACCACTAAGCTACCAGGCTTAATGTTTCCTATAAGGAAAATAATTTTCCTTATACTATTTTGTTCATACAGAAAGAGAAATTTATAATAAGGTCTAACATTTTTTCCTACTTTACGTATTTTCGATTTTAAGAACAGTCTATATGTTCATGATAATGAGTGTCTATTGTATGTAATAATAAAATTTTAAAAAATGGAAGAAACAACAAATTTTTTTTGCAGATATTTTTTAAACCTGAAATTGATGAAGATGTTTCTGCGTATGGTAAAAACTTTATCAGTGAGTTGATTGTAGAGAATATTACAAAACAAATTTAAGCATAAGGATTTGTTGCTCCTTTATTATTCAAATTAAACTTAGATTTTAAAAATAATTCAAAATGCTTAATTTTGGGTTGATAAATAAATTTCGATTTTTTAATTCTCTTATGAATAATTATTTTCCTACTAAAATTTAGTGAAAAAAGTTATTATCGTTAGCGTTGATTTTCTAATTTATAAATCTAATCAGCTTAAATTGGATCTAATTTCTATCCACTTTAGAAAAAAAAAATGTAAACGAAATATTTCATATTCGATGTGCTTAAGATTTTAGAGTGAGAAGAGCGTAATATTATTGTAGTTTTTAGATAAATTACTGTATATTTTTTAAATATGAGATTTATAACATTGCTTAAAAACATCATTAAATTGTTAAAGCTCTTAATATTAAAGGTAATTATATGCAGTATTCTTTGCTTTGTAAAAATCCATGACATTTTTCTAAATCAAAATAATTTATAAAATAACATATAGTAAAAAATAATACAATTACCAAACATGTTGTATATACGCGAAATCAAGTTTACAATACGGTTTGTACAGATTTCAGTTACAGCAAACAAATTTGTATTACAAAAATGACTTTTCAGTACTACAAGTTCGTATTTCACAATCATCATAATATTGATAAATATTTATAGCTCTTCTTCGATTTTTTCTGATTATCAAATATACATATTCAAATCCATTTGAATGTTGGTTACTCAATATAGACTTTGGAAAAAAAGTTTCAATTAAAGTTCGTTTCCTTCGTAGTAGGAATACTTTTAACTATTCTATTAGGAATACCTTTAACTATTTTTGTATCTTTTATATAATGAAAAATCAAGAATATGATTATTTATTAACATAATTACAATTTTCATTTTATCACAATTCAACGTTTAAATTTAGATAGTTATTCCATGTGGTATTGATAAAGATTGAAGTGTGTTTATATACAACTATATATATACAGAAAGCCCATAAGCATTGGAGTTCTTACAAGAACTTTGAAAACACTTAGATTTTAAATTATGATTTATTTTTAACTTACGCCGTAATTTTTCAAGCTATTTTAATAATGTTAATAATTTTTAAAATAAGTTCTAATATTTTTTTTAAAATTCTTTAACTGCAAATTTACTTTATAATTTTTCAAATTAATTTGGCAAACCTGCCTTTACCCAATTTAAAAAAAAAAAAAAAAAAAAAAAAACATCAAATTGATGTGATGCATTTGATATTATATATTTTTCCTTACTATGGGTTTAAGTAAATTGCTTTAATATATTGTTTTACTTTATATTGTTTTACTTCTTTGGATTTGTGTATATTGCTTAGATAAATTTGTAACTTTGATATTCGATTGTATTTTACAGTCATTCTTCGGAGGTTGGCTTAGCTTGTTTGTCGCTCAACGGTCATTTTTTACACACGAGGGCTAATTAGACTGGGACCTACGGTTTAAAGTGGATTCCAAACCACTACAAACATCCATGCTCTCCTTCTTCGGAGGAGTTGTACGAAGAATTTTAGACTTGTCCTTCTTCCATGTCAGAAATGAGAGTCTTAATTGCTTAACTGACAATTAGATGATGACGTTTCCCCAAGCTATTTTAATTTCTTAACTTTGATTCGCAATGTTTTAGCTTATTTGTCAAGGTATTTTAATGTTTTATCTTATTTGTATTAAATGGATTTTTAAATTACATCTCATCATCTCTATATTTTTGGCACATTTATCTTTTGTTGCTTTTGAACTGATTGGGTTACCAAATATGTATTTGTTGTTATTGATTTTTTTCTAATTAATAAACAGTCGTATGTTATACATTGTATTTACTACTTTATGTATATTAAATTTTTTAAGAATGAGATAAATTATAGTTGAAAGGCTCAATAGTTTAATAAATGAAAAGTTATTTTAAAATATGTAAATTTATATTTTGCATCAATCTAGTGAAGCATTGGACTGACATGATTTTCCAAATAATGTCATAAACGGGGCATTAAAATTGTCAGTATTACTACAATACTGTTACGAAGTATTTTTATGGGTAACAGATTTTTTTTTTTTTTCATTTCATGCATTTCTAGCTTCATATTTTCTTTTTGAAACACCAGTATTTATTTTTTACTAAATTAATAAATACTGGTGATTAGATTTTATAAATCTGCAGAAATGTACTTTCATAAAATTACCTATATTAATTATTATTAAAATGTTTGGAAAACTCATTTTATTTATTTAAAAGCTTGATAAATTTATATCTCTATATACATTGTTACGTTATTTAATAATTTAATAATTGCTAATCTAAATTTTAAGTTCAATTAAATTATTCATAGAAAAAATTTGATATGAGGAATGTAGTGGCATATTAAAATAGAAAATGCTTTTAAAAGATAATCGTTTAATTTTGTTAATGTTTTCTTTGAGAAAGTTCATTATTCTTTATGAATACTTAACATTAAATATAGAGACAAAATATTTAATAATTTCTTTAAAATAGATTTTAGAAAGAATTTTCAAAGAGAAAACCTCTTAAATGTTGTTTTAATATAAAATGTTTAAAAAGCACTTTAAAATTTTAGCAGAAATAAATATTTATTAAGTATTATCAACTTAATTGCTAAATTTTAAGCTGATACCACATTGATAAAAATATTTTTACATAACTTTAAATCTTTTAAGTGGAGAAAAAAAGATTTGTCTGTAAATGTATTCTTTTTATTATTGTCTTTTATACTTTTCCAGTAAATTAGCTTTAAATTTTGTATACTTCATTACAGAATTCTTCCAATAGCTATACATTTTTTATTACATATTGTATCTGCATTTATTAAGAAAAGATAGACTTACTTATCCAACTTAATACTGAAGTTGAAGTTTTGAAATTCTCAAGCAGTTATGAATACAAACTACATAATATTAAAATTTTCGTTTTGTAGGTTATAAAAAAAATTCTAAAATGATGAAAGGAATTTTGTTAAAATAAAGAGAAAGTAATAATACGTATGTAAAATATATATAATATATATCAACTGAATATTTTTTTAATTAGATACAATATAATTTTAAATTATTAAATATTAATTAACTGTTGTTATATATTAGACAAATGTTAATAAGTAGAAATTTAAAATTCGTAAGTTGTAACATTCGTGTATAGTATTAAGCAAATTGTTTTGGAATGTGAGATGAAAATATTATGTTAAGATTAAATTTTAAATGCCGCAAATTGCAGAATTATAAGTGTTAAAACAAATATTAATTGATTATTTAATTATATGTATATTTTTAGTTTAAAACTCTTCATAGACTGTGATTGTACTTAAACACTAAATACATTGATTACGTATATTTATTTATTTTTTTTTACTTTCTATGAGTAATACCTTCTGCCACTAGATGGCAGCATCAATTGTTAAGCATAGTATTTTAAATGATAGATGTGAAAAAAGTACCATTGGGATCTGCAAAATGTACTTATATATTTAGAGAGAGAGAGAGAGAGAGAGAAATAAAAAATATATTTGAATATAATTCCTCTCTCTTTAATATTTTTGGAAAAAGCATAGTAATTAGTATGTATTATCATTTCTTAACAAATAAAAGAACAAAAACCATTTCTTTTTCATTTATTTTATGTAATAACAAATCAAATACGTAAATTATCAAAAGTAAATAAACAAAAAAGATTTATGCTTATGTTAAAATAGTTTTGACTATAATTTTTATATAATGAAGTAAAGCAGTAATTTTTGTAATGAAATTAAAGCAAAAATTAATTAACTAAAGATTTTAATTTGGGAATTTTTTATTTGTTTCGATTTTTAGATTACAAATTGACATTCTATTAAAATTGTTTATTTATTAAATGTATAACAAAATTATTTATAAATTACATTTTTTTGGATTAGACTAGAGACTACAGTAAAATATATCAAGACGTCAGAAAATTAATTGCAAAACATGTGAACTGTTATTATAATTTTGTAATGTAGTTTAGTGATTAACGAAATAAATCGGTGATTCCATTATTTCTTTACTAAACTAAAAAGCTTTTCCCTTTTTTCCTAAAAAAAATAAATAAATAAAACTTGATAAAATTCTTCTGTCCATTACCATATAATATCTTTTAAGTGACTATTTCATTGTGTGATAATTTTAATGAAATTTTTATTATTTGATCTGTTTTCTTTTTTAATATCAATTAAAATAAACTTTTGTGAAACTTTTAGAATGCCTTATTTTCATTATTGTTTTAAGTTCGAAATATCTGAATATTTTTCCATTTTCAATTATAAGCCAAATTAATGAGAAATAGAAAAAAATATTAATTTGATTTCATTTTGAAACTAATGTGCTCATTCAAGGCATATCTGTTGTTTTTGTTAGATGATAGATGGGAAAATACATTGAGAAATCTCACATATTTCTCCCCAAGCTATTTATTTCAAATGAACCATTCGTTTTGTACAATTTAAAAAAAATTTAAACTTTGTTTTGAATCTATTTCGCAACGATCAAGGTTATTTAAGAAGAAAAAAATCGATGATATGGTCACCCGGACCTTCACCTGACGTGATTGACCCACGTTTTGCGTGGACTTCGGCTAGAAATTTCTTACGCCCATTGTTTGATTTAGTACATTTTTTTTTCTTTGTGAACGCAGCTTAGCTTTTGCTGACATAACGTATCTTATTCTCGATGTTTTTGTATTTGCTTAGCTGCATGTGCTTTTTCCTTTCGATATTGTATGCAGTTCGCAAATGTTTTATTTAAATATACAATTAAACAAATAAGATGAAATTGTTCTTTTCAAAGAATACTTTTTTTTAATTTGTTTTTCTTTTTAATAATGGCAACAGGGTCTTAGACAGAGATGACTATAATTTGAATATTAAGTTTCTGCCCATAGCTCTATGATACATATTTTTATGTTGTTATGTCAAAATAATTCCTGATTTTGTGGTATTTGGATTCAATTTGTGAAGAAAAATCTCGCATTTATTAACATTGGAAGTTAACAAATACGAGATTTTCCTTCACAAATTGAATCTTCTCTTATTGCTTCATTTATAGATTACCTCAATTTCTTTATTGAAAGGCCTGATAAATTTTTAGTGGAATTCCCAAGCTATAGTTTTAATAATTTCTTTGATAAATAATTTGTTATTTCAAATTTAAAAAAAATAAAGTACTTGTCCGAACGATATTTTAAAGCCATTTTCGTACAGAAGAATAAATATATTCTGCCTGAAAGATTTTATTTTTGAAAAAATAATATGCAAATTATAGAGAAAACTGTGTAGGAATAGTTTTTCAATATTTTTTTAAAATAATTAACGGGTGTAATGTAGTGTTATAAAATATAAAAACAACTTTTTACGCAATATAAATATTTGCTTAAAAAAGTGAAAAAAAAAAACTTCAAAAATTGTTTTAAGAAGTCTAAATTATTCAGAACAATGTGTATCTCATTATTAGCAAAAAAAAAAAAAACAGTGGCTGAAATTAAAATTATAGGATATCAAAACTGCTATATTGCTAAAAGTTTATACGCTTTACGTAAGCTCTTTTAATTCTGAATTCCTTCGTTGTGAACAAAAAAATTGGAAATGTTATTTGCAAATACGTGAATTTTTGTTTTATTGCTAAATCAATTCAGTTATTGTTTAATTTAGCACTAAAACAAAATATCCATGTTCTATTGGAAAAATTGGTTTTAAAATATTTTTTAAGTGTTACTTCAAAAAATATTTTTAAAAACAATTTTTAGTGTTACTTAAAATATATTAAGTTTTCAAGATCTCTTACAAAATTGATGTGATTTATTTCATACAAATTCGTTGTAAATATAAAGTTAAAGTAAATATGGACCTAAAATAAACATTATTTTTTTCATGTTTTCAGTGAAATATTATTGATTTCAGTAATGTAACCAGTGTAAAACCAGCAAGCTCTTACGTTTTCTTATAAGTAGATAAAACATTTTTCATTGTTAAGTCACTTTAAAATTTAATGTGCTAAGTTTTAATGAAAATACAACCAGATTTGCTTATAAAATTTATTTTTTATGAACGAATTCTTACTCATTTGCTGAAATTAATTTAATTAATTATAATTTATTTAAAAAATTTAGAGAAAACATGGTATCAGCCTGTAGATGAGTTCGAAAATATGTAACAATAACTTTACTAAAAAATGCTTTTGTCTATTGGCTTTCTAATAAAGTATCAAGACATTATTTAAGTTTAATTATATCATCTTGTTGGTATACACAAAATTAGTAAAATTTGGTTCAAAATAACGAGTCATTTGCATAAATTATAAAATTTTACATTCAAATTTTTTCAAGAATAAACTAAGATTAGTTTGAAGTGCGCTATATATTTAGAGAATTATTAAACATGCTGCATGCTTTTATTTTTAATTAATATTTTATTTTGTATATTAGTTTTTTAATGCTACTGTGAAATAGGGTTATAATATTAACCTTTCATTTAACTGAAAACTGTGGAAACAATATAAATAAAATTTTTTAAATATTTTAAATGTGGCTCATATAGCCCAGTGAATTTAGTCTTGTGCCATACTTGATGCAAGATCATATTTATTTTCTCATTAAATTTCTCATTTCATGTTGGCACTATATAATGAGAATATAATAAATGGTTGCCACACCTGACCTTCATTTCAGTGATTCGTTGATGGGGATAATTTACACTAAAAAATACTTTATAGTGTAATATTCTACTCATAATAATACTTTTAACTGTTATCTCTAGCTTTGTTTCCGGAATGAAATTTAAATCGTAGATCTCGGTCAAGCATGCCCTTGTATGCAAAAAAAGAAACTGTAGATCAAATCACATTTTATATTGATGTTAGTTTTTCAAATGTTTGAAAGCAATTGTAGTCTGTATTCCAAATGTGTGGTTTATAATTGCATTATAATGTTCAAATGCATTATTAGAATTTTATTAAAAAAATATAATGTATTTTTTATAAATAACCTGTTATGTAAATTAAATATATGTATTAAACTATACAGTGTTAATAAATCTAGGTTAATACTTGAAAACTGATTTTGCTTTATGAATAACTATTTATATTTTATAAATCAAAATATTTTGTTAAACTTGTTTTGCGAGTAATATTAAGTATTGTGTATTATAATTATAGCAATTTAGTAATGTTGTTTACATTTTTATCATACTATATATTCATTAAGGAATTCAATAAAGAAATATGTTTATATAAATAAAGCAAAACTATGTAAGCGATGAGGGGACTTTTTGTTAAGTTGTATGTTCATGATTAAGCTAGTATTTAGAGTTATATTTGAAATTCTAAATACTTGTGTAATTATATCAAAATACAAGTATATTTAAAATTAATATTTACACTCGTGTAACTGCAAAAAAAAGATTAACATTGCTTTCTTCTATTAGGATTTTAATATCGGTTAGTTTAGTGTATAGCTGGTTTCATACCTTTATTAGTTCAATAATTTTTTCTTTGGTATATTTCATGATTTTTTAATTAATTTAAACCAAAAATGTAAGAACAAAATATTACATTAAGTTGATATTTACAAATTATAGTAGTTCATAAACTTTGTTGCTTTTTATAAATATAATGTCTTTAAAATATAATATGACAAATCAATATCTTGATATTATTTCCTTACTTGAAATATTTTATAAATTATTTCATTGCCATTAATAATTGCCTAAAAGTCCTAGCAAAGGAAAAGAGGATTTTGAATACAGATATTAAAATATATTTATTCAATTTTAATAATTGTTTAATATATATATATATATATATATATATATATATATATATATATATATATATATATATATATATATATATATATATATATATATATATTCATTTTTATCAATTTCAATTTCTATTAAATACTTTTCAAAAATAAGATTATTATTTAATTACGTACATCAAACTAGAAATAAATTACTGACACACAGATGAACAATCATTTATTCCAAGAAAACAAATAAATTAAATAAATAACATATAGTACGTTTACAACAAAGATAAAATAATCAATTTAAAAACGAAATAATTTAGCTCATTCAAAATACATCACATGAACATACAAGAAACAATTACAGTGATATATGTAAAATAAAGAGATGTATTTTGTGTGATGATGATGAACTCATTTCTTATATTTACATATTTTTAAAATAAATAAATAATAATCTCATTATCATTTCATATAATAATTATTATTGATATAAATTTCATAAAATTTGTTTTTTAAATATGTATATGCACATAAATAACATATAAATATAGTTAATGTTTTTATATTTTATGTAAATTTTATTTAACAAAAATAAAACAATATACACTACCTATATCAAATACTAAATATATATATATATATTTGGTGTAGGTAATGTTTATATATATATTCAACATAATTTAATTCTTCTTTACTTATCTATAGAACCTGAGAAAAATATTCTTTCAATAAAAATTGTAATAATTGCTAGAATTCAATATTTTAAACGTACTCATCCCGCGTCTGCTTAACACTAATACCCTTTTTATAAAATATATTTTTAAACAAATATTAACATTTAAATGCCATTATAAAATTGAGATTATACACGTTTATTCCTGTTCTTAACGTGAGGAAAGAACATGTCTCTTAAACCTTCATCAATATATTTACTGAGTACAGGTTCATAAAAATAAAAATCGACATTCATTAAAAATAACATTCCCAATTTAAAATTAACTAAAATATGCTGTTTTTGCAATATTATTGTTTTTTCCCCCACAAATATTTTGAATTCCAAAACTTGCAGATTAATTCCTTTTCGTAGAACTGTCCAATTCCTTTAAGTAGTTGTGATCTGCTTATTCTTAAAACTACGTGTTTATGTAATCCCAGCCTTTGTTTGAATGTTGCACTATTTAGTACTTCTCTGCCTCCGAATAAATATGGACATCAGCAGGATTCTGGTTTTCCGTTCCTGGTTCGTTTGTTTTCACTACAGCCCTGAAGCCATGAGCATCAGCAATGTACTCGACTTCGCGGTAAATTCCGTGTCCATCTGTGTATCCGTAAGAGCCTCGCTTGTTTCCGTATCCATCGTCTTGTTCTTTGCGGCTCTGGGTTGAACCGTTTTCATCTTTGAGTTCATATCCAAAGATGTACGGCTGTGGTTGCTCATTCTAATTGGGAAATATTGATCTATTAATTACTAAATAGAATTTCTTTTCTTATGAAATGAATATAGTCATTAATTTATTTGGTTAAATTCATTTTAAGAGTGAATATACTTTAATATTATTATTTGTTTATTCAAAAGGAGATATTAAATATATTTTGAGTTATTAAAAGAGAAAGTATTCCTTTATTGGATATTTTATTATGGGAAATTTCCAATTATTAAACTATATGATAATTAATTTTAAATTTTTTAACTTAATTTCCTTATTTTTTTAATGTAGGATAAGTGAATCATCATGTTGCGTTTATTTAAAATTTTACCTAGTACAGTTATTGAGTAATAACATTTCCCTTCTTAGATAATTGTTTCTCTTTCGATTATTTATGAATGTCTCAAAATTAGAAGAACCATACATTGTCTAATTGCTTGATAGTTGATTTATACGACGACATACCTATAGAGGTAGTTTTCTAGATTACTTACTTTTAATTAATCAATGTAATAATTGCTTGTGTATGTAAAAGCTGTTATATATTTTTGTTTGAAAACAAAGAACTATAATCTCTTTTAAGAATAATTTTTTCAACGAAATGAAAATCTGTATCCAATAATTGCATTCATAGTTAAATATTAAAAATGGATTTTTTAAATTGAAAATTAAATTTTTAAAAATGTAGGAAAAGTAAATTTTATATAAGATACTAGTTTAATAACTAATTAAATATTTCATTGAGACGCTAACTATTTTATGGGAATATATATATATATAACTATACAAATATTTAGGTGAACTATAAAAATATTTATACTTTTGTTACCATTCACAAATTATGAAAGAAATGTTATTGTTAACGCTACTTACATAAGATTCAGCCTCATAAGATCCATCAACGTGGTCATTTCTGTGATTAGCTGGAGCAGCATACAACCTTTGTGGTGCCAGAACATATCTCAGCTTTGGTTCATTACCTGCAGCAGTTCCATATTCAGGAAGACCTTGATGCTGGGGTCTTCGTGGAGTATAATCATCTATTAATCCATGTTCTTCATGGCTCTTGTGAGAGGTTTCTTCTTGCGGGACTCTTCGTGGGATATAGTGATCCACTAGCTCATGGTTCTTGTTGGAAGACTTTTCTTGCGGAAGTTTTCGTGGGATATAATCAGCCACTAATTCGTGGTCCTTATGGGAGACCTCTTCTTCTGCGTATTCAACACCCAAGGTGGGGGAAGAGGCAAAACTTTGTTCTGGTGACAGAGTATCCTTTCTCAAAGCTCTCCCTTGTCTTGGGTATTGGTTGTCGACTACTGTATTTGGCACTTGTTTAGGAATTCTTTGCGTTAACTCCACTTTAGGCAAATCTTCTCGTAGACTGGGTTGTTGACGATTTCCATTTTCTGAAGCTTTTTTCGGATTTAGAGCAAGTTTCTTGGATTCAAATCTTGGAATCCTGGCTGGTTTCGTTGGTTTTCCAGGCGACACTTTTTCCGTGTACACAGGAATATCCTCATCATCCGAACTTTCGATGGGGTTGCACACCACACATGTGGCAAGGAAACAAAGTATTAATATCTGAAAGTAATTCAAAATAAAAATGATGATTCACGATAAATTGAAGATAAACTTATAACAAAGGCTGTAGTTAAATTTTAGAAACTCTGAATTTTTTTACAACAATTCATATTTTTAATATTTTTTTATTATTATTTGTAAGTTTTTGTAATCGTTTTCACTTTAGATCTGCATATTTTGAATATGTTACTGTTATTTTTTGAAGAAATAAAATTCTTCTTGTAAATTACAAAGTAAACTTTTTAAAAAGTGTGATAAATTTAACATAATGACTACTCAATTTAATTTTAAAGAAAGATAATGTGAAATGTTTAATTTACAAATCATTAAATTCAATGTATTTATTATTCAATCGTTGTGTACTATATTTTAAAATTATATGTGAAGAGTTAAAATTCAATTATTTTTATAAACATATTTAGTTCTATAAATTATATATTTCGTTAATCTGTAAATTATATATAGGACAATAAAACTTGAATTATTTTCTAAATATTATATTATAACTGTTTATTAAAATGCAATTAGCTATAAAATACAATTAAAAGAATAATAAAAGAAAAAAATTGCAAAATTTTAAAATATCTGTAAGCAATAAAAGGAATGTACGTTAATTTTGAAACCATATTCGCTTAGAAAAATTGATAAAACTTGAATTTTAAAAATTAAAGACTTTTATAAATATCATCGTATTTATGTTAATATCTATGAAAAAGATATTGTTTTGAATATGATAATCTTGTTCTTCATAAATTATCAGTTTTATTTTATATTTAGCAAGTCCCGATAATTTGTCAATGGGAAATTTAATAAATGATTTTTAGAAATCTTTTTTTCAAAGTAGCGATATGTTTAACGTAAACGCACTTTCATGCAGTGTTATATTAAATAAAATTGCACCATAGTACTACTTGTTTAATATAGTATAAATCCTTTATAATTTGCAATTTCAGAATTTGTTTTTCTTGCAGAGTGTTGTCTTTGATTCATACAAAAATGCAACACTCATAATTGACTAATAATTACGTAAATGATCGATGAAAATTAATTTATATATAAACTTATGTAATAAATAATTTTACAAAATTTTGAATAAAAACACATATTTATTAATATCAAATTTTTTATGATGTACCGTAAGATTTTTTTCTTAAAAATAAACTATTAAATTTAATTTTAAATTTTGTTGTGTACAGAATTTTAATTTATTAAGTTTACTTTAAATGACAAAAAGCAATTACAATGAATAAGCTGTGTTAATCACACAAATAATTGAAATAAATTTCAGAACGAAAAAATTATAGAGTGACAAATGTAAAATAGAGACCTATAAATAATGTTAGTTATGAGGAATGTTAAATGATTCTTTTCTAAAATAAGTAGTTGAAATGACATAACAATATAAACTTGAACAAACTTATGGTTTAAATTTCACTTAAATCTGATTTTAAATTTATAAATTAACATTAATTTACTTAACATTAATTAATATATAATGGTGTATTGTTACTTTTAAATCATTATATTGAATTAATTATGATAATGAAATGACATAGAAGCAACATTTCCAAAAAAACATAATTAAAATGATATAACATTTTTAAAATTTCAATAAAATCATAAATAATTTAAACACTATTGAAGAGTTAAATTTGCAAAATTTCCTTAAAATTATTATACACTTCATTTTGAATAATAATTAGCAGCTGTCAGTTGTGCTGTAATCCAATTTGTAATACACAATAATTTTATTCATCAAATATATATTACAAATTACGCATTCTGACGATTAATGTACTTCTGATAATCCATTCTATTCAAAGACATTTATTTTCGAGGGAATTCCGATATCGCTATCTAATTACGCGAACAATTTTACTCAAGTTTCAAGAGCTTAAAAAAAAAAATCTGAAAAGTTACTTTTCGAACTCACCTTAGCAAGCATGCTTATGATAGGGAGGAGACAAAATGCGCGGTGTTAAGCGGCGGACACTTTTATAACCCCGCATGCCCTACATTTTGGCCTAAATAGGCTGTTTTACTTCCACCAAACTCCAGGCATCGTTAATGATCGGAGAAATCTGTTATGGTTTCACTTTCAATACCGTTTTTCTCCACTAAATATTTAATGAGGAAGTTTTCCAAAGAGGAGATGAATGTCTTTTCACCTGGAAACTGAACCATCAAAATGGAAACATTGTTGTTGTTTTGATAGAAAAAAAGAGAGGTAAATGTATTTTAAGTCAGAGCAGAGTTAAAAAAAAATAAACGACTTTCTGAAAGTGGTCTTTAAGTAGAAAAGTGGAAATAATTTAATGACATCTTCACGCTGCTTTTATAGCCTTACACTTTCCTATGTAATGATCGTAGTTTTGGAAGATCTTGTCAAATTATTTAAGAGTTCGTAAAATATTATTTTTATAAGAAAGAAATTCCTTAAATATGTTTGTGCTTAACAATTTTCCTTGAAAAATATCTCAAGTTAAATAAAATTTTGATATTTTTATTGTGTTAATGAATTATTTCAATCTGTATTTTTTAACAAATTGCTGATTGGAAATTATTGTTTAGTAATAATTTAATCGATTTCATGTGTTTAGAATGAGAGATAGGATATTTTGTAAAATATATTTTATTCACTTTAAATGCATTAATTGTTTTTTCAGAAAATGTTTAGTAAAATGTGATCACTTTAATTATTTTTGTTTTCAAGATATTTATTTTTGAAAATTGATTTTTTTATGTTATTTAATTTTTTTTTCATTATTATGAAATATCTTGTTTGAAAATGTATATGCTAAAATAAACAATATTTCCTTTCATTCTATAATCTGTTATAAAAAAGCGTTTAAAATTTTTAATCATAACGAAGAGCTTAAAGTCATTATAGAATAGATAATAAAATTACATTAGGACGACAAACAAAAAAAGTATAGTCAGGTATAGTAATATTAAGCTACCGCAAAAATGCTTAATATCTGTTTGAATTCATTTCTTATTTTTCTTGAAAGCACTTTTAGATAAGAGAATAACTAATATCTGTTATCTGTTACTCGTACAATATCAGTTATATACACTGGATATGTTGATTTTCTTAAGGATTTGATCCAAGGAGTGAAAAACTAATCTTCATACCCATTTGATATTATATATTCATATACACATTAAACATTGTAGTAAATAACTAAATATACACATATATTTTAAATATTATCTGAGTTGTTTTCTTGTTTTTAAAATAAACTTATTTTAATTTTAGAAACACAGTTTTTAATACAAGAGCACAGTTATTATTGTAATTCGCTTCATAAATTATCACCAGTAATATTGCTTCATACACTGAATTTTGAATTTTATAAGTGTAAAATTATTGTAATTATAATGTTTAAGTAAAAATTATCGATGTTTATTCATTATAAAGCATAATCAACAATGGGTATAGAAACAAGTCTATAAATATTAATTAACTAATCAAAATTACTTAGAATTATATTCCTTTGATCAAATATGAGAACACTGAAAAAAATGTCTGTACAAAATATTACGAAATTCCACTCGAGTTGAGTAAACAGGCACGAATTTTATTTAAGCAATTATCTGAGAGTTTCGTTCACGCATAATCAATATTTATTCCACAATTCGTGCTAATAGAAAAAACTTTGTTCTAGGACACGAATTGCATAAGTTCTGATTGTTAATTTTTTCAGCAATCGAAAAAATTTTACTACTGCTTTTAAATGCATCTATAAATTTTTATCAGCTCTAATTACACTTTAACAAATCATGACTTCCGAAACATATTTGATGTTTTAATATCTAAGTATTTAACTCAACTAATTGGTTGGAATTAAAATAGCGTGTCTTAAGTTTAAAAAAAAAATTATCACGAGTTGTTTACCTTTTGTTATTTTAATCTATGTTTTCATTTTGAAATGAAAAACAAAAAAGAATGAATAATATAATGATTTTAAATATATAGTGTATGGATTACAAAGAAATGTTCGAAACGCGACTCACAAATTATCTTGTTAGTGTGAGGCTGGAGTTAAGCAATTATTGAAAATATTTAAGAAATTTGTAGGGAATAATTTAATAAATATCACGTGCTTTCAAAGAAGAAATAATAAAAAGTAATGCATTCGAATTACAAATGCAGTGAAAAATTCTATCATTAGACATTAAACAGAAGTAAGAACCTCTGTTTCATTTTATATTAATGATAAAAGAGCTTTAAAAATATGCCTGCTAAAAGAAGGCCTTTAAAAATTTCATCAAAAATATTTTTTTTAAAAAAGCTCTAAAAAGCACTTCTAAAAAGTCACGAAATTGTCTTTGAAATATTTCCATACAATATGACACGTAATTCACTTTCATTTCAAGCAAATTAATTATTTTTATACAAAAAAACGATGTTTTAAATAGTAATGTAGTTATATAGGTATTTATTTTGGTAAATATAAGTATAAATAAAATTTTTCATTTAAAAAAAGATTAAAAACTAAAATTTTTTGATTTCATAATTGTGGAATCGAACTATTCTAAAAAAGGGCTTTAGCCCATCTAACAGATGATTAATAACTGTTGACACATTAGAATAAATCAAGAAATGTCTAAATAACTAAATTGTATTTTATTTACAGCAAAAACAGCTCCGTCTTTTACACCGCTGGAAAAGAATCACTTCCTTTTATATCATGAGTTACAAGAATAACTTATAAAATAATGTGATAAATGCTTTCAGTAAAATCAAGAAAAAACATTTTTGGTTAATTTATTAATTTAAATCACAAATATAATTTGTAAAATATAAAAAATAATTAAAAAAACATTTTCTTATACTATAGATTTATAAGTGTATAAATGTTTAGTAAATATTATTCATATTCAATATTATAAAACGGCAACTAAAAATTACAAATTGTTTTTGTAGATCATATTTATGAGTTCTAAGTCCAATATTTATCACAAATCATTAAGTAATATATGAAATTCTTGCAATAATTTTGAATTATTTTATTACTAAAATACTTGAGTGCAAGAAAATTGATAATATAAAACAATAATAAAACTGTTTTTGTTTAAATTAACAATTAAACATTTTCCTTTGATTGAAACAGTTTCTTAAAGAGTATTTAATGAAGTTATAAGAAGAATCTAAGCACTCATAAATAAAAGATGGGAAAAACAGAAAAATAAAGGTAATAATTCCAAGAAGAAAGGCAAGACATTTGTTGGTAAATTTTATTTCCATCATGCATTGAGAAAACGTTGCAGAATGTTTTATAACCTATCCTTTCAGGAGTAATTACAGCCAAAATGAGACAAATAGTAATTTTTCTGAGAAAGAAACCTAATGTCTTAGAAAACACATCGGAACTTCAAACACAATTAATTCTAATACTCAATATTACATTTAACAACCATGTAATCATTACATTGTCTAAAAGATAATTAAGTTTTAACGTTTTTTTATTTTTATTCCTCCTTTTTCATTATATTTAATGTGTTCAATGGGAGCTTTAAATATACATTAAATACGTAGCATTAAATTTATTAATGAGCCTGTTAAATTATAATTAATATTTTTCTCATGAAAAATTTTCTCGCTATTTATTTATCAATACTACACAGACATAAATAAAATTTATTAAAAAGTTTTACATCTTTAAAAAAACTGTTTTTATTATCTTCAGAAATATTTTTTAAAAAAAAATATCTCAATGATTAAACTAAAAATGAGTCGAATCAAAATGCGTGAATGTCCTTAGAAAAAAAAAAGGAAAAACTCATTTTTTGTTGATATAGGTGAATACAGAAACTTACTTTCTTTTATATTCTTTTATTTATCGATGAAGATATTAAAAACATTAATAAGAATAAAGTATAATTCCAAATAATAAAACAAATAAAAATTCTTACACTATTTAAAATTATATGAATTGTTTTCATCGTATTCTTCTGTTTAGTTTTGAATCACTCTTTTAGCAAAATAAGATTTAAAAAGTCATAAATTTATAGAAATAAATCGTCGATTAAACCAGAGTGGTCTCTTTTTGTTAATGCAAATTAACCTAATTATTTTAACTTTTTATTTTACGTTTATTTTAAGCAGATGGTAAACAGAATGCAGTATCGAATGTTACTTTCAGGAAAAATGATACCATAAGAAACAAACTTGCCTTGTTTAATTTAACTAAAAAATACGCGGTCACCCTTCCAATCACTGACCGCGGCAAATGATGCTTCACTTATCTCATCTAAGCAGGAAGACACGAGAGAAACTAGTGAGTCACTGGTAATAAATTATTTATATCTCAATTAAATGTACTTTTTTTAAATTAAAATTAATTTGATGGGAGATATTCTGACACCATGTTTTGAAATGCTTATCGCTTGTAATAAATCATAAAAAGTAAGCCCTATTCTCTTGTATTAAGAGTTGATCTTCCTCAACTTCGACAGACATATGTCCAGACGGCAGAAACGCAAAATCTTCTCACCGTTGTTCAATGCGGTTGGAACTGAACCCAAAATATTTCTTCCTGAAAAGCGGTGCCCTATCGTTAGTTAAAGGTGGATTCAAGCGAAAAGAATTCTAATTCCAATTAAAAATGATATTTTTTATTCTACATTATTAGTCATAACAGAGACTAGTATTTTAATTTCAGTAAAGTTTGCACTCAAGTCTTGAATTACATATATTTTACTTCAGATGTATAATAAAATAACAACAGCTGTTGTAATAATAAAGTAACAGCTGTTGTAAACTTAGAATTTGTTAATCAAAATGATAGTAAATAACGTTTTAAAATTTAATTTCCCTACTTAGCCTTGATGCCTTTTTTTATTGACTTTAAAACTCTTATACAGGGGATCTTTTTTAAAGTGACAGTGTTTGGAGCACCCTGCAAAGCGATCTAATAGCCGAAATGGCACCAAATTTGGTATTTAGACTAATCAAAACATGGGAAAAAATTCCATAAAAAGATTTTGTTCTAAAAACTGCCGCTAGGGCATTTTTTGGCGCTTTACAATGTATAAAATGTGAGAAAATAAAAATATTTACACATTTATTCGTACAGTCAAATTATTAATGTGTGTGTTTATTTACTACATTAACTTCCCCGTTGCAGAATTAGACCACATTCAATGTGAGCACCGTTCTCAGAAATAATACTGTGCATTCTGCGCACAACTTTTTCCACAGCCGTACGTAGCATATCACGTGGAACTACTACTTGCTTTTATTGCTCCTATTACTGGCGCTGTCACCACACTACATTTGCATTTTGCTTTAATACCTGTGTTTTATGTTGATTCTCGTTATTGTAAACTACAGTAACGTCACAAAATGCCCTACTGTTAATTTTTGGAACTAAATATTTCATATGGAATTTTTTTTTCAAGTTTTGATTAGTTTAAATACTAAGTTTAGCGTCATTTCGGCTATTAGATCACGCAACAGGGCGCTCCAAACACTGTCACTTTAAAAAGGAAAAGCTTACACTGTACTTTGTCCTTTCTTTATTTAAAAATTAATTTTAATTACTGATGTATTCTAATCTCTGTGATAGAAATTTATATTAAGGTAACCGAACACGTTCAGAGCACTTTTTTAAATACATTGCATATATACATTGTAACAATTTTTTCTTATTTCACTTTAGAAAACAGTAATATTGAGCTACTAAAATTTGATATATTCCAATATTATTCAGAAATGTTAAATACATATATAATTTTAAGAACTTTTTTTAAATTTAAAAAATGCTGCATCAAAAACTTAAACATAATTGAAAAAATTAATACCAAATAATCTATATGTTGTTATCTAGAGCATGTACTAAAGTTTTAAGTTTTTGTTAAAAAATAAAAACTTACGGCCAGTTGAATATTTATACTGAAATTTTAGTCAACATTTCTATGCCATTATTCGAATAACAGGCCATAATTTGGGAAATATTTTAGTGATTAAAATTCTTTTAATACATTCCCTAGAAAGCAATATACATATCACGCTCAAGAATTTCTATAGTGATATCATAAAAATATTTTGAGTTATTGTTTTTTAAGCGTGCAAATTATAGGTAAAAAACCAGTTCTGAGAAAATCGTATTTAAAGATTAACGTGTTGTGTCTTTATTTAATTCACAAATTTACTGATTAATTTTTTTTATTTGATTTTCTGATTGATTTCCAGAACATTAATTATTTTATGTATCTTTTAAAAGCTTGTTAAATTTATATTTCAAAATTAAACTCTCTTTAAACTAATTTTTAACATCATTCTGGCCCTTTAAACTGCCACTTCCTGTCCTTTAAATATGTCGACTTTTGGTTTCCTAATCTTTACGAAATCCTTATATCTCGGAATCTAATTAACGTAGAGACAAAAACAAAACTGTTTTAGAAAGCCATTTAAATTCTTTATTTAACGAATGAATAAAATTAACTTATCATTTTTGGTCGAAATTGACGTTTTCAACATGTACGAGTACCTTAAGTATATTACAATAAAATTCTTTTAAATTTATTGAAAACTATTTATGCATATAATTTGTTATATTTTTTATAATTCTAATTTCATGAATTCAGCTGGACATTTATAAATGTTATGAGCAAATTTTCAGTGATCTTATTATTTAGATTGAATTTTAATTTTTAGTTTTAAGAAAAAGGAGAAAAATGTTTTAATAAATAGCATTTAACTTGACAAAATTAATGTTAAAAAATTTAATTACTAATAAGAGATCTTAAATATATTTTTAAATAACTGTTAATATTATTTTATAACAATTATAATAAAAACATAAAGTTGTATGGAGTTGTATTTTTAAATTTTGAACAACTCAGTGATTTCTACTTTAATCATAAAGTATTTTGTTTCATTATTTGTAAAAGATTTATGAAACAAATTTAATTCACTCAAAAATAATTAAATATGGAAAATTTATTGGTCAATCTCTTTCTACGTATGTTTAATTCAGTAAAATCACATAAATGCAGTCTGATGTAATGTGCAAAAATTCAAAACGCAATTCTTCTTCGCTAATCATATTTTTTTTAAAATAATCTCATCACATTTGAGAAAAATTTAATTTTCCTAGTTAGTTATTAATTGGAAATGCATAGACAAATAGAAAATGCAGAGTATTTTTAAGTTAATTTGGACTGGATTGAAAGTAATGAAATTTGTTACTTATTAGAAAAAGTATAAAACATTTTTTTATTAAGCACGTCGAAATAATTAAGTTTATTTTTAGTCATGCTACGCATATCTTATTAAAAACTTTTTTATGAAAATAACAATAATTAACATAAAATAATTTAGAAAAATGTTATATGTTACACGATCATTATATAAATACATTATATCTTTCATTTTATTTACATATTATTAATACATATAAAATTAGTAAATTAATCAGATGCATTTGAAATACATTTCTTTCAGGTATTGTAAAAATTTATAATTTTCAGAGATATTAAAATTTTAAACAACTTTTATCAGAAATATTGTAGAAGGGCAGTAAGTTATTTAAAGTATATAAATATTTCAAAATTAGACAATTATGCTTAATATATCTGCTGTATCTTAAAATCTTCTAATTATAAATAAATTTCAACACACACATTCGGGTTAGTTATTAAAGTTTACAAGTTTATTGACACAGATAAAACACTTAAAATGTTCAAATATATTGAAGTCAATTGAAATGTTTTGTAAAACTGACTTTTGTAAACTTTTACAAACGTTTTATTGTTTAAGATAGGAAAGGTATACTTTCTATATGAAAAATGTATATTTTTTAAAACATAAATATAATACTATTTTTGAAATTTCAATCTATTTTAATAAACCAATGCTAAAAATATTCTATGTAATATTATATATATATATATATATATATATATATATATATATATATATATATATATATATATATATATATATATATATATATATATATATATAATTGCTTGTAAACTTTCATTTCGTTGATCCTTCATATTTTTAAGTGGTCTGTGCCAAGAAAAATGCTTTTAGATTAAATAGAAGTTATTCCTTTAGGTTAAATTTCAATTACTTGAATGCTTTCCAAATAAGCTCAATATTGTTATCATATTTATAACATTTTTCAATGTATTAACATTTTAAATCTTATAGCGTGAGAAGTAAAACCTTGTTACCATTTCTCTTCGTGATACGTTAAGCATTCTTCGTGAAGTTTTTATCAGTTAAACATGCATTTTATAACTAATTCTTACAACATGTTGCATTAAATAGCATTATAAATATGCATGTTTAATTTAATGCACTACATTAATTTAAACATCAACTATGACAATTTTTCTTTTTTAAATAAGATTTTCGGTGGATAAATAAAATAAGATAAATGCATGGAAAACTTTATTTATCTCTATTAGTGTTTTTATATATATATATATATATATATATATATATATATATATATATATATATATATATATATATATATATATATATATATATATATATATATATATATATTGTTACAAGAGATCAATAATCAGTAGTTTATGAAAAATGAATATTTTAAAAGCAAATATTCGAAATGGGGTGTAAAGAGTTATAATGGGATATTTATCACAGCTGGAATTTACAGGCATTTTCAACTGACTACTTTTTTAGATATGAGGTAGTAAAAGAAATTTCAAAGATGTTCTCGATGTTGTTATTTTTTGTTGTTAGACTGAAAATGTTTGCAGGATAAGCCTCATTAAAAAGATTGTGTCTCAGAGATACTAGGTGGAATATTGATCAAAGTGATATGACAGATGAAAGTGGCGTTATCTTGGCAGGAGTGAATCTTAGTTTTCTCTGAGGCACAAGCATAAGAAACGATTTAGCAATTAGAAAAATAAGCATGGAGGTAGGAAAAGAATCACCATCAACCATTTTATACTTTTATATATTTTATACTATATATTTGTTACGTATCATTGTTGTATTCTTGCCAAAGATATCTTCTAATTCGCAGTTTTTTCTTGATTGATGTTGATCTCAGATACACTTCACAAAGTTTGAGGAAAGAAATGTCAATTTCAGAGAAAAAATCGGGCTTTTATCTGAGATCTGACTACCAAGACATCGGTGTAGAGGCAGAGAGAGGTCTGCCATCAAATCAGTTATTTATTTATGAATAATAAAAGTTTGATAAGCTAAAATTTATTATATCTTATTAAAACATATTTGGACCTAGGATAAAAAGATTTAGATTTGTAGTGACAGACGAGCATTTTTTTGTGGTATTTTAATATACTTTGGTGGCACATATTGATCGCTATATATATTGATAACATTTTGCTGCCGTTGATACAGCTGGTGATGTATTGGCGTATGATGAACTTGGCGTATTTGAAAATTTAAATATTCCTAATTTAATGAATGAATGAAAAGTCACATTAATTGAAAGCAATTTATCTGATTTAATCCAATATCGAGAATAAATTAAATTTATGCATGAAAATTATTTGCTACAAAAATGTATAAGTTCTATGGGGAAAGAAACATAGAAATCGCAAACTTTTTGATAAAAAGTAATATTATAATAAATAAAAAAGATAGTGGTTATTTCTGACTAAAAGAAGGGGAATAAAAGAGAATATAATATTTTATATATCATTAATTTAAGTGACAAATTATCCGTTTCGATGAAACACAACAATGAAATATACTTTATAAACACTTTACAGAAATTACTTAATTTGATTTTAAAAGAAACAAAAATTTACTGTTGTTAAATGTTTAATAGATCCATAAATAAGAGTGAAAAATTATTCCTGTAATATTTTCTTCATTTAAATCGCATACATTCTTCCAGTATATAATCATCATATACCAAAATCGAGTATTTATATCACTTTATTTTCTGGATACCTTTGGTGAATGATTATGCATATGTATTATATTTATAGTATTTTTATCATTCAGATATTTTGAAGCGAAATGTCAGAGCTCCTTTTATTACTCAGGAAGTGGAAATAAACAATTTACATTCAATCGTTGTCTTGAAATTGTTTTCATAACTCGATGAGTAAAAATGCAAATATCGATTATTTTTCTACGTTGTTATCATTTGAAGAGTTAAGTGCTTTATTTTAATTTTCATCGAAAACCGGTATAACAATTCTCAATAAATTTATAACATAACTTCTTCTAGAATTATTTTACATAGTTTATTGAATGCGTTGAAATTTATCTCATACATTATCTAGAAAATGAATAAGAATATTCCATAAGAAAAAAAATGTAAAAAGTTTTATATTTATTTTCTTATCTTTAAAGTGACCTAAGAAACTTTTTTCCTTTAGAAATTATAGCACAGATCTATATAACTTTTAAATTAGTATAAGAAAAATATATTTATTTTAAAAAATCAGTTACTATAATTCAAATATAATTAAAACCTTCAGAAATAAAAATGTATTAGAATAATCAGTTTTATAAGCCCAATATAGAAAATGATTTTTATGTATTTTTTGAATTTTTATTGATGATATAAAGTATTTTTACTCTAACAAAACTTATCAATGAGCAAAATGTTCTAATTAAAATTATTCAAATCTATAATCAGCAATTTTTAAGAATTTTTTTTTAATTTCTTACAGTTAAATAAATGCAATTTTAATAAATTGTTATTATATCGACATGATGTATTTTGATTAATTATTATTTAAACTTCCGAAACCCGCTATATTTTAATTTTAATATATAAATAAATATATAATGCACTTTTTGATTATTTATAATTAATTCAGATTTTCTAAAACGTATTCATATAACTCTATTTTAATATACGAAATACCATGAAAAGATATTCTCATTCATTGAAATGAATTCGTCTTATCCTTGAACTTTATATATGAAACTATTTATTTGATTCGTTTATGTCATAGAACTTTAATTTATGTCATAGAATTAAGCACTTAATAATAGTTTTTAAGTGAAAACCATTATCTGAAGCTCACAAAGTACTTTAGTTTTCATATATATTAGAATCGACCTTGGGTTCTGAATAGAATATTGTCATAAATAAGACACATCAAACGAAACGACTGTGGAACTAATTAAATGCTTCCCTATAATAATATGTTACCAAAGCCTAAATAGATTAACCGATTCCATTGTTTAGTTATCGATCTATTTCATTACAAAACCTTTGGAAGTTGAATTATTTACTTTCGGCGTTCTGCTACAAACGTATAGAAGTTTGCACGATAACGAGATTATTATCTTTCATCGCCATTTTTTTTACTATTATCTTTCATTGCATTTTTTACAATTATCCCTCATCGCATTTTTTATGTTAGTAAAATGCTTGTGTTAAACTGTATGACTTAATTATGGCGAGTTTTTACTGTTCATATTGTATGTATAACAAATATTAAGATAAATATCTGAAATATAAGAGACTAGACAATTTTTTTAGAGTTTTAAGTTTTGCTGCAGTTTATTAAAACACAGACACGATAATTTATTGCCAATTATAATGGAGAGATTGTGATCCTATCTCAATTATATTCTTTCACGATTTTGTTGCTCATGAATATTTAAAAGCTCAAAATAATTTAAATAAACCATGATGCATTGTTGTATTATTATTAATGAAATTTTACTTCAAACGTCATATTTTGTTTTATATTACATAAGAATCTGGAACATTTTTATAATAAAATGCAAAACTTGACGAAAATATTCTGTTAGGCATTAAAATTGTTTTTCTTATTAAGAAGAATAGCAAATTTTTGTTGGGATGAAACTTTATTTACAATATTTTTTTTTATTTTTTATAATAGAAACATATGCTCAACCAGATCCATAGGAAAATTTAGCAAAAGTGTATGGTAATTCAAAAATGAAAATTATTCAAGAAAAATTTATTTTCTTAATACTTTGGATATTACTATTTTTAGAATTGACGTTAGAACTTGATGCTTTTATTTATTTGTTTTATTTTGTTTTTTGTAAAATAAATAAGTAGCTCAAAGTTTGATGAGATATATTACTCTTTAACTCAATAAAATGTAGGTACTGATACTTTAAGTTAACAAATTTGTTGATACTTTCTTCAACTTTTATGCAACTAATTTGTAGTGCAAATAAAATGTATACTCTGAATAAGTTATTTTATAAGGATAATCAAAATTATATATATATATATACATATTTTATCAAAAACTATTTTTTAATAAAAACTACACTTTTTATCAAAAACTAAGTAAAACTAAAATGATGTCAAATATGAATACCAAAAATGCTCTTTAATTTTGGAATAGCGTTAAATAAGATGATACTGTTGGTCAAGGTACATTTTTATAAGTTTTTTTCCGAACTAATCACTCAGAATGGTCTTTTTTTTTCTTTAAATTTAACAGTTTGCACAAGACTTCCGGCCATGAATACTTGTATCATTCAACGTATGATTTAAGTTTCCATTTTTAAAGTTGCCTGTCAATCGAATCAGCAATCTAGTGCAAAATGTAACTGCGAAATGTCTGATAAAAACGAAAACACAAATTAGAATGAGAGTCAACAAGAACCAAATTTAGGAGGAGTGAATTTCCAGCCAGATATTTTTTTTCCACTCCATATGTATTTTATTGTCAAAACTTGTAATTTAAAAGTGATTACCTCACCAAAATAAAACTAAAAAAATTTTTAAGTCACTCTTTTGCCTCAAAAGGAGAAAAATATGTGTCTAAATTCAGCGATTGATTATATTCAAAACTCATGTGAAAATTATTGTATGGTGTTTCAAGATGAAATGTGGGCTGTGGTTACCTAGTGGTTAGGGCCACGGCCTTCCATCCAGAAGGGTGGGGTAGGATTCCCAATGCCACCAAAAACTGACCAAGTACACGCGATAAACGTGGCTGTTAAATCTGTGGAATCAAAAGTCCTGTGGTCAGTCATTGAGCAGTTACCATGGGTGCAATGGTTTGTAGAAAATTTCCTCCCCCTTCACATCAATGTCAAAATTGTGGGAGTGAATCCTCCAACGGTGCCATCTATCGTAAGATTTGAGAACAAAAATCGTACTTCCACCTTCGTGGTGCAATGATTAAATGAAAGACGCTTCCTATTAACTTAAATTCGCATAGCCAAGGCATAGCGAGCTTGGCTTGTCCAAGTGTCAGAAGTAACAACAGAAGATATATATGTGCTTAAATAGCTGATGAACCTAAGGCATCGTACTCGTTGCTGGAAATCAGTAAGTTTGAAGCTTAAGGAACCCTAATATCTCCATGTTTATTAATAGTAATTCGTGTGAGTACAATAGGTCATGACCACAATGTCTTAAAAGTAAAATTATTCCTTTGGGCGAAGCACGCCAAACCTCGGGGTCTACTGTTAGCTTCTGCTTTTGAATTACTTGGAATTTAAATTATAAGGAAAATACTTTTTAGTAACCAATAAGCAAGCATCTAGATAGATCACAACAAACATTTCCATTAATTTTCCCTCGAAGTAAGTGGAAGGAAAACCACTTACAGTTTTATAAAGCAATGGAGATTTCAAATGGATATTTTATCCTGACATATGCAAATTAAGGGAAAATATGTCTCTATAAAGAACACCATTAAAGGAAGATGAGCTCAGAATAAACTTAATTCAATGAATCTTTCTTCCACTTAAGATACTCGTATAAGATCAAGATTTTATAGATACCTTTAAAATATTGAATGCATCAAACAAAATCAATTTTTATGGGATCCTGAAAAAATTGACAGTATCTTCAATTTATTATCGCATCATGAGTGAAAGTATAGTCTGCTTTGTCTTGTTGAATTATACTATGCCTGTCACTTATCTAAGTCAAAAGCTTAGATAAGTGCAACCACTTAAGATGCTGAGACATTTTCAGCATTTTGGTACATTAAATGATTGATTGATTATTTTAATTGTTTTTTTACGCAATATTTGTTACACTCAAAATACTCATTTGCATTAAAGCTGTTTTCTTAAGATGAAGCATATTTTTATTTACACACCATGATTTCCACATCTGAGCATATAAGTGTAATGTTAATTGAGGCTACAATTGAGAAAGGAAACGGATTATCAGTAAGTATTCCGATTATCAATTGGTGTATGCACTTATTTTATTACAAGTCAGCTACAAAACATCTTCATTTGTAAATTCATGTGTTAAGACCATTGATATCGAAAATTACTATATATTAATTACGGTGTATAAAGTTTTCATTTATAGTTTAAAGTAATTGCTTTATTAATAAAAAGCAATATTATAAAATTTGAGACATGATCATTGATTGTTGGTTTTTAATCTAATTACTGCTCATTTTTATGACCCTTTGAATTTCAAACAAGAAAATTATAATACATTAAATCAATAATTTACGAAATTCTTGTGAACAAATGATGGATCATCTGATCGGTAGGGTATATTGTCTTTAGTTTGACTTTTTAACAGTGAGAATTAGAGTAATTTCAAAAGAAAAAAAGGTGGTTTTAGGTTAGAAGATTAAGAAGGCCAAATGTATACTTTTATTTATCATTTTACCGTAATTTCGCGTAGCGTAATATTGGCAGAAGCCTAGATTTCATCGTATTATTTAGAATTTTATTTCATTTTTGAAATTTATAATATAAATTAAAATTTATATCAATAAAAACGGTGTTTCTTATTGCAAACTATGGTAAAATGTTCTTGTTACTTTTAGTTAAATTTCCAGAATTACCTTTCATTATAAAAGATTTAAAAGTAAAGATTAATGGAGATTGTATTGAGTCGAATCAGCATTTCATGGCAAAATTGCTCTCGAATTCTAGTTTTCATAATAATGGGAATGATTCGTTTTTATCACAAATCTTTTTCAACCTAATTTTTATTAAAATGCATATTAAATAAAAAATTGATTTAAATTCAGTAAATTAAGGATAATTTGATAAAGTGAATAACGAATGTTTTCATTCCTAACTCTTTTTATGTATTTTAGTGCTTTAAAAGTAATTTATGCTTTTTTTGCTTACATGTGACATATCTATACCTGTCTTTTTTTCCCCTTCATATACATTTGAGCTCAAAATGTGTTGTCATAGTTAGGCTGCGCCGAGTATGTTATTTAACAAATTTCTTTACAGCGAAAACTTGCATTACAGAAGCTATGCTGTTGTTCTCTGATAGGACGTAGAAGTTCATTGATGATTTGTCTTTCAGTTAACTGATGATTCCCAGATCAACCATCAAATGAAAACAACAAGAAATTATTTGCAGAGGAAGAAATCTTAAAGCTCAGAAGTTTTTATGACACATTTACTTTGATAAAAGGTTAAACTGGGCTTTAAAAAAGATTTTTCAATACAATATAAAAACAAGAAAGCTCTTGCCGTTTTATAATGACTCAAAAGAACATGACTGACAGAAATAGTTGTCTGTTGTTAGTCCTCGAAGTAACCAGTATCGGTATCCAGCAATTTCCGTCAACTTGTCTTCAATCGAGAAATCCCATTGTGATATTTATAGTGACGGATTTCCCATGAAGATGATTGTCGAGGGAAAGAAAGAAATGGTAATCGGATGGTACAAGATCTGGTTAGTAAGGAGGATGGCTCAAAATCGACCAACCAACTCGCAATATGATATTCCTGGCCACCAGCGTGACATACGGTCTCACGTTTGCAACCCAGAATAGTATACCCTTGCAATTTACCACTGCTGGCTCCTTCTGTTGCAATACATATTGAACATTTTTCAATTGCATTGAGAACAGATCTGCAGTGGCCAATTAATAGAGGCTCATAATGAACTTCTTTACTATTACTCCTCCAGACACAAAGCATAATCTTGCTTGGGTGCGTAGGTGGTCTTGCGTTTAGCGGGATAGTATCCTGGGGTAACCACTAATGTTGGGAAGCTTGGGAGTGTCATATAGGATCTACTTTTCATCGATGGTCAACATTCGATTGAATATGAATGCGCTATAGTGACGGCAAAGCAACGAAAAACATATTATCACACGTTGTTACTTATGGACTCTTAACAGTGGGTGAAGAATTCACTGGCTAGGCCTGTACGTCTTATCTAAGAGGTTCAGATGAAGTCTAAGCATTTCACTGAAAAAATTAAAATTTTCTGGAAAATTCACCACACATTTGACTGCTGTTCTCTTAAATGGCCACCAAGGCCTGTGGTCGCCCATTGCGAGCATCATCACAAAGGGGCGAATCTCTCAATTCGAATTTGTGAAACCAACTGTTGCCTTAAGTTTATTCACAGACCTATCCTCAAGCATTTGACATATTCGGTGACTTAATGCAACGGCTGATATGATCACTTTGAAGTTGCAGAGCAAACAGCACCGAACCAACTCCTACAACACATTCAGTTCTCTTCGCTATTCTACGAATTACGATTGATGAATGTGTGCGGTAAACCCGCTTTTAAAAAGACTTATATTAATAGTTTCGACTGACCAATATTTCAACCACATCATACACTAATTTGTAAAGTTATTTTCACTTCATTCAATGCAATGCAAAAACGGCAAAAAGTTTCTTGTTTACCTAGTTCTTAACGTTTTAAATTCACCTTGATTTGATGTTTACAAGAAATAGAGTTAAAATATACTTTTTCTACTTTTTTTTGCCACATTCTGCGATATTTTTCGTGGTATATGATGAAAAAAAAGCAATTTATTATTCAAACAAAAATATTCTAATTTTTTGTTTGATAAACTCATTTTGACTTTAGTCATTAATCTCTTGTACCATAAATGTGAATGATATTTGCCTTTTTAATTAAATTGTTTAATGTAATTATTTAACATTCAGCTTAAAATTTAATTTTATAGCAATGTATTATTTATTTTAAGATACAATTTTTTCATCATTTTATGTCAAAGATTCCTGTACATGACAATAAAATAAATGTGAAGATTCTACTGACATAAATATAAATAATTCTTAATAAGATAAAATTGAAAAATAATTTTCGTATTTTAGAGGTTTTATAATTATGTTTTCGTAAAATTTTTATCTCGCATACACCTAAATATTATAAGATTTAAGTAAATCCTATTTGAGTACATGATGGATTTTTTCTCCTATATAAATGTTAATACAAATTGATTGGTGTAAAGATGAAAAATTTTAGCAATATAATGACGATGAAAGATTACATTAAAAATCTGAATTTTTATAAACTGAATTAAAATTTGAGATAAAATTATTCTCATTTATAAGCCAAGCAATGGGTATTTATTATAGATCAAATAGTTTTCAACTCATAAAAACATAAATCCATTACATTTAAATTTTATGTCAAAATTGATATTTAAATATATCCAATCAAATAAAAAAAGAATACAAATAAAAATTATATTTAACCAATTTTATGCATTTAAAAATGGAGAGTAATAATAAAAAAGAATATCTAGATAAAAATTCTTTTAATGTTTATTTATTACATAATATAAAGTACATGAAAATAGAAACTTAAAAAAAACTTTTAATCACATTTGTCTTTTCAGTACATTATAATGTTTGTCACTTAGTGATGTAATGTCCAATATATTTGTATAGAGTAAATGTGATCTAATATTGTGTTAGATAATGCTATATTTCAAAGAAACTGTTTCACAAATTGGTTCCAAAGAACCTAAAAATAGACCAGGTGAATGGATATTTAATGAGGATTTTTAAATATATTCAATATTCTTTAAACAAACGCATTGTTATTGGACTATGTTTAAATTTTACTATATAGTGTTACTTTTTATAACCTCATGAAATTATTGTAAATAAATAAATTGTTAGAAATATTCCAATTTTATCAAAATAACTCGCTTCATTTAAATTTTTTTTAATATATATTAGGATTTACTCAGCAGGATTTTGTTCTGGCATTTCCAAGGAATATACATGAATTAAAAAGTACAGATTAGATTAGGAATGAGAATTATTTTATGTATGTAAAAACATTTAATGATCCATTGAATTTAAATATAGGTAATTACATGCTAGTTTTTTTTGCCATTCAAAAGTATACGTGATGTTCATATAATTTTCCATGAATTTGAAACGATATTGATCTTTCGATAACAATTACTTATACATAATTATTGAATATTAAATATTTTTTTCATAAAAACAATGATTAATTTCTCTTGATAAGAGTCTAAGTTTCTCAGCCATTAAAAAATAAGGGCACAATACTTGACCGATTAGTATCATCCAACATGACTTCGCGATCAAAAGTAAATCATACATTTACCACAAACCAACAAACGTCAATTCCTTCGAGCTACGATTAATTCTTCTGGGTCAAAACCGAGTTTTTCAATAATTCAAGACACATATTCTAATGTTTATTATCCAATTTTAAAAGTTATTAAAGTTAAACTTGATATGTTATAAAAAATTCCATTAATAAATTCGCAAATGGAAGATTTTTAATCGTGTTTTAGTTCTTCAGATACAAGCAATTTAGTTTGTTTTGCTATAATTTTCTCAAAAGGCGATGAAATAATTAACCCAGAAAAATTAGATAATAAGCAATATTTTCTGATATTCTTGACATTATAGTAAGATATTTAAAGTGAATTTAACGAATTGCTTTCGCAGATGACTTCATGCAATTTATAACATCAGAATTTAGAAAACAAAGTGTGTTATAGACTTCTTATTATCTTGTAGTATATACTGAATATCAATTTGATATATTGATAAAAACTGTTATATCTCATGAAGTTAATGTGCCTAAAAAGTGAAAAAAAAAGTTTACAATAGTCTAAATAAATTCTCTAATAATTTCTCTAAATAATTACTCTAAATAATTTCTAAAATCGAAAGAGTGCATTCAAAACATGACTCGGTAAAATAAACAACAGATCATATATTATAAAAAAAACAATTTTAATAAACACAAAAGGTACACACAGTGAACAACTTACACATAAATTCAAAACAATCACTTGTATTCGAGAAATCTAAAGGGAACTCCATCGAAAAGTTAGTAGAGCTTTCTTCCGAAACAAAATATTAAGCGAAATGAAATCATAAATAATAAAAGGCAAAAGCGCCATCTATTCAAACTTTTTCCTTCAGAAGGAATATATTTCTGCGTGTAATAGAAAATGTTTGATTGCGTTATGCGATTTTAATTTTTAATTCAACCGCACTCCGAAAAATGATGCAAAAGATTTGAGGAAAAAATTTCGAAACAATTAACGATTAAACGAAAAATAAAAAATAAAAAAATGAAAAATCACATAGCATGCGCATATGTGATGGAAATTCTAGTTCATACATTCTTTGTTTATAGTTATATCGAAATGAAATATAAAAATGTTTTTCTTGTTTATATTTACGACAATAAGATATTTTCACTTCTAAATTTTTTTAATATTTTAGTTTCAACCGTCAACATTTTAATATTTGATAAAGGAAAAAAAATAAAAACGCTAAGTGATTTTTCAAAGCTGATTATCATTCAAGAATCATCATCATCGTATATTTTCAGTGTACAGTAATACCTTCCCCCTATAACACGGTACATTGGTTCGGCGTTATAGGAAAACGCGTTGCATGAACATTTATGTAAAACAAGCTCGTATGACTTCGTATAACGCAATATGTGCAAATATTCATGTTTAACTTCTCTCGGTAAGTGTGGATTAAATCGAAATTCAAGAAAAACTCTACTATGAACCACAAATGTGTGCGTTTTATTAAAATAAAATTAAAAAAAGCATTTTAAATAAAAACTTATAATTAAAAAAAACAGTTAACTTAAAATAAATAAAATAATTTCGAAAAACAGCTTCATTGCATTCTTTTTCGCTGTAGGAGCTACCTGAAATAGTGTATTTGAATATTAAGATTTCCATATTTAATAAAATTGCATATTTCTTACCCAACTATATAATTTTTTAATTATAAATAAAATTATAATTTTTTTCGGAGAATTTTTCCAATATATTTTATATAAATCTTCTCCATTACTGTTACAGTTTAATGAAAAAAGTAAGAAGATGTTTTCCTAAAGGCTTGCCTTAGAATTGGTATCAATAATAAAATTGACGACAGAAAATGTTAAGTCATTTGAAAATGTAATTAATTAAAAAATGAAGTGATACAATGAAAAGAATAAACTTCTTCATAAGTAAAGTCCGTATGGGAAGCATGCCGTATTCTCTTCTTATTGGAGAATAAGGATATTTCTTAAAAAGTTGATAAAAGATTTCCTTATTTCTACTGTTGACTGCCATATATTTTCCCTTTCATGAACAGTACATGAGTATGAATTTTTATGTAAAGCGCATTTAATATGTAATAAAATATAATGCTTATTTAATATGTAAATGACGCAAGACATGGTTTATGAATGCTGTTTTAATAAATTTTGTATTCAATATATTTCATTCCACTATATTCATAATATATATTAAATATATATTTCAATGTATTATATTTTCCTAATTAGTGATTAAAATGCAAAAGAACAAATAATTCAAAAATAAAAAATTTAAATGCCTGTTTAATTAGACGTTCTTTCATTAGTAAAAATGCAATATTTTTAAATACATTAAATTCATGTAAACACATATAATATTGAAAAAAATGGCAGAAATGCTTCCTTGTAGCAGTGATTTCACTAATTTATGTATATAATAATGTTGCTGCATCCTGAACTTTGCTTATTTATGACGCAATAAATTCACGTGTTTCATCCTTTTTATCCGTCTCCTTTCGGTTGCCAATCTAACAGTCGTAACAAATTAACTCTTGGTTGCATCATTAGCTTCTATTTTTCCTTGAGAAGGCGAAAAGTCATTGTTCTAAGAGTGAACTTATTTTAAACTTTGACACTTAGAGGTTGCTAATGAATGAAGTTTGGTGACAACGGGGTCAACGAAGTGACGCCTGTGTCAGCTTCGCCCAAAGTAGTCTGTGAGTGGCTTCTTTTATTGGACAAAGAAAGAAAAGCTTGCATATCTCATTCTATTGAATCAGCTTTAAAATTAGACGAACATAAAAACAAGTGAATTTTTTTTAACGTTTCTTGCTTGGAAATTTCCGCCCACACTAATAATTCTTGGTTAAAATATTTGCTTTTGGTTATATTTTTAAAAAAATATACAACTTTATTTATACACTATTCTTAGTCATGAATATGAATTTTATTTAATAGATGTTTTTTGCAGTACATAAATTGTTCTTCAGTTAAGTCATTAACTATAACCGACACATTCTTTAAATTGTCTATTAGACCACGTCGCTCTTTGTTCAGAGTTCTTTCAAATTAAATGGCCATTTTGATAAGTTTAAAATACTACCCTGCATTAATTTAACTGAATATTGTAGTTTTAAGTCGTATCTTGTTGAATATTATTTATTAAAATAAAAAATTTCGCAACCAAAGTATATTTTTATACTTTTGTGATACTAGTTTGGAGAAAAAGAAATCTATTATTTTTTCAGTAAATTCATGTATCGCAAATTATGGATCAAACCATTTCAGATTTATGCTCGTAAAAAAGGTGATATGTTACAATAAAATATTCATTCGCTGTTTTATTGTTTTATTTATTTAGCTATGAGTTAAAGGTAGTTAAAAATAGAGAGAGAGAAAGAGAGAAGTCAATAAATAAAATTTCGGTATATCCCATAGTTTTTTTTAGAAGGGTGAAAATAGTTCATGCCAGGTAATTGAAATTGAGTTTTCGATCTCGATATTGCCATTTTTTGGACCTTTGGTTTCATTGATTCCTTTCATGTATTTTTGACCTCGCAAAGGTTGGTCAGGCATCGAAAATATTGATAGCATCAACGAAATAATTTAAATTTACCGCCATATTAGCAATCGAAGCATGGTCCAGGAGTTGAAGATCGACTTTAAAATAGTTCTTAAACAGTCTGTATGAAATTGATTTCAATAGTAAGCTAAATGCTTGAATTTCAAAACAATTGAAAAAAAAATAGTATTGGTCAAATTTCTGTTCGGATATCTTATCGAAGCGGAATAAAATCAATTTATTTCTTAAACGGATTGATGACTGGTGATGAGAAATGAATCTTTTTTGATAACATTGAGCGTAAGCGCGATCCTGGTCTAAATTTTCTCAATAATAAGAAATCGTTTTTGAGAGAAAATTGTGAAAATCGATTGCTATTATTTTCGATAAAAGGGATTAAGACTTCTATAAGAGAGAGATTACAATGCTACTTCAAAATGGCAAAAAATTATATAACAACACAGTGTATATTTTGACTAAGATATGTAATTCGAAACATTAAAATAAATTCATGTAAAACTAATGTGTGTGTGTCAATTTCGTTTTTTTTTTTTTCGCTAATCTAATATATTAAAAAATTATAAATACGATCTCAATACAGCTAATATTTACTTCGATCTTAGAAACAATACAGAAAATATCTATTATAGTTATTCATCGTATAGTTTACAACTTTTAATAAATCTACTTCAAGTTTTAATAAATCCAATACGCTTTAAAAATGTATTTTTAATAATATATCGTTGATATTGTATGTAATATTTTGTTAAAGTCAAAATGATGTTCTCTATTATAGATTATTTGGTCTTTTGTGTTATCCCTTGGATTTTTTTCGCCATAAAAATATGTCGTCGAATTTTGCAAGCTTTAATTTCTTCCATAATATGAAGGAACTGCCGAGAAGTTTAGAGATATCTTTATTTTAAAAAGTAGATTAAAACTTTATTATAGCAAATTATACAATGCTAACTCTTATTATAAAATAATATATATCTTTTCGTTGATATGGTCGACAGGATAGTACTTAAGAACCGATTGTTTCATATTTCAGCCATGTTTTTATTTATATAATTGTCTATAATATTTTTCATTAAGTCTGTAAATCTAACATTATACTTGAAAATATTAGGTCTTCCAGGAAGTTCTGTCTATTTTTGAAATAAAACAAAATACACATTTTTCGTAACATAAATGAACTTTTAAAAATAATATAATTGACATTATTATTAATAACTTTTTGCCAGCGTGAGGGCAACTTGAAAACCCCACTTTTGAAAAATATTTCATTTTCACATAAGCCAAATGGAAACAGTGCTTGATTGATATTTCCTTCATTTGTGAATTTTTTCCCCCTTCAAAAAATTTTGTAAAAATTAAAACAAGTGATAATTAAAGGGTGATAAAATACATCAGCGAATATGGTGTATGGGACAGAATTTTGCATACAAGTTGTACAATTTTTTGACGAATTCTTTTCTTGTCCTCTTTTTTTTTTTGGAACCTCATAGGCCTCTTTTCTTGGACTACCCCCTTTAAATTATCCAGTTATTGACAATGCTTTTCCGAATAGAGCTTTTTGCTCTGTTTTTAATACTCATTATGTAATGGTCCTCAAATGCTCTATCATGTACACAACATTCTCTTATTCGGTGTAAAGTTTGCTTTAGAATTAGAAGGGATAGGCTTTCCGTACAGTAAACCCTTTTTCTTACCCTTTCGTAAGTAGTCTGCTTTTCATTCCCATTTACCATCAGGTTCAAGAAGGGGTTCGTTTTATTCCGAGTAAGCAGAGATATGTATGTGATGCGTCGATCATTAAAATTCATCTGACTTAATTCATGTCACACCCATTTTGAATATTTCGAAACCTATATCATCTTTCGAATAGGATCCGAAGTAGTTTGCTGAGCTGAATTAAGCTTTCTGTGATCTCTGATGTTGTCAGAAAAAGATTTTTCTCTGACATGGTTTTAACAACATCGTCCTCGAACAATGGACAGAATTTTTCCATTAGACCAAAATCGATTCTGCACATGATTGTCTAAAAAAGATATACAGTTAAAATTGAATGTTTGATTGTTAAATATTTTGTAATGCAAATACTGATTAAAATTATAGCAAAACCAATTTGCAATAAATGAAGATAAATTTTTATTTGTGCTCTCTTCATTTACACGTCTTGCATTTTTGTTAAAAATGTATGGATCGTTTGAAAATCCAATTTTAAAGTTTTCCCGACTTCTTTATAACTTTAAACTTTTAATTAAAAAGTTTTGAAATAGATTAAAATATTCAGAGAATGTAAACTGGTTTTAGGGATAAAACTTAGTATCTATTATTATATAATCATTTCACTAAATGTATATCTTGGTTCAATGAATGACTATTATAATGTTAGCTAATCTTAAAATTTATCTATCCTCTGTAAGATTATAAAGTATAGAGCTAAAGAGTCTGAAGTATTACCATTGGCTATGATAGCTTGTTTTTTTTTATCTAAATGGAAAATAATTCATAAATTTTCCTTTGGAATTTTCTAAATGGTACAGTAAAAAATTCTCCCGTAGCTCTTTTAAACTTAATAGTAATTAATATTTAAGTTTGTGAAATGTTATTTATATATATATATATATATATATATATATATATATATATATATATATATATATATATATATATATATATATATTTAACTAGACTGTAATACTATTTCAACATTTGAAATTTTTAAGTCTTTTAAGCGATTGATTTGATTGAGATAGAAATAATAAGCTAAATATGAACATGCTTCTATATTTTTATTGTTGTTATTACAGAGGCAATTTGAAGAGTTAAAAACAAAATCAAAAGACAATTATGCTTTTAACAATATTGGATACTATACTGCTTAGGTTTTGTTTATGGCTGTACTTTTAAGAAGATATTTATAAATGACATTAAGACTTTGTGTGTGCAGTATCAAGGATAAGTAGATCATTCAAATCGCAAAGTTGCTCAAAAATTTATTTGAATATGCTAATTCTCTTTATATAAGAAAAATGCAGTGACAAAAATATAGCAAATAAAAAATGTAGCTTGTCTTATTGAAGACCACTATTTTGTCCCCATAAAAAGGCAAAAGTAATTTAAAACGTCACAATAAATTCTAATTTAATTGTTTGTTAATGATTATTAAAAGATAAAGCATGATTTTATGAAAAAATTCTAATATTGATTTATTTGCTTTAAAAAAGAGTAACTTTTATTTTAAGGAATTATTTATTTTGTGAGTTAGAGGCAAAGATTGTTTTAGTAAATATGCATATAAATTTTTGAAAAAATATTTTAATCTGTTAACAGTTTCAAAAGAAATATAATCACTGATATTTTGATTTATCAAATTGATTCAGAAGAAGTTAGATGCACAATTCATAAAATAGTTAACAGAGGGAAAGTAGTCCGAAAATTAAGTTGAATATATTAATTCCTTTTATGTAAGATTTAACTTCATGAAATTGCTTTTAATCGCATAGAAAGTAGGAAAGTAAGAGAATAAAAATATTGGACGTGCTATACACGAATAAAATTTATTGACCATTTTAAAATAAAACTGAAGCAAATACAAATTTTAAAGGAAAGAAATAATTTGGAATGCTTCTTAGCTTTTCCCATTAATGTTTTCTAGCATTCTATTCGCGATTTGAAAGTTTGTTAATTCCGTTAAAACAAATAAAATATAATGTATATTGGTATCTGTGAATGAGTGTGTATATCTGTGTGGATGTAGGAGTGCACTTCTTTATTACCTACACATTCTTAAAATTGCCATCAGACTGTAACGTTCAAGACGCTTTGTATGTTAAGTAATAAATGTACTCATTCGTCTGGTATCGATATCATAATAGGCAGAAAATAGAGACTGTGAGTTAGAATGAACGCACTGCACAATATTTCAATTTTACAACATTAAAGAATTTGATGTAAAACTTATTACATATGAGTAATACTTAGTACTAATTATAATATTGGAAAAACTTAAATTAAGTAGGATAATCTTATGAATATGTAAACAAGTTTGGAAAACATTTTTCAAATTTTTAATGAACAATATATATATAATTTGATTTAATTATAAAAAAATAATAAATTGTGTGGTATAAAACTAATATAAAGAGATGCTTCATAAGGCTAAATAATCAGGAAATCATATAAAAAGGAAAAGTTGTCATTGGAACAGTTAATTATACAACTTCAAGACGAAAAAAAAAAAAAAAGAAATTTAGGTCAAGATGAAATAAATTCTGTTGCAATACATAATTCTTTGAAATAAATTTAATTTATATCAAAGTTTAAGAGACTGGAATTTTCAATGGTATTTTATCGTTTAGTAAGATAAATATTCATTTTTTACCTCGTATTAAATAGTAAAATCTTTTCAGCTATGCTTTCTTAAGAAAAACTAGATTTAAATCTTTTTATGCGCTTCACATGAAAGTATTCATTTAAGTATTATATTAATTCATTTTTAAATTACACACGCGCCATGCTTATTTCAATACCCTCAATATGAAATTTTAACATAGATTTAATAGAAAATTATTTTTCTCTACTAAATCAGAAAAAGCGTCTTTTTGGGTTTCGTCTGTCAACGTCATCTGATAACACTCGCAAAATCTCCCATTTGTATTAAATTATATGCAGCTTTTACATATCACGACTCACATTTAAATCCGAATTCAATTTTTCAGCTGATTATTTTCTGCGAGAATATAGATTTCGATCTCTTTTCTTATCTGGCAACCGGGTCAAAGTATAGAATGCTCTTTTAATGGAATACAATTCCCAACTCGTTCTTTCTACCAAGCTCAACTAACGCCTGCAGCTGTTTTACCGAACGCGTTACTTATTTTTTGTTATCCAATTTACAGACAAAGTTCAACCACACCTTCTCTTTATAGCTTGCGAAATCTGGGTGGTTGGAAAAATTTTAAATATCAATAACAAAACGAGACTTTCGGATACTTTGTCATGTCGGAAACTTGATTTACCAACAGAATGTTTGCATGATATGAGTTATGGAACACATCTGCACCATTCACAAATAAGCTGTCTGATGAGAAAATCTATGCAAATGACGGCATCGTTTTCCAACATGTCAATATTTCAGTCTATTAAGCCTGAAGAAGTCGAGTTAAGAGTAAAATTGGGTTGAAAATTTCTTATTAATATATATCAATTGGGAACCAGAGTAGGAGGTGCTAAATTTAAATGATTTAATATATAGCAGCCATAGAAATGAAGATAAATCTTCCTTATCTTGTGCCCATGGGCTTTCAAATAGAAATTATTGATGTGATTTATTCTGTATTCATTTAAGAATCGAAATATCAAAAATATTTCAATGAAAATAATGCTTTAAAACTCAAGTAAATTTTGATGTAACATAATAGAATATATGATGTATTTTCAATATTAGTTGTGAAAATATGACATTTAAGAAAACCATTTTCAGTATAAATTTCAAATTAAAATATTGCTATAAATTCAATCGCTCGTACAGTCGTAAATGTTATTTATTGGTATATATGATGTATCAGTTATTTTATTGAAATTAGAATGCATCAATAACATGCACACACACATATTGATTGATAAATTGTAAATCAAAATTCGATAGTTTGTATACCTCAAATGTCAAAATTATGTTTTGTTCTTTTAGGATAAAATGATATCTCAGTGTTAAGGTCATTTATGTATTGAAAGATAATTTTGTTTTAAATTTTATCCATATTAAGAACTTAACAGAATTTTATCATTTAAACAAGGTGTTTAAAGAAACCAAATTGCTTATCAGGTTACCTCAATACCGCTTCTTTTATGGCATACACATAATTTACTTAACAAATTATAAAATTTACATTTTATTTCCAGATAATTAGTCAACAGAAATATTTTGTTTTACAGTCTTTGTTGCAGTTTATAATCTCCTAATTGGTCATCTACAACAATAAATATTTTATATCTGTGAAAAAAATTGAAAATCGTATTTTCACTTTAGTGTGTGTGTGTATGCATTTCTTCACTATATTAATTTTTTAAACTGCGTCATAGCCTAATTAGGAAAGATTTTCAAGTTCAGATGGCTTTTTTTTTATTATTATAAGCTATGTGGCTTTTGTGCACGTAAAGTATTTATATAAAATAGCTTAGAATAAAAAACATAATACAAAATTTTAGTGTAGCTATTTTAAGAACTTTACACCCGTCTCACTGTGGCCAAGAAAGAGGGATGATGTATATGGAGAAGTTCTAGATTAGCTTCTAGAAATCAGATTTAATCCAGCCAATTAAAAAAGAGCACATTTGGCTTTTGTAAACCACATCTGTTGGAATACATGTGAATGTTTATTGTTTCTTTTCTTTCGACATAAGAGAATGTGATTGGCTATCTCTGAAAGGATCCTCCATGTCAACAAAACTATGCATAATAAATGTTCTAAATTTTTCAACTGTTAAGTAATTCAATGTGCAATCCCGAATAATTAACAACAAAGCACTCTTTGACTTAGTGGAAAGATTAGGTTTGATTTTAATCACTATATTGAACAAAATAAGAAATGGACATTGGGTTTCTTCTCACACTGCACATCTACTTGGGTTTGTACTAAAAAGGTATTTGAGCATGGAAATTTGAATGCTTCTACAAATCAAAAGAAACTCTTAAGAGGAGGGCGAAACTCTCCCTTTGTAAAAGCCGACAATAACTCTCAGATGTTGTATATTTACTATTCGATGTAATATACTGATTTAAAGCTGCTATCACTCTTTCCGTGTAAAGCATTTTCACTTTGGATCTGACTAAAATATTACAAGTGAGTTTGTAAATATATATTCATAAATGTACATTCATAATATATAATAATTATATTTAATGCTTCGATAAGGAAAGGTACGCAGATTGTTGTTTATATTTCTGGTATTTTCAAACGATAGTTTGATACAATTAACCATAATTTCCTTAGAGCATTCTGCTATTTTAGCATGATTTGTGTTGTTTAAAGTAAATTGTAAAGTTAATCTAGGGTAAGAAATAAAACTCACTAGTGAACATTTTATTAGAAATTATTTTTCAGAATATTCAACGTGAATTATTAAGGCTATATTTCAAGAAACTTAATTCTTTATATTGTGATGAAGTATCATTCTACAGCATGATAAAAATCGGTGTATTGAGTTCAATCATTGTCAACATCCTCTTGTGGAAACATTCCATGAAGATCGTCCAAAACCGGTTCTTGTGTCAGATAATATCGATGTCGTGTATAAACTGCTAAATAAGGATCAACATATGACATACCTTGAGATAGATATTAGTATGATGCGATAAGTTATTACGTGAAACTTTGGCTTTACAAAAGAGCAATTGATCCAGTATAACCCGACTAACGATCCATGGAAAAATTTCGTAGCGATTGATGCAAGAAAATATATAAAACATCTATTATTGCATGTAACATCCGTATTCATGGGTTTATGCATGTAAGCCGGAAGCAAAAAGGAAAACAATTGATTGTGTCTTCGAAGACGAGCCAAATCCAACAAAAGCTTCTTGCGGAAGAAGCACGTCTCCGCAAATAGTTATCTGTTTCTTCGGCATTATCAGTCATCAATTATGAATGGAAAGTAAATACCTGTTTGTAAATAGTCATTGAAAAAAATTTTAAAGAAAATTCTTCCTACCTATAATGCGAGTTCTCAGATTTCGGTTGAAAGGAATATTTGACTAGCCAAAACATCGAATCAATACATTATTCACCTACAGTCCTGATTTAATATCCAAAGGACTTATTGTTATTTCTTCGCACATCAAAAATAAATTGTCTGATTATTTATTTTTATCATTCAAGGAAGTGATTAATATAATCGAAAGGCATGTTTTAGACACCTCAATTTAAGTGGAAGTACTTTGAAAAGTAGTTCAAACACATGTAAAAGTGAATTGATGTTTTAGGAGAATATATAATTTGAAAAACAATAAAGCATCAATTGCGATTATAAACATTTTTTTTTGATTATCAGGGGAAAGTAATCAATAGAAACTTTCGTGCACAAAGTCAAATTTTTTTAATTTATTTCTTTATTTATAATTTAAATTTAAGTTCCCCTTTTCCATTCGCTTAGAGAGTAAAATTCTTTAGTAGTTTTACTGAATTAAGCATATTATATTGATGCCGTCAATAATTTAATACATTCAAGTGTTATTGCAAATGTATAATAATTTGTTGTCAATTTTTAATATATGATTTCTATAGATTAAAATAATATCTCATATTCTTAATATCCTTAAATTAATTATTGTTATACATGTTTCCAACAGAATAGAGTTTACGAATATTCATTAAAGTGTTGTTCCAATCATGTGTTATTTAATCTTTTCAGTGAAACATTGAATTTCATTTTCTTCAAATTTACCTATATGAAGTAAACATCTTATGTATAATGGTTTGTTTTTTTAATATCCCCCCATTTTAACTTAATATTTTTAAATGCTCAAATCATGCATTATTTGTTGGATTTTTAGCATTTTTATATCCACCTTTGCCACGGTAATGCACCCTAATCCGAAAATAGGAAGAAAAAAGTTTCTCTTTCTTTAAAACTATTTTCTTCAAGGAAAGATTTTTTAATCTTATTTACTTTCAAAGGTGAAACGGTAGAGGGCGGTGGCGTTCTTCGCCAATGCCATAAGTGCTCAGATTTATGAAGTTAGGGATTTGTAGTTCATGGGTGATACATATTTGGCTGAAATTGGGAAACAACAAACTGATTAATGCGCATGCTTTGGAAGGGCGTGTGTATCTACATATTATTCTTGTTCATGAACGATTAGTCTTTTGATTGATATATTAAGAAAGAGAAAGCAGAACGGAATAAAGTCCCATAGTAATTGGATTAATTTTCTCCAGTCACAGTTTTCATAGCAGCCCAATAAATGCTTTCATTTCTTGACATTTTGTTTGACTTAAGATTCAATAAGAATTTCTGTATTTGCATTAATAAAATAAGCATTGAATTCATGTTTGCTGCACCACATTTGTTCTCGTTAAGCATAATATGTGTAAATTTATTTAAATATGTATAAATTCCTTCCATTGTTGAGCAATGGATGATATATATTTGACATCGTTTTATGGAGAGCATAAAAATTGATAATTTTATGTAAAACTTTTAAGAATACACTGTATGTTATTGTTTTTCGAAAGAACTTTTCATAGATAATGAGGCGTATTCACATGTAGAAACAAGCGAATCTAGAAAATTCCCAAACACCCACCATGATAGTTGTCCATGTCAAAAGCTGAGACTCAATACCTAGATAAGCACTAATTACGAAATAACCTTTTATCTTTTGCTTTTGAAAAGGGAAAGCTTACCACTTGGCTACTACGATCCAGTACAGGCGATATATATCATATCTATGTGGCTAAATAGTTTGAACAAGGAACAGCCTAATGATACTGAATGGTATATTGTCTTTTAGGAAGATTTTTGATAAGTAGTGAGTAATATTCATATTTAGCAAGAGAAGAATCCTGGAAAAATTCCAAACACCCACACTTACAGATGTAAGATGCATAACATTAATTCTTCGTTGTTCAAAAGAGCTTTGCATCAAACATGGGATATTGGTGAGTGCTTTGGAGTTTTCTAAACTTCTTCCTTTAGACAGATGTGTAATATTTATTCTGTATTAAAAATCATCGTGGAAACGTAATAACACGCTAAAAATGTTGAAAATCTTGCATCACTTATATTATGCTATTTATAGCTTTGTTTAATTAAAGCTAAATAAAAATCATGCTTTCTTAAAAAAAAAAAAAAAAAAAAAAAAACTATATGTATTAAGAGATGATTAGACAAATAGTAATAATTTCATTTAATGATAAATGTAACATAAGTTAGAGCATTATTCGATAAATGACAAAAATAATAAAAAATTCTGATCATGACATTAAAAGCCCAGTGGCGTAGTGGTAGCGTTTCCTCCTCCCAAGGCACAGGTCATAGGTTCGATTTTCTCCGGCAGGACAAAGAAGACTTAGTCATTCATCCCTCCAATGTGGCGATAAACTAAGTTCCGAGCATGCTTGGGAACAAAATACTGGGGGTTTCATATTAGGCTGAACACCTGGGATCTACGATTATCACTCCAGAGCCTCTCTGTCAAGGAAACAAAGATGGACACAGTTGGCCTTGGCCCACATAGGCTGTCGTGCCACAGACTTTAGTTTAGATCATGACATTCGCTGCCAAATAACCTTACATAGTTTTAATTTTTTTATTTCAGATATTTTATTATAACATTTATGAGGAAATATTTTGAGTATTTTTTATGGAATGTTGAAAACCTAAAGAGAGAAACAGTCATTGACGTATTAGATTTGACACAAGACTTTTAACTTTGAAATTTCTGATTTTCATATTAGATTTGATAAAACTTTTAACATTCAAATTTCAGATTTTCACATTAGATTTGACAAGATTTTTCATATTCAGATAGATTTCTTAATCCAGATTTTTCATAAAAAGTTCTCATAATATTTTTAGAGAGAATTAATGAAATTATATAACGCGAATACTTATTTTGATAGTTTAATAGGCAGGAAAAATGCACCATTTTCCATTTTTCAACTACTGTAAGAATTATGTATCATTCATTTCAAAGATTCAGCTTTTAGCCATTATTTAACCACTTAATTATAGAAATCTTCAAACTAAATATTGATAATGCTTTATTATTAACAAAATATAAATATTACTTCAAATAAATCTGATACACACATATATATTAGATTGGTTCATAGTTATCAGAGGATTTCAAGCGATATTATCAGGAGTTCTTGAACGTTATTATGAAAAAGGGAAAAAAAAAAAAATTGTTACATTTTTAAATAATTAATTCGGAGTGCATTCACAATCCAGTTCAATAACTGTTTCCCATTTGCTTGGAAGACGTTCCATTCTACATTCAATCAATTCACGGTAGTTGGTATCAATCCATATTCTTGGTATCGGCCACTAAGTTATGAAGATCGTCATAAACTTTGCTCACCAGCTAGCGTTTTAATGATTGATTTAAGTGGTAGACTTTAGACGTTTCTATTGGAGAACACGGTGGGTGTGGACGCAGTTTCCAGCCCTTATTGATAATGCATACCACTACACTACATTCAACATGAGAACACGCGTATCATGGTGGAAAACGATATGGTTCTTTTCAAGCAGTCTTTTCGTCTCATTTGCAGCTTGATTTCTTTCATTCTTTTTTTTTTTTTTTTTTAGTCTTGAATCCACCACTGTTGATACTCATCGTCACCTTTCCATCAACTACAAATCCCGCTTAAAATGATTTTCGATTGGATGATTTTACTTCTGCCTCACTAAACATACCACATTACCTTCTTATACTGCACGTCCTTCGATATTCTTTTCGGAGAAACCCCATGAAATGCAGGCCTTCTTTCCACCGAAGCTTTTAAAGAGAGATCACTATTCATTTCTAATGACAAGAAAATGACAATAAAAATTCGGACATTCAGCTTTATTGGTGTTACTGACATTCATCTTTATTGTTGTTACAGGGGGTAGGGATCTCTGTAACAACGTTCCATACCTTTTCAAGCAATTTAAGACCACGAACGTTGGTGAACGGTTCACATTTAAGTTTTGTGGCAGTACTCGAGATATCAACCATTCGTCCACTTCTATGGCTGACAAAAGGGCGTTGTCGTTGACATTTAATAATCAGGATATTTCTGATTCATCTTCAAAACTAGTGCCGCAAGATTTTAAGCAAGCAAATCCTTCTTTGCATCGACTTTTGCTAGTTGTGTCTAACTGAAATGTTCGTTAAGATCGTGAAATGATTACGCTTTTTTCTATCCATTCTCAAAGTGTTACAGTATAAAATGACCAATAGGATTTTAATTATAGACAGACATTTTTAAAACCTAAAATAGACGATTGCTTTCATTTATAAGTTTATAAAATAATATAAATTTTTACTAAAATATGGCAAACCAAATAAACAACTAATAATTGCGCACAAACGGTTAATTATTTTTTGATTAATTTATACTTTATAATTTATAAATGAAAGTTAAATCTTAAGGAAAAAATGTAAAGTTAAGAAAAGGGAATATGTTTCCTTTCAGGTATTTCCTGGACAATAATCAAATAATATAAAAAGTTAATTTTTATTTACATTTTTGAAAAAAAACTTAATACGCATTTCCTATTTTTATTCTTATTGAATTTATAAAAATGTAAATAAATAGATATAAATAACCCATTCAAATACATAAGAAAACAATTTTATAAAATGAAACTTTTTTACTAGACAAACTTTTTTCTTGGGGATTTTTTCCCCATATTTATTTCCTTTTTCTCCCTTAAGTTTCAATTTTAAAATATCGATAAAAACAATGCATTTTTTTTGTTTTTAGAAAGAAAAGACCATAGGAAGAACAAAACTAGTTTTAGAATATATGGTCAGTAAAATAATACTACTAATCGTAATATTTGTCGAGAATTTGAAATCGGTCCACAGAATGTGTGTGTGTGCAGCACAAATTAACCTTTTTAAACATTTATGACAATGGAAATATATCGTCTTAACTTTACTTCCGCTCCATTTATTTTTTGAAACTTGTATTTTATCATTAAAGGAAAAAACAATATTAAACTCTTTATATCAATATACTAGCCGCGCGTATTTCAAAACTAGTTATTTTGCCTCAAAATTGTTTTACTTTTTATGACTAATTTATTAACAAATACGAATGTTTGTAAAAATAGAGAACGAGGTTATCTATTAAACAAATTAAAGAGAAATAAAGTTCAGTTTCTAGAAATTTATTTATGATGACTGTTAAATAATTTCCAAACTAAATACGTAATAAATATGAGATATAATATAAAAATAAAATATAATATCAATATAATATAAAAATAAAATAATAATTGTAATAAAATAAAAAATAGAGTAAGTTAAGAGCATTTTTCCTCTTAAATATTTTTCATTTCATTTTTTTCAAATATCACGAGTAATAATTTAAGCGAGTTTTTTTATAATTGTATATAAAAAAAACTTGCTTGAATTATCACTCGCTCGTGATATTTGAAAAATACACACACACACACATATATATAGATATACAACTTGGAATTAGTTGGTATTTTGTAATATTAAAAATTAACTGGGAACTAACAAACTTGCGAAAATATATATTATTCATGAGTTTGTAAAATAACAACTCTTTTTATTTTTTTGTAATCTATTTTTATTTACAAGTTGTAAATTTGTTGCCATTAAAGCTGAATAACCTTAAATACATATTTTTAATATAGTTCAGAATTTTAGTTTTTACTATCTTTATAATTTTTATTAATTTTGATATTCAAAAGAGAGAGAAAGAAAGTAATTTCATTGGTTGAATAATACGTGTATATGCTTAAAGAATGTTTTGGAAAATGGAAAATAATATGTATATATATATATATATATATAATATTTAGAAGAATCACTTCGGTCACAAGGTACAATTTTTCTTCAAAAATAATTTATTATCCAATAACAGCTTCACGCAATACTTATTACTTGAAATTCAATTTAAAAGTCACATTTAATCAGTTCTAAAATACAATAAATTTAAAAATGTAAACAATTAAGGTGAATTATTGAGTTATAAAATTATGAATGGACTTAAAGCTGTTTAAATATAAAATATTTATTTTACCACCATTACTTTCGGTCTGAGTTTTGTTTTATTTATCTTATTTTTATTTACTTCATAATTACGTAAGTTCTCAAAAACAGAACCAAAAACAAAAAAGTAAAACTAACATTTATTGCAAAAAGTGGCAAACGTGAGATATATTGCGATACTTACTCAATTTTAAATATCGATAATGTATTCTCCAATTTTCATTTTTAGCTTATGTTCGGTAATTCTTTAGAAAGTTAATTCATTACTTACAAATCAATTTCCCAATTAACTTTACTGGAATGCTTGATATTCAGCTGTCTTAAAATGCCAACTATTTTTGATCTGCTTCTAAGTGTTAAGAAATTCAATAGGAAAAATCTTTCTAAACTTATATTAATTTCCTGATTAATTCGAAAGTGGCCAAATTTATTATTGTTCATTAAAAAGTCCCATTAATTATATAGCAAATGGCTTACTGCTATTATCATAGGTGATAGCAAAGATTTTCCAATTGATGATAGCAAATGAAATTATAAACCTTTTTCCTGTTTGGATATCGTTTGAAAATCTGTTAAGCGACGATATTATTTACTTGTAAAAATATAAGAAATAATATTAGCAAATATATATATATATATATATATATATATATATATATATTCATATTTGATATTAAAAATAACTCTAAAAGTTCCTTTAAACTTTGAAAATACCTTTAAAATTACACTTTAAAATAAATAAATTAGATCATTATATATATTTGTACATGCATAAGTAGGTTGATGTTGAGTAAAGAAATTAATGAAAAGTTGCCTGGAAAATCTGGGTGTTTCTCTTTAAATGGTCTACTTTTACATCTATTTATAGACAAGATATTATTGACAATTTCTTTATTTTTATACAACTTCCTTCTATCTTTTCCTATCTTTTGCTTAGTTTTAAGATAATTTCTCAAAAAATTAAAGATAATAAATAATAATTGTTCCATAAGAAATAATTTTATATTTCTTCCTTTGTTTATTAAAAATTTTAAACCTTCATATTTTATTTTATTTAATCTATTATAAAAATCATAATTTTTAAATTCGATCTTAAAGTTTCAATTAAAAAACATCCGAACTGCTTAATATTCCAGAAAATTTATCCAAAATCTAGAATATCCAGAAAATGCACAGTTGTAAGTATGCAGTTACCCCAAGGGTACCTGTTTTCTGTTTGGATATTACAGTATCACTGCCTCTGTTTCTACCCCCTCTACATAATAGACCCTCCTGACTAGAGTAAATGTGCTCCCTCTGGTGATCAGACGGTACATACTCTAGTCAGACGTCTTTCTGCCTTGCTTGAGAGTAGATGTGTTGTGTGTGTGTGTGATTCTCTTGTATCATTGGAAATACTTTTTAATGTTATTATTTTATTGTAATTACTAGTGTTGTTATTGTCTGTTGTCATTAAACATGTCTGTTTGTATACCACTGCCTTCTCTTTACTTTATTTTATAGCTAAAACTACATCGTCATTTAATTTTTAGAAAAAAAAATACTGACAGCTTAATGAGAATTTCAGTTTTTTTACCAAAAGTTTGTATAGTAAAATAAATTAACGTTAAATTATTGCTGTAAACATGAAGTAATATGAAAATAAGATTAATTGCAAGCTAATATTTTTTGACCATTTTAGTTCATTAAGTGATTGAAATTTAACAAAATATGTTAAATTATGAAATATCTCTGAAAATCCTTAAAAATTAATTCCAAGTATTTCAATAAATTTTTTTACTTTTTTTTTAAACTGTTAATTGTTTTTAATTAGTATGTGATAGTATATAAAAGAAAAACATCCAAGCCTTTCTTTCCTGCTTATCTGATTATTCAATTGTTTTTGAAAATTATTTCAGATGATATAACTCTCTCTCTCTCTCTGTTACTATATATATAATTAGAATACTGTTCTTACTAGATACATTATTTTGATTCCTGTGTGGTTTTTGTTTCTTTTATTCATCAAAAGGTTTTAAGATAAAATGCCACGTGGTGTCTCAATATCTCATCAGTCTATCTATGGGTTCATAAAATTATCTTTTAAGTAAACATCCAGGTTTGCGCATTTATACAGTTTCTCTGATTCTATCCGTATTTTTATTTATACTGTGTGATTTTTAATAAATTAATAACTGCTCTTTTCTTTTACTTAAAAAATATCAGATATCTTAATCTATATTTAATCAGGACTTCTCAGGATGAATACTTAATTATCCAGATGTCTTCTATCCAAATTTTTGTTGCTACAAGGTGTTTAAAATTTATAAGACCCCTACTATTTGACTTTTATGCATAGGGACTACATTAACAAAACCTATTTTGCACTTTTAGATTTGACATTTTCCATCCGAAAGTAAAATGGAACTTCTTCTCGCATCTGAATGGAACTGACTGTTATATCTCTACACGTTATTAGATCAATACAGGCCATTAAGATCTTGAGAGACATTATTCCAGATGGTGCCTCAATTTTCCTGTTTCCATAATTTTTGTAATATCTCATATTTCTTCTAACTACAATCTTGACTCTCCCAATATTTTGGATTGCCTTGCCGTGATGGGAGTGTTGCCCCTGGAGGGGGGAATGGGCGAAGTACGTTGGGAGCTTGCTCTTAGTAAGGTCATCCTAGGCGCGAAGGCTATTTCCATGATGTCCAGCAAAAACCCGCAGGTGTAGGAAAACGCTGAGACAGTCTTCTATGTTTTGTGTTTCAGTATTCGGACTTTCAGAAGATACACATTGATTTCTTATTAATCATTCAAGGCCAGCGTATGTGTGGATTTAGTCTGACTTCGTCAAACTAAGTGGGAGGCAAAGATAATAATTTTCAGGCTCACTTTATTGCCAAATTTGTAGCGTTTCTCGTTTTTTTTTTTTTTTTTTTTTTTTTTTTTTTAACGAAATGATTATACATAAAGTTGTCATTTGCTTTCAAATCTTAAAAATGATCAAGGATTTCATAAATAAAGAATGTTTTTCAAATTATTTAATTCACTATCATATATTCAGGTTTGGTACTGTTTTCGGAACAAGTAGGGTATTAACCCCCAATCGTTGACCTTTGCGACTTTTTTTGTCTCCAAGATGTTCAAACTCTGTTGATATATAAGAAAACCATATATGTGGCGCAACAATGACGTAAAACACGAGGAAAACAAAACAAAACCTGACAACCAAAAATGAGAAAAGAAACAAAAACTCAACTTTTCGATACCAAATGGAAAATCGGTAACACTATAATTAAAACAAAGGACTCCAGATTTGGCAAGAAATCTCCTGTTTCCTATCTGAGAAGCTAAAACGTGAACTTTCGTTCGTTTCTGTTTTACTTGAGAAGCCAGGGTTCAGTTTGCAAGCTGTTCATTATTATAATTTGCAATTCTCTTGGATAACTTAAATCTGAATACATTGCAACTGTCGCAAGTAATTTTCATACATATTTTCTTGACAAATTTAATTATTGCGAACAAGGAGGATTTGGTTAATCAATCAATTAAATTATTTATTTCATTAATAAATTATGAAACATTAATGCTATGATGTTAAAGTACTCCACAATAAACCCATGTAAAAAATACAGATGTTACACATCTTACTTAAGTTAACGTTAACACACCTTACCTCTGTTAACGTTGCTTCAAAACTTTACATACTTTCCAATGATAAACTTGATGTAAAATCTAAAGAAAATGTGTGCTAAAAGATGAGTTTTAAACTTAGTTGGAAAAAGCATGGCTTTTCTAAATTATTATACATTTCACTAAGGATTCATATCCATCAAATTAAGCGGTTTCCATCTGGTGATTTTGGTGTAAGAAAGCTATAAAGACATGATGAATCTCTTATTAAGAGGATACAAATACATTTGAATATAATTTCAATATTAAAACTATATGAATACAACATGTACATACAAGCATATCCTTTTATATTCTGATATGGAAAATATGAAGTAATGGTAAATTGGAAACATCGATTTTTTAATTTTTATGCCCAAAAACTTTTAAAAACATATATATCTTTTCAATAAGCAGTTATTGCTACTTTCTTTTCACTTTATTTTTAAATAATGAAATTTTTTTTTAAATTTTAATTTGTAAAACTAGTTTTTGAATCTATGCATTTAAATCTGTACTAATAAAATTAATCTAAATAATTTCTTTTCTGTGACTGGCAATATGCTTGGAATTTGCACTGATTATACTTAAAAAAAAAAAACCTGAATATTTACTCAATTTTATCTAGTAAAAGCTTACATTATGGTACAAGGCTAATGTTCTAAACATAAATAACTATAATCAGAAATTGTGCTTTCAGTGGTCGAACAGTCAGAAATTGATTTCAAAGGTCGAATAATCGTAAAGCATGACAATGATTCAAAGGATTGATGAATTTCGGTTTTCTGAAAAATGATTTTGGCCTACTATTTGATGACCAATAACAATAAGATGTATGCTAACTGAAAAGTTAAAAACATTTGTAAACAGTAAAAGGATGATCTACTTCTTTCAAATTCTGAATTGATACGATGATGATTTCTTAAACCTGTTCTTTGTAAGCGTTTAAATTTCTAAAGAATGCTATGCAATATGCCCTGTAATGTCAAAACTTGTTAATGTTTATTATTTACTAAATAAAATCAAAAATTAAACTGTAAACAATTTCTACATTCCATCATATTTCATAATATGTTTAGTTAATTTAAATTATAACAAAGGATTATTTTGTTATTACATCACAGATTGTTTGTTATCATATATTATCACAGAATGTAAATTAAAGTGCATTTTTATTTTAAAAAAGTCATTATGAGAAAATAAACGTGAGATCTTAAAAAAATTGTAAAATGAAAAAACCAAAAATTATGCTTCTATCTTTCGACAAATTTTTATTGCTTGCATTTATTTTAGCTTTATTTTAAATATGCGAAAATGTGAATTGCAGAACAGAAACTAGATTTATTTAATTTAATTTTGACTGTATGATTGGAAACCATAAAAATAAACTGAATTTCAAATAATTTTTTATGATACACTACTTTTTGTACACACATCTTCATTTTATGATACATGCACTTCAGGGTTGATACTTGAGATACATAATTGGTGCAACGGAATATAAGCATCAAGAGAATAAGAGCAATTCTGTATGACAAATTTGAAAATTTATATCGTTATGTGGTCAACAAATAGAAAGGAAGCTAAGATAAACGGGAAAAATTGAACCGTATGTGTTTGGTTTGGTTGCATTTATTTGTTTGTAATCTTTGGTATATTTACATTTTTTTAATACTGTATTTCACTGATCCAGGATCTACAATTTAAAAATGGATTACAAAGCATAGCAAACGTCCGTACCTCAAGTAGAATTTGAACCTACGAATTGTCGTATTGAAAACCTGAGATCTAATGAATCATAGGCCAACTTAGCTAGAGCTAAATAGAAATAAAGTCAAATTCTTCTTCTTTTTATAAAGTTTTGGGTGACTCCAAAAAATTATGGAATCGAATCTCTACTAATTTCCCTGGACAAAATCAAGACCAAAACGCATTTTTTTTTCTTTATTTTGAAGCAATCCATGCATTTTTGTTTTGAATCAGCTCTCTTCTGAGGAATGTTATATCATAGCTTTTACTATTTCCTCTCTCTCCAGATTGATGTCAGAATAGAGGTGAGGGACTTTTCTGGTGGTGCCATCTATCAGAGGAGTTTGGAAAAAAGTAGTGCTTTCATCTTCATCCTGCTCTGGTTAAAACAAATGACGCACCCTACTGATTTAAATTCGCATTGCCAACGGCATAGCAGGTTTGGCTTGTCCACGTGTCATAAGTAACAAGAACCATTACTATCTTAGGTGAACTACAAAATGAAAATTAAAAGAAAATTTGCTTATGAAATATATTTTAAATGTTACATACAGCATATAGTTCTGGAAATATAAAAAATGTCATAAGTTTTAAGGATTAAAATGAATTATGATTTTTTATTTTTTACTTTTTATTTGCACATTTCATTGAGGTCTAACAAGATAAAGTGACATAAAATAATATTAACCATTTTTATCATCGTGCATATCCTCTTCTTTTGCATATCATGTATACATTATATCATAGAAATAGCTTATATACTTTGATTTTATTAAGGTTAGGTATATGTACTAAAGTATGATATAAATTACCAGTAAAGATGTCACGATTATTTCCCATATGGTGCTGAATACTTTGGACCGACCCAGCATTGTTTTATTAAATGTGTGTGGAGTTTGCGTTAATTAAATACAAAAGAATTGTTAAATAAAGCGTTTATTTTGCTGCGTGTTTCCGCAGAGCGGTTTTGCGTAAGAGTACAAACATTAAGACTTACACAAAAAAAAGGTTGCCGTAAATTGCATGATTACAGAATACGTTCAGGAGGGTGCTCCGTAGCAAGGGTATACATAACAAATACTTAACAAAATATATATGCATGCTAAATATAAAATGTATTATAACTAAACTATTCTATCTATATTTTTACTTCTTAAAATTCTTATTTTCTTTTGCATTTTATACATGTTTATATTGAAACACTTGCATATACTTTGATTCTTTATAGAACACACATACTCTTCGAATGTACTGATGAAAAAAGCTTCACAGTAGCTTTGCGTATCGTTATTTTAATTATATTTACATAATTATTATATTTAATTTGCATTTAGTAGTTTGTGTTACTAAGATCGTGTTAAATAAATTATGCTATGATAAAATAAAATAAAATAGCTATATGTTATCTATCACATTTTTCTCTACATAACAAACATTTTTTTTTTTTTTTTTTGCATTTTAAATATGCATTGACTCGAATAATACGTGACCCTGCATTGTACTATCAAATGCATGTAAAAAGTCAATGCATGAAGTGCATGAAATGAAGTCAAATGCAAGAAGTGAAAAAATATATCTTCTACCATTTTATTTCCATAACAATTATCTCCTTTTGGATTTTAAATACGTATTAGATCATAGAAAATAGTTGCTCATTTTGATTTCATTAAAGATTAATCATATGATTCAAAGTACAACTGCTTTATAACGAAATACTACTGCTGAATAACGAAAGTTGAATATTTTATAAAAAAAACAATGCGTTGTGTTATTTAGTGAATGAAAATTATAACCATGATCAGATAAAAATAAGAAATAGCAGTAAACGATCTACCATTAATATCATAATATTCTTATCATTTTTCTATTTTAACTCTGCATCAGACAGGGAAAAATATGCTTGTGTATTTTGATTCTATTTATGGTTAACCATTGTGAAAGTGGGAGAGCTTCTTATTGTCATACAGGATGGTAAATACTCTTTGAATCAACCTTGTGTTTTGAAATATTTGTTAAATATTATAAACTTTATCTTAAATTTTCGACCGGCTCTGAACCCAACGTATCATATAACATGCCTTAAATAAAATAAGAGCTTATTAGACAGTACACAATAATTTTTCTTAATTTAAGACAAATATCGGAACACACATATATCGTAACACATCTTAGTTTGAATCAGAAATAAGAAATCTGTATCTTATGAGATAGCAGCGAAACCCAGTAATTTTGTGTGGGTGTTTAAAGAGCACTTCCTACATTATAGGTGTGGTTATATTCGATTGTTCGGCTACACTTCTCAATGAAAAAGGGATTTTATGGTTTCATTCACATTCGTGTGGTTAATACAAAACTGAGAAAATAAGTGCCACTCCTGTGTTAAGCACACTTTGAGCTCTTGTATCCATTTAATTATAATGTAAGAACTGCCAGCAATTTTAATTTTAAGGCAAGAAAAGTGACTTTGTGAAAGGAGTTGTAATCATGCCAAACGGCTCTACAAGTTTTACAATTAAAATCTCTATATTTTGAATATAATTATAATCTATTGTATAATTTCATTCTGCTGGTGTTCTTGTTTTCCATTCAACAAAGGGTAACATTTTTTTTTTTAAAGAAAAGAATTTCAGCAAGTTTTCCCTTAACAATAGATTTTGTGTGTGGTAAGTGTTGTACACATTAATATTAGAATATTTAATCAAGTTACTTATGATATAATTTTATGTAGGTAAATAATGCATATCTACATAGACAGTGAAAGAAATTGGCAAAAATTATTTTGCCATTAGCACTTCAGAAAGATTATATAAGTTTCCATGCATACTTATTTTTTTAATTGAATGTTACTAATTTTCAATTAATTAATGACGTTACTAATTATTTATATTCTTATTAATATTAACAATGTGCATCTAGTTATAAAATATTTAATGTCTAAAATTATGGCAGAGCCACTAAAAAAATTCTGAAATCTTTTTTCACTTATATACTAAGGACTAATTTAATTAGCTTTAAAATTCATGATAAAGCGAAAATTGCTATTCTGATATTAATTTAGCATATATGATTCTAATGAAATTAAAATAAAAAATTATTGGTTCAAGAAATATGGGGAAAAAAACTGAATTGCATAAAGTTGAGGTATTTGGAATTAATTAATTTATATTTTGTTTCTAATGATGTGCATTTTGACAAATTTTGTTAAAGTGAAGATACACAAATTAAATTTTTTTTAGAAATATATTTGAAATGTATAACATTAAAATGATGGGAAAATAACAATAAAAAATTGATAACAACAAATTATTTTTGATGTAATAGTGATGTTTTTTTTAAAATTTATTATTGAAATTTAAAGGAAATTACCTTCTATTAAATTATATATTTAGATATGAACTGACATATTTTGCGCAAAACTGTAAATCTTCAGCATTATATCTAAAAATACAAGTTTCTTTCAATCAATTGAAATTCCACTTTTTCCAAAAATATGCATAAAATAACAATTTTTGATTCATTTCTCTAATGTGTTAAATATAAATATGATTCATCTTTTGCATAATTGTTTTTATTTAGGCGAATTTTTTTTTTTTTTTTTTTTTTGGTTTTACACAAATCATGTTATTTATAATTATTATTTTCTCTTGTTCCATGAAATATGGGAATAAAATTTTTCAGCACAATTTAATTACTATTAAATTTCAAAATAATTTATCTAAAAATTTGGCATTCATATATATTTTTAAAAGAAACATATTTTGTTGTAGAATTAGGGTAAAGTAAACTATTTTTAGTCATGTAAGTTTCTATAAATTTTTTATAATGAAACTCATATTTCAGAATATTTCTGAAATTAACATCATTAAAACATTTGTACAATTTACGGCTTTTAAAATTTTTCTAAAGAATTTATAACAATATTTTTATTATGGGCTTGTTTAGTTGTTTCTATCCTCAAATATTTTCCATGGCTTTCTCTTTATCTTGCTGAACTTTTTAAGCTTTTATTTAATCAACATATTGAAAAAAATCATTGAAAGTAAATGAGAAACTAGTTTTTGATATATATCTGAGTAGAAATTATTTCTTCATCGAAGTTCTTATACGTTATTTATACCTAGAGAACATTGTCAATAATATTTCTATTTTGTCTGATCAATGTATAAAATGGGACATTTGTATTCTAAGCATCCAATAAAAATATTATTGAAACGAAAACAATAGATTATAAAATACGAAAAGAAACTAATGTATATTTATTGATCGAATAGTTTTCGAAGCTAAGCAATGACCTGAAGTGAAGTCAAGGACGTGCAACAAATGAACTCCATAATTATTATCTTTACTCGCCAATAGTTGGAATAAGAGAAACAACTTTTACTTTTAATTAGCACCTTTCCGCTTGAGATTATGGGGAAAAGGAATAAAAATGTGGAGTTTCACAAGAAATTTAAGGGATGTATCTGGGTGCTGAGTACAAGGTCAAATATTGCGATAGTATTGATTTGAAATCTGTCCTTATATGGACATTATTAATTTGTAATTCAAAGCATTATCGTAATTCCCGATAAAGGCTGAGATATTTTTGAAGGTTACCTTGATTTAAGTGAATTTTAATTCAAATAGTTTTCCGTTATTAATAGATTGCATTATATTTTTTTGTCGTGTGTGTCAACTAGTTACAGTTTTTCATTAACACATTGGTGACAATTTGTTTTGCAATCTAATAATGCACTCTTAAGAGATAATAATATATAATTCGAAATTTTTTTTCACGCTTTCTGTGTTAAAATGTATTTGCATGTCTTAAATATTTTTTTTATAAATTTAAAAGTTCTCATTTCTTATAAATGATTTGGCACATAAAAAGAAAATGCAGAAGGAAAGAAAAGTGGCAATAATTACATTTGTTCTTGAAGTATATTTTACATTCAATTTAGCCAATTATTTCCCACAATCTGTTTTAACTATGCCCAACTATGCAATATGAAGATTGTATAAAATGCTACAGGTATTTCTCTGTTTCACTGGGAAAATTCGGAATAAAAATATTACAAAACACTAACTTTTAAAAATTATATTATGCTTAAATACTTTTTATCAGATATTTTTAGTTAATGAAAGAATGTAATTTGTGCATTTGTATAATTGCACCATTTAATTTTTATGCACCTTAAAATATTTAGTGATATAATAATTTAAATAAAATTGGTTTAAAAAACAATATTTAGCCTAAATTAATTCGAATGAAAATAAAATTAACAATTATTTTTTATTATTATTCATTATTTTTTCAAGTAAAGTATAATTAAATACTTTTTTCAGCTTTATTTTTATGATAAAAAAACAAAAATTTAGGATATTTAGAATTGTTTTTTTTTTTTTTTTTTTTTTTTTTTTTTGAAATAAACAATTGTTTTATTAAAGTATAATTTGAATTAAGCATTTAAAAGCTTAAGAAAAACTTTTAAATATCCAATACTTCAGAATTTAATCATAAGAACTTTAATCAGTTACAAAACCTAAATATTTTATTGCATGTTACAAAATAAAAGTCATAAAATGTATGCAGGATATAAATATTAATAATGAAGCCTAAAGTATATATAATGCACACACACACACACACACACACACACACATAATCCAATAAATAACCAGTTTTATGGAATAGACAGCAAGTTACGTATATTTCCAATATTATTTTATGATTTTCCGTTTTATTTAAAGCCTTTTAATTATATTTTTTTGTATGTTTTCGCTTTCAGCTTTTATTGCATTAAATAAATGGTAATTTTAATTCAATTCAAGTATTTCATTAATAAACTAAAAACACCTAAAGAAATAATTATAGATTTTGATTTCAGTCTTAGATTTTTAATTAAACATTTTTTAATATTATAAACAAATTGAAATTATTAAAAATGCTTCTCAATAAAAATTAAAACATTCTTCTTAAAACATATTATTAAAATAGCAATACAGTATTTCTTTAAATTCTACTGTGTTATGTAACATATTTAATATCTTATCCAATACAGTAATCTTAATAGCTCGTTCTAATATCACTAATATTGTATTGTTACAATCTAAGTACTTTTGTATTTTTATTATAATAAAAGAATAAATGGTTAAAAGAAATAAGTTCCCATTGTGCATTGTTGTACTTACTCTTACAATTCAATCACTAAAATTAATGTGCCTAATATTTTGATCAAGAATTTTATTCAAAAAATAAAAATGTTTCAAAATTTACTAAAATAGTTACCAAAACAATAGTTGTTAAAATATTTGTTAAAATAATTATTATCGTAAAGAAAAATGTCAGCAATAGCAATATAAACAAAGAACTAAAATATTCCAAACGCATAGATATAAGCAATGTTTCATATATGACTAATATTTCATTCTTTAATTTAGTTTTTTTTCAGTGTAAGCAGTTGGAATTTGATTGAAAATAAACAGTCTTAACCAAATCTTTTGAGAATAATTTTCAGATTAAATTTAAAAAAAACGTACATTGAATATAATAATACAAATATTTACTATTGCTATAAAATTCTCGCATTTAAGCTAATTGTTAAAAACGTGAAAGAATACATAAATATGTAAAAATTCCGGCGTTAATGCATTGTTTATAAATTTGTCTCATAAACAGTTTCATAAATATTTGGTGAACAAAAGTTAAAAGCATAGATATTCTAAATTTCTTTCTTTCTTTAATTAATTAATTAATTTCTTTTTGCTCATGCTTTAAAGTCATGAGTAAATATTGATGCTAAAAATTGATTTTAACTCACTCTATAATTAAAAGGTTTGAAAATAATTATTAAAATTGTCATAATATTAAATAATTTACCATTTCTCTTATTCTTTAAATTAGTATTTTTCTTGAATTCATATCAAACATTACCCTTTGTATAAAAAAGTACAAACATATTTCAAAATATTAAATAATAAAAGCAATTATTAAAGAATATATTTTGTTTGTTTTCAAGACAATTTTCGAAAACAAATTTTAATTAAAGAATTGGAAAACTATCTCTGGCTTAATACCTAATTATATACTATTTTATTTTTATTTATTAACAAACATGTATATTTTTATTTATAAACATATGTTTTATATTTACGTGAAGAATGTAGAAATGTACAAACTTACTTCGCAAAATTTTAGTATGATGTCAATTGCACTTCATTTAATTATTCTGTATTTAAATAAATAATAAGATAAATATAAATTTTCCCACTGGTTATTATAAACACACATATCTCTTATTAACAGTTGATATAAATCAAAACGCTTGAAATATATAAGATAAATATAAAAAGTTTTGCATTTTAAATTTTAATAATTATTTTATAAAAACAAATAACTCTTAATTTAAGTTGCATAAAATATTTCTGCATACTTTGGATGTTTTAATTTTAAATTCTGTAAACTTTAAATGCATTTAATAATTTTAGAATCGTTTTGAAATGAATTGTTTGATAAATGTTAATAAATAAAAGCTTCTGATTCTTAAAAGTGTTAACATTTTTAAACAAATTAATATATTTTAAGAGTAAAGAAATTGCAAATTAAGTAAATTTGCAATGATGAGGATGATGAGGAAGATAGTGATCTTGTTTGAAAACAGAATTAAATCGGTTCATTTCGTTAACAAAATTACTTACATTATTGCTTTTAATTGAACTATTATAATTACAAAGTAAGCAAGTATCTTACAAGTCATTTTTGTACATTCTTTCAACTATTTGATTGTATTAAAACTGTTCTTTTGATATTCTAATATTTTAAAATCAATAAATAGTTGAATTTGTGTTATTTCCATTGGATTCTGTATTTTCACTGTTGCCATTAGTATTTGTGGCATTATTTACAGTTTGAGCTACAAGATGATGAATCACTCGCATCGCCTTGGGATTCATCTGTATGACAACAACAGTATACGTTACTAAAGCAGCACTGACGTTCAGTATGAATCCTTTATTTATAGTGAAAAAATTCCAACCACTTAGTCCTACAGTCGGGGATGTCAAACGGTTTAGGAAAAATTGAACTTGAAGCTTAGTATCCAAATCCATTCTGTTTGTTCTAAGAGTCAATATATGCACAGAGGGTAATGAACCATGTGCCTCTTGTGAAACTCCAGCAGCAGTGGCACAGGTGCCTAAAAAAGCAAAAACGGAATAAATAACCTTTAAACTAAAAAAGAAAACATCATCTTGAGTTTTGTTTTTAAGCAAAGTGTCATCAGTGAACAGCTGTGTGATATCCATGCACACAGTTACAATTAAAAACAAGAACCAGAAAAAAATAACTTTTCCAAATATCGAATCCATGTAAGTCACCAAAGAGCAAAGTTTCTCATGAAATGAGCGTACACGACTGAATTCGCTTCCTAGATCTTCATGTGAGTTTGCTGGTCCAACCAAGCCCATGATAACTCTGTTATGTTCAGAATATGCATTTGAAAGAATCATGCAAACAGACATAAATAAGATTGGAGTAAATATCAAACCTCCTTGTATGAAGAATACTTCCAAACTGGATACTAAAGCAACGCAGAAGTAGGCCGCTCCATCAGTAAAATGATCAGGCGGCTTGCTGTAGAAAATGCTCTGAAATTGTTGCTGGGCTGGGGCGTTATCTACGACACTCACCGCTGCTATCAAGCGAAGTAGAAGATATAGCCATCCCAGGATTGTGAGCCCCACTACTTTTCTGAAGCATCCCCTCAGAGAACTTTTACTAGTTGACAACTGCTTGATTGCGCTGTCTAATTTTTCAACTGCTTTTCGTAACTCACTGCTGCTCGCATTTAAGAAGAAAGACGCCAAGAGAGAGCTTGAAGTTGTTATTACGACGGATATATACTCGAAGGCGAAACTATTGTTCAAAACCATGTTTCCTATGCACGAACCCAAATAGAGCAACCTGAAAAGTGTAACTGCGAATGCCCACATGCGGCAACCCAAATTGGGAAGAACACAAATGCCAACAGTCCTCAGAGCCGCGATGACTGGTCGAAGAACAGCTGCGCAATTGTATTGTTTACCACGCTCCTGTCTCGTGGAACCACGAGGTTTTAATCCAATGTGCGGTGAAACCCTGTGCATGGCACGTCCACATAGCCTACACCGTGAAGGAGAACTCGGAAAGCGTCGTTCGATCCCCAACAAATGGTCCATGACTGTTTTGGTCATTTATACACGTCACAACGGACGTTATGAGTCCCCACCCCACTCCCAGTGCCACCCCCAAAAGCCATTTGTACTGATCGTTAGATTTCGGATCACCTTGTGTAACTATTGACAGAAAGATGACAGAAAAAGCTCTTTTAAAAGCACTTATACCTCTAAAAGTAAAGTGCGCTATTTGCATCACGAAGAAAAGAGGGGGAATCTTATACACGTTTCCGGTACGCTTCTCTCAGAAATAATAACTGCCAGGAAGATAATTTAAGGTTTTGTTTTGTGCTGACAGGGGGCACCTGTCAGAAATCTTTATTTATCACCTCGGCGCGTGTCACGATATTTTACTAAAAAAATCGGGTCATGAGAAACCCTTTCTCTAGAGAACTGTATGAAAATTATGAAAAATGAAATTTAAAATACGCGATTTGCTGATTAACAAGATATTGTTAAGAAAATAGAAAAAATATTAAAGTAATTTTAATATAATTCGTATATAGTAAAATTTTTTCATTCAAGAATTCTAGAAGCAAAACTATCATTTAATAATAAGTTCAGAGTTAAAAAAAACATGAAAAAAAATTTATCATATTTTTTTTTCGCTCACAATTTCAGCCATTCGATTAAAATTATAAGAAATCTGATATTAACAATTTAAAAACTTTTTGAATACATTTAACTACAGACATATTTTGTAATAATAGATTTTCTAAGTTAAATAACTAATGCCCCCCTAAAAACTAAGCAAATAGATATAAAAGAGCGATAAATATGTATTTTAGTCTCAATATTAAATTATAATAGACAATATGTAAAGTAGAATAAACCCTATAATTAAGGAGGTAGTCTTGGGACAACAATAGGAATACATTAAATTTAATTCATTCTCTAATTTTTTTTCCCTATGAACGATTCCCAAAATCTTCATACCTAGAATTGCACAAAGTGTATGAGAATAAATTAATAGGTAATAAAATTACGAAAGACACAAATTCAATGCCTTTTCAAAAGATTCGACAAATAACAAGATTTAAAATTATATAGAATAAATTCGATTCAGGTGAAAAAATGTATTCACAAACTTTAATTATTTGAATACATTTTCATCAAAATAGAATCATTTAGACATGCGAAAATGTATTCAGATATAAATTTCTGAATGAAGAAATGCTACAAGAAGAATTCTAAATTCTTATTCCTTTAGCAAACTTCAGGAAATAAAATTAGAACACGCAAAACAGAAAACGTGACAATTTTGTGGATCTCATTCAGTTTAATGTTCGAATTCTGCTCAATATCGTTTTGAGAAAATAGTTTAGTTTTTATAAAAAAAAAGTCTTATTGCTAATGATTTCATTAGTTTTTTTAGGTACGTGCTTTATGATTCGATCCCATAACTTGTTAAGCTATGGAAGACGAAGGAGAAGTTAAAACTATTTTTCTGCAGCCTCGTAAAATACGTTTCGGTGATGCTAGGGAATATATATATATATATATATATATATATATATATATATATATTCAATAGCGGACATTGAAAGACTATCCCTATGGCTCAATAAGGCCGGAAACACTCATTTATCGCTACCCTGTGGACACCTGTGAACCAAGTCACGGGGGTGAGAAACATTACACGTCACTCCACTACACACCCGTGTTGGGCCACATTCATTCATGATCTCGGAAGAAATGTCAGAGATACACAGAAAGATGGGATTCGAACTCTGGACAAACGTTTTGTAGTCAGAAACGCTAACCACTCAGCCATCAACTGACATATATGCATATATCGGTCAGTACTTTATTTATATATATATATATATATATATATATACATATATATATATATATATATATATATATATATATATATATATATATATATATATATATATATATATATATATATAAATATATATATATATATATATATATATATATATATATATATATATATATATATATATATATATATATATATATATATATATATATATATATATATATATATATATATATATATATTCTGTAAAATATACTTTATTACTAAAACACATCCAATTCATTAAGTATTTATTTTCAGTTTAAGTTTTTCAAATTTTTTAAGCTGGTGTTATTATATATGTATTAAATCTCTACAATGTCTATTATAATGCATTTCCACGTAGTACTAAAACTCTTTTTTTTTTTTTTTTTTTTTTTTTTTTAAAAATTTTTTTTAAGAGCATTTTGCATATGTAATTCAACATTCTATTATACAAATATTTTTGTTCATTAAAAAACTATCAACATAATTTGGAAGATAGTAATCAAGAAAATGCCGTATTATTTTAAAAAAAAAATGATAAAAGTCATATTAGCTCTGCCTTTTTAGAAGAAAAATATTTTACTTTTCATTTTCATGAAGAAAATTAAGAAATGTTTTTATCTACCAGGAAATGAAATTTTATTTTATTCTCAACGACTCTCATGTGATTCAATCTTAATAAGAAAAAGCCTTAACGTAACCTAAAACCATTGAGTAAACTTTTCAGCAGCATTAAGTATTTACCGAATACGCTACTTCTGCAAATCGAATGTGGATAAAATTTAAATTTTGATTGATTTAGGTCAAGAGTAGGTTTATGCGAAAACTAATTCAAGTGGACACTGACAGCATAATTGAAGGCGGAATGAATGGCTATTCAATGAAATGAAAAGTGTTTTAATTTACTTTGAACTATACGGATTTCAAAAACTGTTTCAACCATGCTTGTCGTATATTTAGAATTGTTTTTTTGGAAAGTACTCAGAAATATACTGCTTCATTACTACTGTATGATAATCTGCTTTTTCACTAATAATATTTATTTTATAACTCAAATGAACTAATTATGGAGTCAGTTATGACAAAAATGTTAGATTAAGAAATCAAGAAATGATATTTGAAATGTCGAACAAAATAACGAGTTTAAATTGCTGATAATGTTATGAGAACAATTATTTACAGAGAGATAATAAGCAATTTACTGTAGTGAATTTTCTGATGTAGATGCAGGTTTTCTGCTTCACTGAGTTGCATAAGTATTAATTGTTCAATATAAAATGCAAATATGTATTAATATTTGTTCCATATGAATTATATTAAGGTGTATGGTTAAAAATAATAGTTAGTTTCATTGTTGAATGCTAGTATCGAACATATTATGTTGAAATGATTGAAAGCTGTTCTAAGCTTTATAATTTTATGTTTAATAACTTTATAAACATTAAATAAAAATAATGAAAATAGATATTACAAGCCATTTCGTAAAATTTCATTAGATTTGTGCTTTTTTGAAATCTTTAAGGAAATGTCTACTAATCAATACTTTATTTTTTTAAAAATACTCTTTTGGGCTAATTGCAAAATTTTTTTGCCAATATAGCAGAACTATAACTTTCTTATTTCAAATTTCTATTTATTTCATTTTAGTGCATAAAATTAATACGTTCATTATTTTCGTAAAATATAATAAAGCTCAAAGTTGCAAGTAATATTTTTTTTTCAATAATATTGAGAGAAATACTACTTGATAAATAATTGTACTTATATTTTAAATACAATTTTTTTTAATTTGCAAATATTTATTTCGGTTATCGTATTCAATATTATCACAGATTTTACATCAGTTTGTTTATTATTAGATTATTAATTATAACTAAACTCATTAGTATTAAATTTCTTCGCAAATGCTTATTATGATTATAAAAATTTAATTTTTTTGCTAGTATACTTTTTATGAATAAAATATTAAAATCATCGCGCTTTATTAATTTATACGAAGTTACATTTTAGAAATTATTAATGTTAATAATATATTTTTATTTATAAGATAGTTTTATAAATTAATTTTGATGGATTGATTCTGCTGCTAATTCTTATTATTTTTGAAAACAAAAAGGTTTTTAAAAGTATACATTTCATTTGTAAAATGTGAATATCATGATACAATAATATAATCTGAAAAATTTTATAAATAAATAACAATAGAAAAATTTTACTTTAACATTAAGCTATTTCATTTTAATGGATTGTGTTAAATGTATTTCTTATTTATATTTTTATAAAAAAATTAAATTCTTTCATTCATATACGTTCCATCAAAGTAATTTTCATAGAAAGAGTTATTTACCAATTTTTAGAGAATGATTTATCCGTAATTACTTTTGAATACCTTTATTTCAGTTTCAAATAATTTTGTTTCAATAAATTGTGTTAGGATTATTCATTACTTTTTTTAAAATAAGTGAATTCTTAAAGTTAAAAAATTTTTTTTAAGATCTATTCCCGTTAAAATATTTTTCAATACAAACTATTAAAATTCTGCTAATTCTACATAATTATTTTTAAATAATTATTATTTTAAACAATTTATTTCAGAACAATTATTATTTTACTTTACTAATTGAGTTGAAAATGCTTTTTTTTCCTTTTTTGAAACTCTTTCTAACACTTATTTTTGAATAATACCATAGAAATTGCTTCCATAAAAATACTAAGATTCAGTTTTTACGCTTAATCATTTTTTTTTATTTTTAAATTAACTATATTTCTGGTCCATAATCTCTTTTTCTTTTATACAACCTGTTGCAAAATTAATTTTTCTTCCTAAGATTTTACTCAAATTTAAAGACGAAGTACTACATTTTTAATTTAAGAAGTTAAAAAATTAGGTTCAAATTTACCCCAGTTCCTTAATCTCTTATTTTTTCATACAACCTGTTGCAAAATTTGTTTTTCTCGCTGAAGACAGAATTTTACTTCAGCATATGCTCCATAAAAAGATTATATATATATATATATATATATATATATATATATATATATATATATATATATATATATATATATATATATATATATATCGATATAGATATAGAGATAGATAAATAGATAGATATACAACTATTTTGCAAATTATCATAACTATATTTTTTCCTAAATTATTTTTAAAACAATTTATCGAGTGCCTCATGCTTTATCGTAACTACCGTAATTTCATCTTAAATTACGAACTTTTTTTCTCTGCTAAGTTACAAATGTTGTAAATGCGTATAAGTAGGTAATCTTATTAATGTAATATTTCCAATTATGTATATAAGCAATAAAATTATAATTGTGATTAAAATATATATTCTTTGGATTACTGCATTTTAAAATAATTGCATAAAAATCGATTCTCGATATAATAGATGAAAGTAAAAATTATTTTGCATATATGAAAAAATTAAGAAGACTATTAATGAAATACATTTATATGCACCAGGAAATAATGTGTAAATCGTTTTTATTATTTAAAATTTTTATAGAAAATTATAAGCATTATATTATTTTAATAAAAAAACAGAAGCATTTTCAAAACAAGTCATTATTTTTATGAACATAAGAAAGAACTGGTTCAAAATAAATATTATATCAGTAAATTATTTACTTAAATGAAAAACGAAAGGCTATAAAATCTTATTCAGTAGAGCACTCAATGTTTATTAAGTTTTAAGATATATATATATATATATATATATATATATATATATATATATATATATATATATATATATATATATATATATATATATATATATATATATATATATATATATATATATATATATATATATATATATATATATATATATATATATATATATATATATATATATATATATATATATATATATATATATATATGTATGTATATATATACAGAGAGAGAGAGAGAGAGAAAAATAGATCAATGATTAATAACTTTTATAATAACTAATCATTTTACTCTCGATTAAAAAATTATGCTTTTAATAAAAATGTTGGTTTTTAATACACAAAATTTATAAAAATTTTTTTGTCATACTAGTTAAATTAGTTGTAGTTAAATCTTTATATAATTTAGTTGTAATTAATTTTTGATTCATTTTTCCGAGAAATGGATGATTAAAATTTCCATGGTGGTTGCTTATTGAAGATTCTGATAATTCATATTTTAAATCAATATTAAGAATGTTTTTCTAATGAACACATTGCATTATGGATTAGTATCTGTCCGAAGGTTGCCCAATTTGGATATGCAAGCTCTTATTTCAATGCATCCAGGATCAGTAGGTACGTTTTAAAATTCCTCAACGCTTTGATTCTCGTATATAGATGAAGTTGAGGCATTCAGAAATACACAAATAAAATTTACTAAATTTTATATTAAAAGTATGATCTGTTTGATAATTTAAATCCCATATTTATTGACACAGTTTTCAACAGAAAATTTGTTTTTAAGTATTTTATTCTTGAGCAAAATTTAATCTTTGGGTCACTTGTGATCGATAGAAAATTTCATGTTGTTATACATGGCACTTGAACAAGCCAAGTTTGGTAGTCAGTAAGCAGCATCTTTCGTTTTAACAGAACACCACGGAGGTAAAAGTATGATTTTGCTCTAAATTCCCCTGATAGATGGCACCACCAGAAGATCCAGTCCCTTAATTATAACATTCATGTGGAGTTAGAGGGAATTTTTCTTCAGACCATTACACTCATGGTAATTGCTCAGTGACCGAGTACATGATTTTCGATTCCACAGATTTAACGAGCACTCATATCACATGTACTCGGTGGCACTTTAGAAGCAATAGGAATCGAACCTCACCCTTTCGGACGGAAGCTGATGCCCTCACCACTAAGTTACCACTGCCCTAGAAAACTTCATTATTCAGTATAAATTTCGGCAACCTTTTTTTAAACTATAAACCACATTAAATTAGAAATTCTGTGAAATGAAAATTTAAATTAAATCTTTGTACATAATGGTCAAAATGTTTCATAAAATTAACTATTTTTTTAGTAGTCTAAATTAAATATTTTGTTAAAATATAAGTTAATTCTTGAAGATCGGCGCAATGTATATTCATGACCTATGGTAAAATTTTAGGAGAGCCTACACCGTTGGCGACAAACTGAAAAAGAGCATTGACAGAACGAAATTCTAGAAATAATTTGGTTTATCATACCTAGTGTATCGAAATAGGGTTACCAAGATTGGCCAAATCACAGTATCACCACAATTCATTTCCAGGAAAGATGTGTTCTCTGCTGGGATCTAACCAAAATTAGAATAATTTTAAAAGTATGATGATAAAAAGCATTTACTTCTTAATCAATAAAAGAACAATAATAATGGGTCGAAAAATATTATGATTCTATGAGAAATATTGGTATTTCACAAATAGAATTTATGACATAAAACTACAAAATTAATTTTCAAGTTGGTTATTTAAAATATCCGCTCTTCCAAATTCAAGAAGAAATTGATAAATATAATATTTCATTGTTTATTTAATTCATATAATGATTAATAGTAATTAAATGCAATTTCTTCTAGATGTATCATTATTTCCTTACTAATGTGTAAAATTATTGCATATTTAATCCTTTATTTGAATGTCTGTATTTAATAAATTACTGATATATTCTTTTGTGTATTTTAATTATTTTGTAAATAAAATTAATAATATTTAATTCACGCATTTTCTGTTAAAAATACATAACTCATATATTTTTCAAAATTTTCTGTTTTGTAGGCTTAAATAAAAAAAGTATAATAATAAAAAAGTAAATATGAAGTTTTAAATAAAAAAAATTGAATTTAGAATAATATTTAAATACATTTTTCTAATATTTGTATGTTTCAACTACATTTTGTATTATTTAAAATCAATTTTCAAAAAGTTTAGAATTATTATTTCAAATGTATGCGTATTTGTATATCACGAAAATAAATACCACTAAAACATTTATGCGCATTTAAAAGTTCATTAAAAATAAGAAAAGTGTGTTTTCTGGTTTTAATTAATGCACATTATATTATAAATAAATAATCGTTTTTCATTCAAGAAAGAATAAATATTGAATATTCTTAAATTAAAATTTAAAAGTACCTTAATAATAGGAAATTGCATTTAAGATTTTTCCAGCCTGATCTTGTTCCTAGTAACATATAGTAAATAAATAATTTTTTAAACTTTATGAAACATATTTTTGTCTCAGAATGGTTCATAAGCAATTTTAGGAGAGAAAAGCTTGTAAAATTGTATGTTGTTGTCCGTGTGCCAGCTAGGCACGGATTATGGGGTGTGCTGCTCCATTTTTTCAACTAAACCATATTTTGGTGTGGAGTCCTACTTCCTTAATACACACATGCCATAGGTACCCGTTTATAAGATAGCCAACCATTCATAACCCATTCACACAAGGAAAGGAAAAAGAACGGATAAACAAAGAGTAAAAGTACGACCATGCCCGAACCAGTATTCAAATCCAGGACTTCCCTATCCGCAGTCAAGCACACTGGGTAAAATTATATAAATTGGCGAAATGTTAAAAAGAATGGCAGGCATGTAAGAATTTTTAAGCAAAATGAACTAAAAATATTCCCAGTGATTTCTGCTTATTGCTATTTGCATTCATCAAAAAGTAATTAGAATCCACAAAATTGTATTACAAGTCTCAAAAACAGAAGACATAAGAATTAACTTCGGTTATGTAAATGTAGGTAATATTTATTGGTTATATTTTTGCTAATAAATCAAGCAAAAATATTTTAATATTAATACATTCCTTGCTTTAAAATTCCAACATTTTCGAAACTGCTGTGTATAAAAATTATGCATATGTTAAATAACATTTGTCACCAAAAAACCGTCAATATTTTTGGTAAAATTAAATATTTTTTGCGGAATCACAAATCAAAAAGTTTTACCAATTTTCATTTATTAAAGAACAATCTTTGCATTACTGTATTTAATTAAATTACTCATATGTTTATTGATGTTCAGCTTTGATTGTTGCTAATAAAGATTATTATCGTGGATAATTTAAACCAGCATAAGGAATTCTGTAATGGCAGTTAAAATCTGTGTGCTTTCGCTTTGAATCAATGCCTCATTTCAATACGATATAAACTTCTCGATCAATGAAAAATACTACAAAGATATTATATCTCTAAGCAAAAAAATGTTATTTTGCCCTCTTGCGAAAATAATATTTTTATCTATAACTATGAAAGTAATATTCGTTGTCCTATATATTTATAATAGTGTTTAGACGGCGGGTGGTATCTGCATGTACTTCTTTAATCGAATTAGGGCGCAATAGTAATTTAATTACTGGACTTGACAAGGAAGATAAATGGAGGAACATTAGCATGGTTTTCTTTTGCTTTTAAGATATCTTTCAAACATCAAATATTTTGAATGAGACCCGAATAGACGCTTCAATAAGGAAATACATTTTCTATTCTTAATTTCGTCATAATAGGTTATTTGTGGTTGGAATATTTAATTAAATTTGATTTTTTTTATTCGTAAGTCTGCATATTCGTTTAAAAACAGTTTTCATATAATAAAACATGAGATCATTCGAAAAAGCAAGTACATAATTAATAGATTAAATTATTATGAATAAAAGAATCGTTTTGATAACGGGAATTACATTCATTTTTTTATGTTTTAATTAATTTTTTTTTAATTTTTTGTGAAATGAAATTGCAAAAAATAATAAAGGGGCTCATTGTGATAAGAATGCGGAAATCTTATTAAATCAAACTTCTTGACTAAAATAATTTAAAATTAAACATTAAAATGGTCTCAAATTAGTGTAAAATAATGAATATTTACTAAGAAAATCAATTATATTTAATTTTCTTAATAAATATACGGCAGATAAAGAATATTTATAAAAACATTACTAACGTTATTCATGACAATTTTCATTAATTATTTCTGTTCATGTTAAATTAATTATTTGCATAATTTGGGTATTTCAAAGATAGAGAATAATAATAAGTGATTTATTTAAGTGCGAAATAAATAATTCTATAGAGTATTAATTCCTTTATATACAAATTACATATTTGGAATCTTTAACTCTTTCTTTATGTTTTGCTAGCAAACAACAACTTAAAATTTTCTTTCTTACAGCTTTTGAGCATTTGTTTCTAAATTCACGTGTTTTGCTTTTATGTTGAAATTCACTATTGTTATGCGCACATAAACAGCTATTATCTATTATGAAATTACAGTTAAATGACCGTGTGACTTTGTAAGCCTTAACTTACAAACAATATATCCCACGAAAGTTTATTAATTTATTCGTAAAATATGAAAATCAAATTTTAGTGTGTAGTTTAAATTCGCATTAATTTTAGTTTATCAAATTTAGGACATCAGATTATTAATCGTGTAAGCTTACATATACAATTTTTTTCTTTCATCAGACACAAAAGGCATTTAGAATAAGAGAATAATGTATACAATTAAAATTATCATAACTGGTTCAATTCCTGACTTTACCATATGTGCAATTAATCTTTGTACAACTTGGATGTGTTTCTGATTAGAGGGTGGGAGCAATTTGGAATCAGGATGCCAGGCTAAGAAATTATGCAGCCCATTTAGCAAGTAATCGTTTTACTAGCAAATGTTTTCGTCACCCGCGACGCTTTGGAGACAACAATGCAAATGAATAGATTTTTTTTCTCAAACAAAATCTAAAAAACGTACTTTTAAAAATTTTCATATTTCTAAAAATTGATTATTTTGTAAATAATTTCAAAATTTTTCAAGTCATGAATGGTTAAGCATTTAAAGTAACAGCTCCATAAAAAGCCTTTAATTTAAAAAAAAAATTGGAAAACTATTAATAAAAATTGTACTTATTTTCAGCAATCCAAGTACTTTGTGAGAAGTTTAATCTGTAACCTTATTTTAATGTTAATATTTGCTTAGAATATTTATTGTGGTAAACTCAAACTCAATTATGAAACCTTTTGAAAAAAGTGTTGTGTATAAGAAAATAATGGTGTAATTTCTGGCAATCAAATTATTTTGTGCTGTTTTGCTAATAATCACATTATTTTAATTTTTAATATCATTAAAATATAAATTAATGCAATTAAATAACGATGGCATTTTGCTTAAATAAATGTGAATATAATTTTATTAATTTATATAAGTATATAATAACCAGAATTATTTTTTTCTATTCTGTAGTTTAACTTGTTTGGTAAGGATTGAAAACAATTTATAGATAATAAAATGCATATAATTGAAACCATATAAATTGAGCATTTTAAGCAATTTATTTTATTCCAAATTTATTGTGTGATGAAATATAATTTATTCATTGATAAGTTCTTAATTTTCCTCTTGTTAAAATTAAATGATATTTTTCATTTTGTAAAAAGATTTATTTAAAGCTCCTTTTTAGCATTTTTGTTTCATCTTTTAGTTTCGATTGAATGAGAATAAATCACGGAATAAACGAAAAAATACAAACTCACTAAATAAAAAATTTAATATAAATTATAATATGTAAGTATAATTATTCTTTAGATATTCCTTCTTTGATTTAAGTATATATTATATTGAATGCTTTTTTTTTCTTTACTAAAACAATAAAAGTTTTCATTCAGTTTGTTTTTATGTAAATTTATGATTTTTAAATAACAAACAAAACTTGAATAAAATATTTATGTATAAATCCCATTCATATAACTTAAATAAATATTAAATATAAAATCCCTTCATTTGTGTAATATAGTGAATAAATTTTCTCATATTTTATCCATTCGTAATTTATGTTTTAAAAGTATAGAATTTCCAGAAAATGTATTTTTGTAATAAATCATATTATATTACACGTGAATTAAATTAGTTTAATTTTCTCTTCTGAAACTAATTGTAAAAGGACAGAGTAAACTTCTTAATATTCAAGGTGTGTCTTATGATGCCTTTTTATATCTCATAATTATATATTTGATTTACATGAAACGCTTGCTTAATTACTCATTTCCCATGGATCTGTAGACGGTAGTGCAGATGGAACAGTCGTGTTCCGATTTCCATGAGTTTGATCTATTTTCAACCAAAGACCGAATTAGAAACATTTTTAGAGTTTTATATAGATTTGTTGATTTAGTCTATGTTTAAATCTTCATGATACTGTTTATAACTCGATGATTAATTATTGTTATCATTAAATTTATGCAGATTACATAGATAAGCTGACGAAGTGTGGATACAAAACACAGATCATCCATCTTCCGTTAGTTTGAATTAAATAAGAAAGTTTTGTCTCGTAAAGGATTGATTCACACACATTCTAAAAAAATTGAGTTTTTTTCAGCACTCAATGAATCTCAAGGTTTAAAATCTGCTGGAAAAGGTTTAAAATCTTAAATGAATCTTATTTATTTAATTGAGTTAAAAAAAATTCGATTTCTGTTAAATGGATTCGGTCTGATTCTTTCTGAAGATTTAATTTTGATTCTTTACGATTAGTTTCGTTTTAAGAAGTAAAATGATGACAATTCATCCAAATTGAAATTCCACTCAATATTTTTAGGGTTTACGTCAGTGTAGAGGTAGTCATTTAGTGAAATGACTTTTCCTTTCCGATAATCACAGACAAGATATGAATAACTTTTCTGCCTGTTTCTAATAAATAATATCTTTGACAGTATTTAAATTTTTCCTTGCTTTCTGCATAAAATATTCTAAGCAATATTAACTTTAGGGGTAATGTATAATCTTTTTATTTTTTTTATCTATTATGGAAACATAATTGTAATGATTAAAGAATTATGTTTGTTATTAATATGATAAGAATTAAGATAAAAAAAAAAGAAAATTCTCTTTTTTTGAAGAATGTCTTATTATAAAGATTTTCTGATTAGTAAATATCAGAAATGTGCATCGAATAGAGGTATTGGTCCTGAAATAAACCCGAACATAATATATTAAATGTCATAAAAAATACTATTATTAATTCTTCAATTAATTTAGAGTAAAATGTGATGTTTAAACTTTATCTTTTCTGACTTCATTGTCATCTTGCCAACAAAGTCCATGCTTGTCATACGACGTTTCAAAATACCTTGGAGAAACAAAGAATATTCAAAAGCATTTGGAAGAACTCTTGTAATTCAGTGTGGTAATCACTTGAAGGTCTGAATCACAAAATATTCAGATTAGGGGAGTGCTGTTCAACCAAAATAATCTGGAACTAACACTTAACTTTGACGCTAAAACACTGCAAATGTTTAACAGACTAGAGATGGAAACTGGAACAATAAGCTATTAAAATGAAATTCCTAGGGAAAACGTTTTATAGCTATTACATTACAGTTAAAGTAGAGTATTAAAAAAATTGTAGTTCAACTTATGTTCGCTTTATATTTTTAGATCATTTTCCTTTTTCATGATATTTTTTAAAAGAAAATTAAGGATGTATATTTTTTCATATTTATGCATTTATGATGTTTTAAATAAAATTGAAAAAAAATTAAATACGCATTGAATATAAATATTCATTTAAGAAAATAGTGAAGTAATATAATTGTAAATTCTGAAATTTCTGTAAATCCTGCATAATACCCTTAAAATAACGTTCTTCAACGTTTTAACGTTGAAAACATTGCGTACTTTCTGATATACATACAAACATATATATATATATATATATATATATGTTTGTATGTATATATATATATATATATATATATATATATATATATATATATATATATATATATATATATATATATATATATATATATATATATATATATATATATATTTTTGTATTTATATATATATATATATATATATATATATATATATATATGTATGTATGTATGTATGTATATCAGAAATTACGCAACATTTTAATATACACTACTGGCCATTAAAATTGCTACACCAGGACGAAATACAGATAACAAAATGATATTTATTGGACAAATATATTATACTAGAAATAACAAGTGACTAAATTTTCAAAAAATTTGGCTGAAGATATCCTGAGAAATCAGAACCCAGAACAACCACTTCTGGCAGTAATAACAGCAGTTACACGCCTGGGCATTGAGTCAAACAGAGATTGGATTCCATGTACAGGTACAAATGCCCATGCAGCTTCAACACGATGCCACCACGATGTTCATCAACCGTAGTGACAGGCGTTTGGTGACGAGCCAGTCGCTCGGCAACCTTTGACCAGACGTTTTCTATTAGTGAAAGATCTGGAGAACGTGCTGGCCAGGGCAACAGCCGAACATGTTTCGTATCAAGGAAGGTCCGTACAATACCGGCAACATGCGGTCGGGCATTATCCTGCTGAAACGTAGGGTTTCGCAGGGATCGAATGAAGGGTAGAGCCACGGGTCGTAACACACCAGAAATGTAACGTGCACTGTTCAAAGCACCGTCAATGCGAACAAGAGGTGACCGAGACGTATAACCAATGGCATCCCATACCATCACGCCAGGTGATGGGCCAGTATGACGATGATGAATGCACGCTGCCAGTGTGCGTTCACCACGATGCCACCAAACACGGATGGGAACATCATGATGCTGTACACAAAACCTGGATACATCTGAAAAGATGACGTCTCGCCACTCGTGTGCCCAGGTTCGTCGTTGATCACACCATTGAAGGCGCTCTTGTCTATGACGCAGCGTCAAGGGAAGCCGCAGCCATGGTCTCCGAGCTGAGAGTCCATGCTGCTGCAAACGTCGTCGAACTGTTCGTGCAGACACTTATCTTCCAATCAACCCCGTTTCTTTTCGCCAGTCAACAACGTTCAAATGCAATTTGTGTATGTATACATATATATATATATATATATATATATATATATATATATATATATATATATATATATATATATATATATATATACATATATATATACATATATACATATACATATATATATACATACGTATATATATATACACATATACATACGTATATATATATATACACATATATATATATATATATATATATATATATATATATATATATATATATATATATATATTTATAAGAAATATCTGAGTTCAGCTATATTTTTAAAACTTTATATACCATAATTTCTCAGTTACTAGTGTTGGAATGGGACAAAAAACATAATTTGGAAGAAATTAATTTCTCGGATACGGTTAGAGGTAATCATAAATCTGAATTTCCGCTTTTAACACATTTTAAATTCATTGTCTATTTAAAAATGTTCATGAATGTTCAACGTAGGATGCAAGATCTGGCCAATTCGTTGCTTCGTGTTTCTTCACTTTTTAGATCTATCACCAATTTTCCAATATTCTAAGAGTAATGAGCAGATTAAGCAATATGCTGAATTTAGTGACTTTTCATGTTTCTGAAAATACTACGTTGGCGATGGTTTAAATTTTTTCGGTGATTTATTGAAGGTACATAAAAATAAACAAACATTTATAACTTTTAATAATACTTATAATAAAATGATGAATTATCTTTGCAGAGGTTGTGTTAATTAAATATAAAAGAATATTAAATAAAGCGTTCATTTTGCCACGTGTTTTCACAGCGCGGTATTGTGTAAATTATTATGACGTACAACATTATGACTTAAAAGAAAAAAGGTTGCCGTAAATGGTGTAATTACAGAATGCGCCAAGGAGGGTGCTCCGTAGCCAAGGATATACATAATAAATACGGAAAATTATCTTTATCGTTAATTCATCGTCTTATTTATCATTTTATCAGAACTTTATTCATTACTCATTTATAATGTGTAATAATACAATGATTTAATTCATAGTGATAAACAAAGAGCTGCAATAAAATTTAATGATTAAAATATGACATTTTAAAATTTTATTTGAAGAAGTAATTAGTTTATTTTCCTAATCACATTTTCGTCCTTAAGCTTAAAATTATTTTTAAATTATTATTAATAGAACGTATTACATTTCCACAAGATAGATCTTCATTTCCAAATGTTAACTCTAGACATCAAAAACATGCTTTTAAATGTAATCTAACAATGAAATTGTCGAAAATCTGAGCAAGATAATGCTCGTAAGTCAACCCTTTTTTCTTTTCTAAAATTTATACAACGCTAATATGCTTGAAACTGAAACTGGTCAATGCAGTTCGTTTTCCTGGGACAAAATAACTCATAATTCAAGGCCAACTCTTGATTTTTTTCCCATCACTTTTCATGCTTGCATTTCTTAAAAAGTTTCAGAAAAAAAAAAACTCGTAATTAAATGAAGGTTCTACGTGACACAGTGTTACGACATCTCTTATCGAAATGGAAGTTCTTAAGTTTGACTCCATTTGTTATTAGTTATCATTAGAGTTTTAAAGTGGGTCTTTTATTTTTAATTAGTTAAAAAAAGTAAGTCTATTCCATATCACTTTAATATTGTTTATTTTTTATTATTATGTATCTTATGCAATTAAATTAGCAAATGTCATAAACATTTTAGGTTAAGTATTTCATTCATATTTTATCATCTTTCTAATTCTTATTTTATCTCTTTCTTCATACGATAACAAATATATTTAGTTAAAAACGTGATCAGATATTGATGTAAATGAAGAAATTAAACATTATCTTAAATTCTAAATTTTAATTACTAGGAAATTTAAAAAAAATTTTTTAAAGATTAACTTATAAACATTCATCAAGTATGTTTCGCATACACTCATAACCCCAATTTCAGAAGTAGTTTCATTCTGGAAAAATATTTTTGAATGAAATGTATTTTCATTAATGATTATTTTTTTTTCATAATTTAACAAGAATTTGAAAATGTCCTTATGGAATGAAGTGTTAACTCGCTTGTTAGAATCCAAATATTTTCTTCTTGATTTAATTAGCCAGGAAGTTCTATGGATTCTGAGACCACGAGATTCTCTGACCTATGGAATAGTTTATTTTAGCAAATAAAATATTTCTTTAACAATTCTTATGTATTTCGCATGTCTTGAAATTAGGTAATAATCAGAGTTGAGATCTAACACTTGATGAGATCATCAACATTAGGAACAGAATCATTTAAAGTTTCTGTAGACTTGTAGATGAGCTAATAATAGTAGATAAAGATTTTATTTTGTTGTTTTCCTAGGATAAATATCAGTCCCAACTGGAATCTTATTTAGAATTATATTATTCATATAAGAAAATGCAACGTATACTGATTTAGAGATTTCTTGTTGGCAATCGAAAATTGTCTGAAAATCGATTTCACAAGGTGAATTTAATCATACATAGGATAACAACTTTCAATACTTTCGATCAAGAAATTTTGTTTTACCCATGTCCCCCAAAATCACTAATTGTATTTTCCATATGAATACATCAATTTAATGTGCGGCTATGAAATCTTAGAAAATCTTTGTAAAATACAACGAAGGTATTATTTTCCATGCTGAAAGTTTTCCTTCGTTTTGAAAAAACATTGTTGATGGACTTGCATACATTAAATGGACTTAAATGGACATACATTAAATGGACTTAAATACATTATGAAATCATTTCCACGCGTTTACATGTTCCAGTTGATGCTGACAATAATATCTTTGTCCAAACAATGTATTGATGCAAACTCTAGCGCTAGAGGACGTACGTACCTAGATGCATGTTTTTTTTCTTTTCTTTTTTAATATGGATGTCAAGAATTGTAATGGACTTTAATTCAGTGCTGTGTAATTACTATGAATGCAAACCGTGAAAAATGGGCAGCAATTGTTTTTGTTCCAAAATTCTTAGATTATATGACTAAATATTATACTACTAAACATTTTTAGAATTTTAAAAGTTTTTCATTATTACACATGAAAATATTACACTTTAGAATGTTTGAAATTATTTATGTAGATCTATAACCGGAGCTTAAAAATAATATGTATAAAAAATATAAAAATATGAATTATTTTATACAATGTTTGTAGATTCCTGCAGTTAATTATATATATATATATATATATATATATATATTTTATATATATATATATATATATATATATATATATATATATATATATATATATATATATATATATAAAATTTTATATATATATATATATATTTGAAAAAGTTTTAAATTTACAGGTAATTACATACAGTCCAATTTCTCAAACTTATGTAATCATTTTAAATTAGCATCTTTTAATAATTCCATAAAGTACTTATTACTATTATTTTAAACGATATTCACTTAAAATAAATGCATAATGCAATAATTTTTGGGTGAATAGTTATGTTTACTTAGTATTTACAAAATATAACTATTTTCGATTCTGATCACTCTTGCCTTTATGACATAATCTTGCTACGTTTTTGTTTGTATCACTTTGAGAAACGTTTCTAAGGGACTTTCCTAAATGAACAAAAAAATTAAGATATTTTGCTTAACAAATATAAATAAATATATTTTATTGTCTATATCTTTTTATATAGTTCTTTACGCATAAAACTAATTCATTACCATTATTGTTGCTTCTTTATCATATCTGATTGCTAATTTATGTGCAGATATATGTTAGACGGAATAAGAAGCACGATTCTTCATTCTCTTCTCCTTTAAAATCGAAGTGATGATTGGCTGAATTGATGCCATTCATGTTTTCTTAATGTCTAAAAATACCTTGGTTTCCAGACTTTTCTATGATTCTTTGCCCTAGAATCTTGTCATGTACTCCCATCAATCAGAAGCGAATTGATTGATCGGAGTACATGGAAAGAAATATCAATGTCTGATCATATTGATATTGCCACTCTACAGCATCTCTAGATAGAATAGCATAAGAGATAAAAGAGACATACAAATAATATTTAAATATAATGCTAGCGTCCATAACAAAAAAAATGAAAGTAACACACATCCCCAGAAAGAACAAATCTTTCAAACCATAAAATATTTATTAATACTAAGCAATTATGTATTCATAAACATACGTAAATTAAAATTAAAAGTTTTCTCTTTTTTAAAACATTGGACGATAGTTATTAAATTTTTATAAAATTAAAAATTCATTTCATACCAAAATTACTTAAAATTTCAGATGTAAAGTATATTTAGAAAAATTGATATATTTGATGATACATGCACTATATAAATTATTGTAATGTTAATTGATTTCTAATATAGTGTGTCATTGAATTGTTTTCAGAAAACAAAAACATTAATGTTCATAAAAATTTTCAATTCTTTTAATATTACTTAATGTATTAAATGTTTTAATTCAAATGGAGATCAAATTTCTGTATATTATGTTTTCATATGGTATATATAAATGATCATGATCTCGCATAATGTACATATAAATATTCCATTTGATAATTTATTTTTATATTTGAATAATTTCGTATTATATTTTACCTGTTTTTGATTATTGTTGAGACTGGTATATTTATTTCATAAATAAATATCAAATGTGTTTTTTTAAATGCTAATTATTAGAAAGATACAGATATTAATATCTGAGGATTGTTTCAAACTACTAGTAATCCGAAACTAAAACATTACTGCAAAAACTATTATAATATTAGAGTAAAATATTTACTTTTGTTTAATTTTTAATTCCAAAAGACCATAAATTTTTTATTAAAAAATTTAATTTTGTGGGTTCATTTCTCTCTTCTGAACATTTTTCCTGATAAAACTTCTCGCGCAATAATTTTCTAGAGTATAAAATAATGTATATTAATTAAAATTTAGTTTAAAAATAGTAGACAAAGTTATTTATTTATAGTATTATTCATATAATTGGAATGTATTTTAATTTGATCAAATCGTGATAAATGTCTCATTTACAGAAATCCTCATCATTTTGGTTAAAGGCGAATGCAATGCCAGTTATCTGAGCAAAATCTACTTCCGTGGCATTATTAGCCAATCATTGCTTCCGTTTTCCCAAGATATAAATCTAAAGAACGTTTTCCCTTTTCCGTGTGATATACCTTTAATATCTTTAAAAATTTTGAGATAATGATGCTTCATATCTTGGCGAGATTATATTTGTACTTGATGATAAAATGCTTGTCGATACTGTTATAATATATTACAATGCCACAAACTTTCTTCAATGAACTTCAACCATTTATGGTTACATATAATTTGCTCTATATTTTCTGTTATCGCATATTTAAAATTTAAATAAAAGAAAATTTAATATTTAAATAAAAAATATTGCTTATCAATGTATATTTATTTAAAATATTTAAAAATAAATTATGGATATATGTTTGACTCCTACATTTTCTGTTGTCTATAATTTAAATTGTATGCATTTTAAGTACATAAATAAAAGAAAATTTAAAATTGCTTATACGACTGCATATTTATTTATAATTTTGAAAATAATTATAAGTCTCTGCAATGATAAATTTGGAAATGTTTATAATTGCGCTACATAAATATGCAACAATTTTTAAGACTAGATATATTTTTTAATTTATCTAAGTAATTTTTTTAAAATTTTGTTAGAAAATATTATATATATATTATAAATATTTCATAAGATTATGAAGAAAATTTTCATTTTTTGTGACAAATAAAGAAAAATGTTTTTGTTATTAAAATTTTTATTTTTTGTTGAATAAGAAACAGTTTCATTTAAATGTATTCCATATTTAATTCAATTATACGAATAAAATTAATGATTTGATCTTAAGTTGCGAAATCGTTGTATAAAAATTACCTTTTGAGTAACAAACAGAAAGGGAGAGAAAGAGTCGCAAATACTCAGCTTATTAATATCTTAATTCAGCTCATTAAAGGTTTAAAATATTTGCTTATTATATTTTAAAATAATTTCTGAGTAGTTAATGATATTACTTAAATAGCAAAATATCTTGGGCCTATATTGGCAAATCTTTCTGTTATTTTGGTCCATAATTCATAGTTCTAAATTGATTGGGCTAATCTTGGATGGGCTACATTTCATTATGTTGGACCAATCTGGGTTGCCAAGCTTAACAGACCATATTGGACCAATGTGGTTGGATAAAATAAATCTAAGCTGGGTTGCCAAGTTAAACCAAATCTTAGCTCTTAAATTGGTCCTGTCTACACAGCCAAGATAGGGCCTATCTTGGCGATCCTTAAAAGTTTGTTTACTTTATGTGTAGCTCAAATTGATAATAAAGAATCTTATTTTAAAATATTAAATTACAAGGAATCTATTTTAAATTATAATAATTAATGTACAATTTTTCCATATGAAGCTACATTGTTGCATCTAATAGTAGTAAAATTATTGTCATACTTAAAATTTACATTCCTTATTAAAAGGTAAACTGAAGTGACAAATTTGTCCTTCTATTAAACAATACTTAAACAATTTAGCAAAATTTACAAATTATTGGCATATGATGAAAATCAGATTATGTTTAGTTGAAATTAACATGCAAAAGGAAAGAAAAAGAATTGTGTATGGAAGGGTGGGTGGGTGGTTGGGTTAAAAAAAAATAAAATATTGACTATCCAATAACAGTAAATTGTGAATACACAAGCGATTTAGTATATAGATCTAGTTATTTTATATGCCTTATTTTCAATAATCATATTATTTTGATTTGTTTAATATTAAACGTAAATTACATTTCTGTATTACTGAACTGCTGTTGATAATTCAAATTGTTAATTTTTGAGTATAAATGTGTAATCCCATATTTATATTTTACAATATTTATTATTTCACTAATTAAATGGTATTCTTCTTTTAAAGGAATTCTAATTGATTTAAAAATAAAATTGTGCTTTCTTCAAGAAGCTGAGATGTTTATTACACATTTAAAATCAAGTTACTACTTATGGCTCGCATGAAAAAAAAAAGAAAAAATCTTAATTTTATGTATAAGTCTGACTTACAATGAATTGCTCTTTCTCTAACAGAAAAGTATCAGCACTTATATTATGCTTATTCAAAAATATTCAGTTAGATGATAACTACTAATTGTGTTTTTAAATATTTTTAACTTTAGTTCTTATCTTGCAGTTAAATTTTCGATTGTTAATTTTTCTTTTCATAAGAAACAACATGAATACGAAGAGAAATATGCATTATTTGTTAAAAAGTCGGACAGAAGCAGAAATATTTGGTCCTGAAAATATTGACTAGACAGTAAAAAAATTCATTCAAAGATAGTAGGTTAATTATATAACGGATCTATTGTTGAGTTACATAATTTATTTATTATGATGAATTGTTATGTATTGATATATTCTTAGGAATAGAATATTGAGGCTTACGCCATATCAAAAACATTTCATACAGTTTGAAAAGAAATAATTAATACTGGCTTGAAATTTCTGCTAAAAATGTAAAACAATCCAATATTGCTAATACTGTGGCCCAAGCTATTACTTGAGTATTTAAGAGAGAGAGAGAGAACACAAATGCTTAGCTTACTTAAATAGATTAAATGAACACTACGCCGAAATGGCTTAAGTGAGTATGATTTTCGGCGAGTTGATTCCTCAAGGGATTGATTATTGATGTAATCGATTAATAAATATTGAATAGTAATTAGTGATTTGAATGATAGTATTCGAAAAATGCTAAATCCATTGCTTTAGAAATTTATTTATTTATTTATATATAAACTGTGATGAATCAGAAAAAATAAATAATTTTTATAAAAATCCACAGGTTCATTGAAATAAAATTTTAACTGCATATATCATACTATTCTATAGAAGTACCGATTTGAAGTTTTCACTACAAATATTGTTTAATAATGGAATGGTTAAAATACGTTTCTTTATAATGTTATGTAATTAAAAAAATTGTTCAAAATTCATCCTAGATATTAATTTAGTAAATTTTGTTCCAAGAAAAAAATTAGTTTTAATGAATACAGCACAGTATTCCAATAGATGCAAATTCACTATTATAATGAAGATTCTTGAGAAACATAAATTTTTTTGCAAATTGTAATACTCTGAAAAATAGCTCGCCTTAAATAATTATTTTTAAAAAATGCATTAGAAAAGTAAATTTTGATAGGCTGCATATAACTATTGTTTTTAATGGAAATAATTTTGCATTAAATGCTTTGAGCAGAAATTTGGATCGCTATCTGTTAATGTATTTTATATAATTTTCGCGTTAAATATTAAATTTAAAGGAATAAATTAAAAACTTTAGTAATTACTTTTACATCTTTAAAAAATAAAATTTATTTAGTGGCGCCATCTATTATGATATAGGAAAGATCACTCTTTAGGATTAGAAAAATGTAGTAAAATAAATTAATAATAATACAAAATTACAAAATAGAAGACCTTTACCATTGTATATATTATAACTTAAAAGGAAATAATATTTTATAAAAGAGAAGTGGAGTTGATTACATTTGAAAAATAAAAAAATAAAATGCATTTCTATATTTTTGTCTTATTTGTGGAAATTAGAATTTGAGATGTAAGGAAAATAGTACATTATATTCATAATATCATAATTTTTAGAAAGGTTAAAGTTTAATAGTTTAGAAATATAAAGATCTTATTAAACTTCAATTCTTTTTTATGTAATAACAAACTCTTGTGCATAATATTTGAAAACATATAATACAATTCAATTTATACATGAGATATTTACATATATAAATATCAAATTGATATTATAGTATTAAAATATAAATTTCTTTGTCACATTGGTAAGAGTTCAAATTTTTTTTAAATTCTACATTATTAAACCTATGTTTAAATGCAGTGACACAAGTAATAAAATAATAAAAAAATTAATTCAAATTCACTAATTCCCAAAATAACTTCAAAATAATCCTACTTTCGTTAAACAATTTTTTTCCTTTCCTTAAACCACCGTTACTCATATTTTCGGTATTCACTGTCCAATTTACAATTATAATTTTCATTGCGAAACTAGCAAAAAATAAAATATATACAATAAATTTTGAGAATTTTAACACTAAAAGCAAACTACGACCTTAATTTTAAAGCTTGGAAATTACCAAGAGTACGAAAATTTATAGTCATTTGTACATACCGATACTTAGTATTGATAAAACAAAAATCCGGTTCCTTTTTATTGTTCTTGCAACCACCGTGTCAGACTTTCTCGTGGCTTCGCAAAAGTTTCGATTTGCTTAGAACATTTCGGAATGTCAACAAGATAGTGTCTCGAACATTCGCTCATATGAGTAAATGTTTTCTTATTGGCAGAAACAGCAGGTTAGATAACATCAATCTCAATCCCAGTCAGTCCCATTCGAATTTATCCTCCTATCGCTATCGAATCTGTTAAGAATGATATTCTCGTGTTAATTGCAATTCAAGGCATTCAATATTTACGGCAACACATTTGCGCAGAATCGTGATAAATTGTTATGCTGGAGTAAGCGAGAATTAAACGATAGGCAAACTACTACAAATATACAGATGATCGTAGTTCCGAAAATGACATCAAGAATATTTATTCTCGGGAATACTTAAATTTTGGGCTCACCAGTTCTGAAATAAATGTAGAGGAAAGGTTCCTCTGTATCATTTGCTCAAAAATATTTTAGGCAAACACATGTTATCTAATAAACTTAAATGACATTGAAAAATACTTCACAATGAGTATGTCAACAAATAAAAAGAATTCTTCGAATTAATTTTAAAATAATATAAAAAGAAAAAATCGTTATTTAAAAATGTTTGTCTGTGGTTGAAAAAGATTTATTTACTTTTTACAAAGTTTCATATAAAGTAACCAGACTCAAAAAACCTCATACTATTAGTAAAAAGCTAATTTTGCCAACAGCAACTGTGATTTTGATAACTATGGAGATAATTTTACAAAACAATTGCAACCCATAGCTCTTTTAAATGATATTATAGACCGTCAAATTCGTGATACCAATGAAAATGAACAGTGTCGGCTTTCCACGAAGTTCCACGGCAAATTGTTTTTAATAAGGCTTGATAAGGCAGAATATAGTTATAAAGTTTTTATTTTATTGTCTATATTCGATTGTGCGGTGATATGGTAAAATTCCTCTTTTGCAAAATAATAGAACTCACATTATTTCCTTTTTAAATGATATTTTATGAAAGAAGCCAACACATAGAATGGAAAATTGCTTCGGAATTTGCATCAATGATGCTCGAATAATATCCAGAAGATTCCAAAATATACAATCACTTGTAAAACAAAAATCGCACAGGGCATTTTGGCACATGTATAATTTACAAAGCAGTTTTTACCTCCAACGAAATGAATAATGTGTTAACAACGGTCATAACCGTAGTAAATTGCTGTTGTAATTTCAATATATGTTACAAGTATATAAAAATTAGACCTCTGAAATCTTACAAACATTTTTATGAATATTTTTTGAAAATCCACTCTTATTTTTACAAATTGTTGCAAAAAATCTTTGCAAAACTTTATAAAAATATAGGTGCACTCTATTTCAGCGTTTCTATTTTATTGCGAGACAAGATGATTATTACATTGAAAGTTTTTGCAACGTGTCTTCATGAGTTAAGAGAAGAAATTGCGATTTTCCTAAAAAAGTAAAACAAACCGGAAGGTAATAATTTTTGATAAAACTGATCCACTTGGTCATCATATTTGAAATTAAACAACTCGTATCCTCAATTCTAAGGATAAAATATACGTGCATTAGATATGACGATAAAGTTGATGTTTTTTGTAAAAAACTGGAATTGCTTAGCATATTCGTGAAGTAGAAAAACCTAATAGTTTTTGCAACTGTAGCTGAGGGTATTAAAACTTAAAAGACTGAAGAATATAAATAAAGATTGTTTTTTAAACCTTTGAAAGTCATTTAGAAATGTTGGCAGTGAATTTCGAAAAGTATTTTCTTGCTGATTACAAACTGATGGCAAGTGAATTAGAGATTATACTCCCAAAGGGATCTCAATTGCTATGAAAGAAATCTTTATCGATTTCACAAATGGTTAAATTAAAATACAATTTAGCAATAAAACACTCTCTGAATTTTGGGCAAAAGTATATAATAAATTTCCTGTACTAAAGCAACAGCATCTCCCAGCCTATAAATATTTTAAACATTCTGATTTTGTGAAACTGAGTTTTCTGTGGGGGACTTCGTTGATGACAAAATATAGAGTGAAACTAAATATAGAAAAAGCACTAAAAGTGTCTATTTATAATATCAAGCCTTCGTTTGCAAAACTTCGCTCTGTAAGACAGGACATTGAAAATCACTAATAATTGTTAATTTGGTTTTTAATATAGTAAGTTTAGATGAAATAAGTTTTGATTTGTAAAATGTTTTAATTTTATAATTTAATTATATTATATATTAAAGTGAAATGTATTTTTTTGTATGTATGCGTGCTTTCTTTTTAGTCATTTATTTAGTTTTTCAAACATTTTCTCGTGGATAAGTTGGCACACCCCTCTTAGTGTGCTCGCTTTCCCCCGCGCAAGCAGTTTGACAATCGTTGCCTTAAACTTTTTTCCCAGCCGACCGATGCCTGAAGGATTAGTGTTCCTGACTCCTCAGTTGTAGGTCCCGCGTATGAATCCCGGTTCGAGCATGGATGTTACTTTCTTTCTCTGTTCTCTCTGTGTTTCTCTTTCCTTTCTTCTGTTAGGATGTATGAGTGTGTTCTGCACTATATAAACGGGTTTGTGGAGGTATGCCGAGGGCAATATTACTCTCCTGGATGACTTGGTTCACAGGGGCCCGTTGGGTAACGACAAATGAGTAGCAGTTACTGGTTTTGTTGTGGTATAGGGTTCGTCACCCATGTGCCCGCTGTTGAAAAAAAAAGAAAAAAGAAAAAAAAAACTTTTTTCCCATTCATTGAGAATTTGTGCAATAAATATAATAATTTTATATCATGAAACTCCAGCTTTATGAGCATAACTATTAACTTAAAAATATACACTGATATTTTTATATATGTATATATAAATTAATTTATATCTTTTTATATCATTAACGATAATCGTCAGGGATACAACTTCTTTTAAGGAATTTCTATTGTGATTTGGAAACATATCAAGATCGTCAAATGCATTATATTTAAGGCACACATAAGGCATATACTTTGAAAATTTAGGTAACGACAGGAATATACGGGTTTCATCGTGGTTGGACAGATTACAATTCTAAACATGAAAAATCAAGGCTCTCAAAAGATAACCTATGGAAGAGGAATGTTTTCATTTCTTCTAGTACCTATGTTACGTATGTTTCTAGTAAGTATGCTCTTGCTTCTAGTACCCATGTTTTTCTTGCTTTTAGTATATAAATCTTCAGAAGTCAGGTCTTTCAGAATGAGGTTTTAGTTTAGGATAGTAAAACCATTGTAAACTTTATTTACCCATTAAGAAAATCAATAATTAGTTTAATTGGTCACTGATTATTTGTATTAGAAATGAATATAATTAAGGAATAAGCAAAATGATAAACAAAAATAACAAGATAAATGTATTAATGAGATCATACATATTATTGTTGATGTGGTTAAATTAATATATAAAAGCATTAAGGAAGACAGTCGTTTCGTACAGAAAAATTTGATGCCAATAACAATTATATTATATTTGATTTTTGTTTCCATTACTGACGCTATTTATTTTTTATAATGAATTTAAATTATGTAATTAAAATATTAAGTAAATATATTTATTTTTTACATAAAATATATACTTGAATTCTTTATACAAGTATTAAAAATACTTTGCTTAAACTGTTAACTTTGTTTTTGTTGATAAGTATGATCATAAGATGGTAATATTATTTATATATGCTATATAAATTTCTTTAATCTTCATTATTTTTCCCATCCCTAAAACATAACTTTATAACAAAAGTTATTAAATAAACAAATTTTCAGGTTAAAGACCATGGTATTAATAAACGTTAATATTAGAAATACACTAGCGAAATAAATGTAATCAGCTAAACATAGTGAATATAAAATTCGGTACGCCTTCATTTAATATCTGAGTTTATAGCGCAACATCTGTGGTTGCGGATGATACGTCACTCCTTGAATACCTAAAAGTATCGGTGGATGATTTTCCAAGGGCAGAATTTGAAATTTCTGTAAAGTTGATGTAAAGTATTTGAAGATTTCCATCATGGCCATAGTCTTTCCTGGGCATATACGTCTTCCTGAAATGAAAAATAAAAAATCACATTGCATTTGTTCCGCAATTTTAATTTTCATTAAAATTATTTAACTCTTCAGGGTTTTTTTATTAATTTACATAATTTTCTCATGAAACTTTTAAATAATTTGCTACATAATAACAGGATTGTGTAAGTGTAAAATTATTTCAGCTAACTTCATACATTATTCTCAAATAATGTTACAAGAATAAAAAGAAATTCGTTCAAGAAATATAGACTCATTGTTTGTGGTTAGTGATAAAGTACTCCAATAATAAGGTTCTTCTAACTTTGATCAGAATGTCATAAATTTTCCTCTTTCTCTTAGAGTTTAGGATGCTAAGTCTTTAGGAAAAATGCCTCTTTGATGCCCGGTAAATTATTGAATAATTTCTAATAGCATAATTGAAATACCATTGGTGGAATAAATATCCGATCCAGATAAACAGCAACATATCGAGAAGATATATATATACCTTAAGTATGCACAAAATACCAATGTTCTTTTATTGTTCTAATACACAGTATAGTTACATTGATGTGACCACCTGTCAGAAATCAGAATAACCACCTTTCGTATAGCTACCTGCTTCGAGACGTTCAGAATGAGAGACAATTAGGTTCCTGAAGTTGTTTATTGGGATGTCGGGCCATGCCGATTCCAGTACCGTGGCGAACGGCGCTAGATTATGCGATTGTTGATCCATGTAGCGAACAACCCAATAGAGATGATCCTTCATCCGATCGGGATTCTGGATTGGGTTTAAGTCAGATGAATTTGCTATCAAATCGGGAAAGGGAAATTCATCCTGGTGCTCTTCGAACCACGCATGCACTATATTACGCCTCATATGGTCTTACTCGTAGGTACCATCATCCTGAAGAAAACAGTGCGATATATGGATGAAAACATTCCGCAAGAACTGATGCGTACTTGTATTGATCCATCGTGCCTTCCACATTAGCAAGTGAACCCAAAGAATGTGATTAAACTATTCCCTAGACCATAATGGTCCCTCATCCAGCCTGGACCATTACGGCAATGGTTGCAGGATGTTTGCTTTCATTCCCTGAAGTAATCTGGGAAACACCCTTGATTCGCCTCTAGGTGGTCAGTTGCTCAACAGTAACACGTCTATTCGCCCTAACCCATCTTTGTAGCCGTCTGTTATATCTATCATTTATTGCTTGTGGTACCACACATTTGTCGCGTCACTGACCTTGGACAATCTCATTTTGCCTTACATGGTATACTTTTATGATGGCGGCGTGTGAACAATTCACAAACAGTCGTTTTGGAAATGCTTCCTCCAATGGCCCGAAAGCCAATGATCATACTATTTTAGTCATCGCATAAATCACTCCATTTCTGCATTACGCCAATGATTTCTATGCGTTCAAAAGCTCTAACACATTCTTATATACGCTAAAAGCACTGTACTACCATCTACTTTCTGTGATTGGTTACTAATGTCTACATTGAAAGTACGTGAAAAGTTTTTGATACTTTCTGCAGAAATAGTCAGAGAGATAATTATTGAAGTATTCTAAATTAATGTATAATGCTTTTTGAATAGGCTTTCAAGTTTACATTATTCGTGTTTACAGTATTCGTATATATATGAATCATAACCTAAAAAAAAAAAGAAATGCATTTTACCATATATTAAGCAAACAAAATAACATTTTACTTTTTAAATATTAAAACGCAATATAAAAAATAATGTTGATATGCAATAAAACATATCAATATTATTTTGTTGAATTTTCTAAAACAGAAAATATATTCGCTAGTAAATCAGACTATTATCTATAATGAAATTCTTCAGGGGGATTAAGAAAATGCTTACTCATATGTAGTAACTATATTCTAGATACAATTTTTTTTGAAAACTTCATGATGGTATTTAAAACCTTTATAATCCCTTGGAAAGATATTATCAATTTATTCTTTAAAATATTTAATTGATAGCTTTGTCTTGAAGCTTATTTTCAAGAATATTTGATTAATGTCCTTAAAACCTGTATTGTTTTTCTTTATCTAATAACAGCTGCTTCCTTATATCTATAGATTAACCTAGCTAACAATATTTCTTGGATTAATATAGCTATAAAAGTCAACTGCAAATGATATAAAAGTATATGCAACGATATACTTATATATCATATTATAAAAGTATATACAGCGATAGAGAATTAGCACTAGATAATCAAGTTGTTTTTTTACTTAATGTACTCAGATTGTAAGATTCAAAAAACATTCTAGAAATCGGGTTCACACACAACATTTAAATATTACTAATCTATAACTGAGACATAAAAATATTATCTAGCCTTCAAAAAGTTTTTTTTTTTTTTTTTTTTTTTTTTTTTTTTTTTTGCTATAAAAACGTTATTGATTATTTTCTTATACACAAGTTTTGAACAAAAACGAGAGCATTGTTAGAGTTGAAGATTTATAATTTTACCACTTGCGAAAGGAAGATAGCTCTCTGGCTCTTTAGGATTAAGACTGCCATCTTCAAGGAGGAATCTTTTTGGTTCGAATGACTCCGGATCCTTCCAGTAATTGGGATCGTTATGAAGAGCCCATAAATTTCCAATTATTAACGTATCCTTCGGAATATGAAAATCTCCAAGCACAGTGTCTTCATTTGCTCTGTCAAATGGAAAAATTAATGACATAAAAAATAATTTCATAGTCAAAAAGACATACTTTAAACGATATAAATTATTAATGATAATAAATATGAATACTGAAGTAATTACTTTCGATTATCATAAATATTAGAATTTTCGGAGAGGATTTGAAATAAGAAACGTTTAAAGAATTGGCTTCAAAAATTGAATTAGTAATAATTAAATCAAATTAAAAAGCAATAATGTGAGATTTTCTTCGTTCTCTTCACTAAATTATTTTTGTTAATAAAATAAAATCATTTACATTTTACTAATTCTTAAACATCTGAATTTAAATACTTTTGTGTTATATTATCCTCACCGTAACCTGGATTTTGCATGAACGTCTTTCAGAGTGGTTGCTTTAGGATATTCCAGGTTTCCTCTTCTTTAACACGTGAACACGACTTACTATCAATGGAAAAGTTCATCCACAAGACAATTCACGTTGTACATATTAAAATGCATTAAAACAACTTATCAATCAGTCTAATACTTGTAATCAAAAATTACGCGTAGTAAATAATTCATAAATAATTACTTGCATAGAATTGATAGTGCTGAAAAATATTCAGGTTAAAGTGAATATTAAGGTCCCAGCTCACCAAGGTTAAAAAGTCACCAATTGTGGTAACTGGGTAATGTAATTTAAAGAAATTGGAAAAAATCTTGATTTCATATATGGTTGCTATCCTTTTCAAAAGGTGGATTGGCGTTCATTAATGCTAATCAAATTCCCATACTTACGTCTCCTCCCCTTGGTGAAAAAATTATCATCATTTGGCGAGGGTGTGACCGTAAGGCCCATTTTTACCAATATTCATTCAAGTAAAAATGGAATACATGTAGATGAATATGAGGGTCAAAAGAATTCAAATGAAAGTATCAAACAGACAAACATAAGAATTATTTTTACAGTTAAATATTAATATAGTCTAATGTTTTATAATTACAAAAATTAAAGTATATTAACGCGTAACTACAGAAGCAGTTCTTATGAATATTATATTCAAATTAATAATTTTACATGAAAAATTAACAAGTTCCGCGTAAAAGCACTATATATTTATAACTAGTATAGACATAGTTACTTAAATTGACATTTTAAAAAATATACATTTCTCTCAACTTATTTGGAACTGTTACGAAAAATTTAATTCAATAAATTTTTTGGGTAAAAAATATTTACCTGTGAGTTAGGCCCAAAGTTGCAACGGTTCTCCATCTTTGCCCTTCCATTACTGCGGCATACGTATAGGGTAGTTTTTTTCGATCTGAAAACTCACATTTTCCATCTGGTCCCAGGACGCGATCGATTTCTTCGTGAATTTTCTTCTGAGTTTCGGGAAAAGCAGCCATTGCTATAAAAAGCCATTGGAGAGATGTTCTGGTGGTTTCACTTCCCCCATGGATCATGCCTTGCATATTACCAATCAAATTGTATTCTATAAAAAGGTAACTATTTTTTAAATAGGTATTTGGGATGGAAAAATGAGAAGTTGATATATTCCTAATTAAATTTAAAATGAAAATATATCTTTGAATGTCCGGGGGATTCGAATTGAACATAATATTGTTAGATAGGAAATTAATTCAAAAGTCACATCCTTATAGTGATTTGGTAAAGAAAAAATACGCTACTTCAAAAATCTGCAGCAAATTATATTTTTTATATTTTTGTTTTCCTATGAAAAATTGTTTCTAAAATCTCTAGAAGTATATTATGTATGAAATCATTTAATTAGTTTGTAGAAATTAGGAAATGAGGAGATAATAAAAATTCCATTTCAAAAGTGACATTTAGATTATGGTTAGTTGCATTAGGAACTGTGATTTCGGAACTAGCAAGAAAAGATTTATAGTTTTTCAAATGACTACTAGGTGGCGTATGAGGGCCTTAAGCAAAACATACTTGAAAATAACATTTAGTGATTTGAAATTCATGAAATTGGTTTAATATATTTGTGTATTATTATCTATTATTTATTATATTATTAAGCAATATCCCGTACTTTCTTGTCTCATAAAGAAAAAGAAAATGTTACATTCAATAATTGAAAACAAAACATACAGTAAAAAAAGTTAAGTACATACTTTTAAACCAGTTAAGATATTTTTTAATATTCAGAAAAGCATATGACCTCAGTAGTAAAACTTACTTTTTGATGTTCGACAAAATCCTCATTTCGTTGTTATGTATTATACCAGTTTCTTAATTTGTTTCATTCTTCTATTTTTAAAGTTTATTTTAGTGTTTCAGGCTTCTTAAGAGCAAGTTTTTAAAAAATAGCATATTGAAATATTTAAACAATATTTGCTGAAAGTATATTGATAATTATTTATTTTTATTTTATTGAAAATAATTTGGGGGGGTGGAAGATACTCGTGTACGTTTAGACTATTTTCTAAGAAAGTAATTATTTTTAAATCGCTATCATTTATTTCTTCTTTTTATATAAGGAAAGGAAGATTCAATGAGATCAAAACATCAAATCCCTTACGAAAATTAAATAATAGAATTAAAAATGTCTATTACTGCTTGTAAATAATTAAACAAAAATTTTACAATATTCAGGATAAAGTTTTGCATTTTAATGGGTGAGATGTTTAAAATTTATTTTTTAAAGAAATAATTTTAAAAAAAATTGAAGGGTAAAAAATGTCCTTTATAATAAAAAAATTAATGTTTTTTTCACTTTTTTTTATAAGAATAATATTTTTCTGTCATAATATATATAAAAAAAATTACTATGCTTTTATTTCAAATTTAAAATAAATCGCTAATTTTACATTATCTCTATTATTAGCATCATCAAACAGTCAAGATATTTAATTTTTAATTAATTATTTAAATATTAACATAAATTTTACCAGAAAAATATCTTTCCTTGTTTCGCTCTGTTTTATCTTGCATTTCTTTCAGATAGTTATCAATAAGTATATCCTTCTGATAATCAGAGTTCTTACGGGAATTTACTTCTTTACTGAAATAAGAGTAAATCATAAGTAAATTTCAAATGTAAAATAATGTAACAAGAGTAACAACTTTTTTTAGTCAATTAATAGTATTTTGATTAGCTATCTATTCACCAATAGTATTTTATAGACTAACAGTGTAATAGTTATCTTTTCAGTGTTAATAAAACTATATTTTTTATTTTAATAGTATTTTAGACATCATCATTTTTTAACAGTTACAGATTCTGAAACTGAAAAAGTTACCAAATCGGAAATTAACAATCTTTAAACCAGTTATAGTCATTCATCATTCATATTTATTAACATACCAGTTCCATGATTATTAAATTTTTAGACAAGAAAATATGTATACACTTATTAATTTAAATTTTAGGGATTAATTTTCTAACACAGTACATGGATTACTCTGAAACTTTTGAGATAGCTCTAGATTTTAAAAATTATTTTCGAAAATTTCGGTGTGTTATAAGTAGAGTCCAAAAGTATCAATTTTCTACTGCTATGGAGAACTTTTCCAAAGATTGAATGCAACATGCCATTTATTTCTTGAAGTCGGTGGGAAAAAGTCTTTGCAGTTGCATCAATGTAATCTTTCGTATGAAAACAATGTACATACAAGTGTTGCTTTAGGATTGAAAAAATTGACAAAAATATACATAGCTAAATCAAAAGTAAATAGGATGATAATTCTATCGCTTTTTCATTGAAGTTCAATTCTTAATCTTGATGTACAAACAGGTGCATTGTGATGGTGGAGCAATATTATTCTAATAGACGTTTGCTAAAGATAGTCTAAAAGACATTCCGTAATGCATTAGTTACTCACGACACTCTTTCGTCCTTTCAGCTTGATGGACTTTACCATTTTTTTTATTAAAAGCTATATTTTACTTTATTCTCGGCACGTTGTCTTTCCAGCCTTATCACCATTTAAAAAAATCCATATATACTTTTCTTGACATGTTGGAGATTCCAAAAATAGCATATCATGCTATAATTTTAGAAATAAGGCTGTAGAGAACAATTTAAATGTTTGATGTTCAGTTAAATTAAATGGAACCCTACGGCCAACTATTATTTTCCATACGTAATTTATCTTTAGACGATTCGTAATGGACCTAATATTAAATTTCGTTTTCTGTGTAGAATAAGGTACCATTTGGTTTGGTGATAAATTTTAATTTCTGATAATCTAGGTAACATTATCTTCGTTTAGCTTTCGTGTAGTGACCATCTTGTTAGTTGCATCTTGACACTTATCTTGGCGTCAAAAAATTGGCTAAAGAATCAAGGGATACTCGATTGTAAACTTTTATCTAAATTTCTTCTGTAACATCTGATAAATATAGCAATTATCAGCAATTAAAATTTCAAGAATAACTGAGATATTAAAGACTACATCTGACAATGGTGTCTGCCTGAGTTCTTCATCATATAATTACAACCTGCGTAGAATTCTGTAGCTTATCAGAATACAATAACTCGCGGTGGATTTTTTTGCTAATTAAAGATGTTAAATGCATTCTTGATCTCATCTCATTTTAAAATTCTGGAAAATTGTAGCACAATATTGTTCTCTTGTCATTTCTATTTTTCCTTTTCTCCTTCCAAAATCTATTCAACGTGTAACTAATAGCAAATGGCCATTAAATAATAACATTTCATAACATTCAGTTAGAAAATGAATTATATATATATATATATATATATATATATATATATATATATATATATATATATATATATATATATATATATATATATATATATATATATATATATATATATATATATATATATATATATATATATATATATATATATATATATATATATATATATATATATATATATACATATATATATATATATATATATATATATATATATATATATATATATATATATATATACATATATATATATATATATATATAATATGTATATATATATATATATATATATATATATATATATATATATATATATATATATATATATAATTTATATATGTATATATATATATTTATATATATATAGTTATACAGTTCTTTTTCTAACTGAATGTTTAAACTTTTCTTTCAATATTCGTATGCGTTGCGCGTATCTCAAACATTTCAGAATGCTTGTCATTAAAATGTACCCCTCAAAATAAATTCATTGAATTTGATTAACTTTATTAAATACCTTCATTCTAGCATATTGCATTAAAGCAGAATTTTATATGAAATGAAAATATAGATAAACAATAAGAATTTTAGCAATACTCGCATATTTTGAGTAAAATATTTAAAATGTGAAATATATATAAGATAATTTAATTAAAATAGGAGAGAGAGAGAGTATAAGGATAATAAGCTGCATTTTCTTTAAAAGTTTATGAAATTTAAAATGATTAATTCTAAGAAATTAAGAAATATTAATCAAATTTATTTATTTAATTTTTAAAATTGACTTTCTAGTTTAAAAATTATATATTTAATAATTTACGGTATATATCTAGTTTTATAGTAATTGTGAAACTGTCTTTTGAAAAAAAAAATTATAACATATGGTGCGACTTGCAATAATAATTTGCTTATAAAGTCTACTAATTTAAAATGGAATATCCGATTTATTTAAAATATGCATTTAATTAAAATACGCATGAAATATGCAATTAAAATATGAAGCAACAAAATTTGATGTAATTCATTTTAGTTATAACTTTGAAAAGGGTGCATTTGAGCCCAACAGAAAACATCATAACCAACCAAAATAATGTCTGTTCAATATTAAACATGGAATAAACATAGTACAGTAATCTCTCCTATAACACGGTACTCTTATAACGCGTTTTCATACTACGTGATTTCATGTCCTCGTATAATACGTGTTTTCCCTCATATAATGGTCCGTTACCTACATTATATTTTTATTACGAAATTTATAATGATTTGTAGTATTCATAATCAATTGCACGTACGTTTGCTCAGTGTATTAATTGCTTTCTTATAAAATTATATTAAATTATATTATTGGCCTTTCGACATTCTGCTGAAAAAAAGAGGTCGATGTAACGTTATTTCAGTTTGCTCCTACTGTGAATAACAATACTGACAAGTAATAAAACTGTCTTCGGAATTATTTGCTTTATTTGAAATTAACTGTTTTTAGTCACTTTTTTACAGTACATAAATGTGCCTAAAAGCAGTTACATTTGTTAAGTTTTTATTTGAAATGTTGTTAATTTGATTTTAATAAAACGCAACATTTCATTCATAACAAAATTTCCACTTGATATTCGATTTAAATCGCCTTGAACAAGAAAAGTTAAACTTTAATCATTTTTTTACATAACGCGTTATATGATGTTATACGAGCGCGTTTTACGATAATGCTCGTACAACGCCACGAGAATGCTTCCTATAACAAGGAACTAATACACGTGTTATAGGGGGATTACTGTAATTAGTAAAACAATTTGTGCAGTGAAAAAGACAGAAAATAACTTGTAGAGCAATAAGTTGTTATAAATTAAACTAATTCTAGTAAAATATATAAAAAAATTTACATCAAAAATTTATTTAACGCATCCATTTTCCTTAGATTCTTTCCTAAATCACCGATTCCTCTTTCGGCAAGAAATTTTGCGAGGCGTGGAAAGAATCGAGTCACTCCAACTTGATTGAAAACATCTGAGAGGGCATCGGCCGCGTCCCTTACTAAATGTTTATGGGGGTCGCCTTCAGGTATCCGCCTTCCCAGAAGCAAACTCAACATGTTGTTAGATACACTTGTCGAGAGAATATCGCATACGTCTACTGGCTTTCCCGAATATTCAACTAATCTGGCGATAAATTCATCTAATTCAGCCTGCAAGAAAATAAAACACGTTGAATTATATGACATAATTTTGTTAGTAATTTAATTACTTTATATCTTAAAGTATATTTTAGAGTATATTGGCCCAATTATCCTTATCTTGTTTCATAAAGTGGCATAGTCATGATCTCAATTGGAACGAAAGAAAAAACAATTTCATAGTTAAAAAATAAAATATGTGTAAAGTTCGTTATCCTCTTACAAAGATATTGGCTTTTAAAAGATCTGTTATGCTTTGTCATCTTATTTTAGTCCTCATTTAACGACAATATTTTTTTCACTGCAATTCAGTTGACTCTCTGAAGAGAAATTTCGAAACTAGTAGGATATTCATCCCCCAACACACACTCACACATTGGTAACCTTTACGACTTTTTTCGTAGCCAAGTCAAACGCATGTTTTTGGAACGAGAAATTTACCAAAAATATCCAAAAATACGCATCTTAGAAACTTTTAAATCCCATAGTAGCATAAAAAATTTAAAAAGTAATACTGGAAAATGAATAAAAATTTGATAAGTTGGGTTTTGCTTTTCTCCAAAGCAACAGGTAAAAGAGACAAGTAAATAACAATAATGGACTTAAGTCATATGGCGTGAGGCTAACATGCCGAATAATGTTCAGTGATATATTCTGTTTGATGCATCCATTGTATAAACTGTGTTCATTTTGAATGTAATAGGCTATAGGTAGTTCTTGGGTAATATTTATTTCACCATTATGTTCGTTTGTCTCTAGTCCATCTATGTTAGATTCCCATTTCAGTGAAACTAATGTTATAAAACGTTACTAAGGTAAAGTAATATGATTACTTAATTTTAACTACAGAGTTATTTTGGCAAAGAAGAAAAGAAAAAAAATAGCAGTTATCAATACTACAATATAAACAGAATTATTATCACCTATGTAAATCCTTCTAAAACAATTCTGTCGACAAATTAGTATTGAACGATAAAGCTTCTTATTTCTTCGTCAAAATACTATTTTTCATTTATTTGCAGAAAATACTCTGTTCAGTCAATCGTAGAAGAATATGCAACGGTTATCTTAATATCAAATGTGAAATTTCAAAAATAATTTTTCCAATGCCAGTCTACAACTAAGATTTAATGTTTTTTACTCCATTGATTTGATTGATTGAAAAGAAAGAATATATATGTTGCAGTCGATTGATTTTAAACAAATACAATTTAATTAATAAATATATAAAATCTTCGAATTTTGAAATGTAGAACAAAAACTTGAAGTATTATTGTCAATTGAAATAACCATATATATGACGTAAAAATTATGTAAAACATGAGAAAAAATCAAATTTAAAAAGAAAAAATTCGAAAAGCAACTAAACTCAAATTAGCAACATTATAATCAAAATAAAAGGTACAAGATTTGGCGTGAAATCTCTTAGGGGGGATATCATACTGATACCGAAATTTCACTCAGACAAATCCACTTTTCAAGTAATTCCAACTATTTATCTATCACATTTCTACTATTTAATGCAAAGATCAAGAATGGACACGCAGAACTATTTTGGTGACAACTGTTGTAAGAAATTTGTCGAAACCAGCTCTTGGATTCTTTCGAATAAACATAATAAAAGATTTTTGTTCTAAGCCTTATGCTATTTGCTTATTGCAATCGTTCATGATGGACAAAACATATCATTTTGATTTTACCAATGTGCAGAAATTAGTCGATTGGAGCACTATTTGTCTATGTAGCAACATTTGAATACTAAAAATAGGTTTGCCTACTGCAACATTTCCTTCCCATGCTGAATTGCCTAACCCATGTTCTTTCAAATACCTCATACTGTGTCGCCGTTGTTCGATCCATTCAGGGCCACTGGTTGAAACATAACCTGCAATACAAACAAAGAGCATCCTATTAGTTTTAATTTTAAGTAGAATTTCCAAATTTTTCAAAAATCAGATTTTGAAGTTTTACAGAGTAAAAATTATTGTTAAACCGATGATTGTGCGTGTATTTCAGCATACAATTTCAGAGATTATCTCTATCAGTTAAGTGGAAGCTTCTTGGTCAAAATCTTCGTAATTTAGAAGCAAGGACTAAGCAGGAGGCTCCACAATACTTGACCTGCCTCTCCTAGATGTATCATTTCACTTTGAGGACACTATGATTACGACCTACTTAGCGTGGCCCTGCCACCTTTAACAGAACACTATGAATTTTTGGTTAAATCAATATTCGAATCCACTACGTTCTGACATACATACACAACTGCGTGGGGAGATCTCGGACAATACCTTAAGGTTAACGAGTGCTGAATCCCCATCACCTAGAGCAATCCACACCTCCACGAGGTCCCTGAGGCTGCCATCATAGAGGCTTTTATTAAAGAAACCAAAATTTGGTTACATATTTGAAGCAAATAGCCCTAATAGAACTAAAAAGGCTTAAAGATATGTTAAACACCCGTTAAAGGCATTGAATATTTTTGTGGGTAAAAAACAAAATTTAAGTGATGACATATTTAAAAATTTATTATTCTCACGTGGGCCTATTTGTCAATGAACGTGCTGACCAGTTGGCTAAGAGCTGTACTTCCTTTCCAGCCGCTCCAGATTTGGCCCTCACTATTTCAGAATTGTTTTCTCTCCGCAAAACTAATGTTAACAAAGTTTGGATTGTCCCTCCAAGTCACAACTGGTATCGCCGCAAGCGTCCTGAAGGAGGCCTTGGCATGCAAGGGTCTCTTGCTGAACCGACCGCTACCCGTAGGTTTGCCAGTGGTCATACTAGGAGTCTCACTTTCAGGGGGCAAATTAAGCTCTTCCCTACCTGTAAGAAGTGCAATTCCAGCGAGGCTAGTCCTCAGCACCTACTTGATTGCCTGGATTTCAATATGGAAGAGTTTCTTGAGAGACCTCTCCTTTTCCTCTATTTTTTGAAGGTTTACGGCCTCATGGATCTGATATAGCTCCACTATATCAGATGGGATTAGTAACAACAACACAATTTATTAAAATACAATTAACAATTAATGACGGTCCAAAGTCTGGAGAGTGGCTAGAACATTCTATACATTGAAAGTAATTTTATTGACATTATAGCAATGCTTAGTCACTAAAAGGGAAAATATAATAAGATGAAAGATGGTTACTTTACACAGGTGTAGTAAGTATATATGTTTAATAGGTTCAAAAAAAGAACCTTAGATTGATAAGTTCTAAAATACTTATAAGATTCTAAAAGTTCACTGGATTCAAAAAGTTCTTAATAAAGAAAAGGTTCATAAGGTATTACCTTCCGACAGTAAGAACAACACTTTAAACAACCAAAGGACAGATGATTCATTGATGAATGTGTAATAATCTTATTGCAAGTTTATTAAATTGCGTCTAATTAGTGCCTTCTTGATATGTTTTATTTGTAATGTAATAATGAAAATAACAGAGAGAGAGACAAGTATGATATTTTTAAGAAATTTTATGCTGTCAACACAGATTATCATTGAAGTAATTCGAAAAATTCTACTTATTATTATATTTGAGATAGTATATTGGCATCAAGCAATCAATGAATTTAAAATTCATCATTGCATATCAAACAAAAGTAATTATAAAATATCATTAATATTTCCTTATGTTCCCTATTAAACTAATATTATTTATATTATTAAAGTTTTATTATTTCAAAACTTATTTAAAATTTAAAATTATTAAATAAAGATTATTTAAAACAATTTTTTTGCAGAAATTTTATTATCAGTGAAATATAAATTACCTTAATATTACTTTTTTACTATTTTGTTTCTCTTACTAATAAAAACTCTGAAAATAATAAAATTATAAAAATAAAAATTGTTTATTTTAATAAAAAAAAGTGTTATATGTAATACTTGATAAGGAAATTTTATGGAGTATTTAAATCTTAAGCCTTCCCCCTCCCCGCATTCTCTGATCATTAATATAAGAATTTAACTGCTTTATGAAACAACAGATAATGTATGCTCCTGTCATGATATTACTCTTTCTTACAGAAGATTCTCCTAGATGAAGCTGAAAAGAACCATACTTTCAAAAAAAGCTTCGTAATCAGGTAAAGCTTGCAAAAGTAAATGTTGCACACGAAAATAATATTGAAACTCTTTTTTTTATTTATTTTTATTTTTTATTTATTTATTTATTTTGTGTTTGTTTTGTGACACATTTTTCATCATATGTTTTCAACAACAAAATAATAGATTATAATATATTTATTTATTTCCTCTCCAAATGGATTCTATTATTTTGAAATCAAAAGTAATGGGACGGTAAAATTAAGATATCCATGTAATATGAGATACTCGTAGTAGTATTGTGATGATGTGTAATAATAGACAGATAACAATCAGAAAAACAATTTACATTTAATGATTTACTTTCAAAATTTCTGATATGATTATGGTTTCACGATAGGAAACAAAACATTTCAAACAGATAATATTAGAATTAGAGGCAAAGAACATTCTCTTTGGGGTTTTTTACTGGAATTTATTTCTCTGTCTATTATCATTAGTGTCCACTTTTTATTGTATTTTAACTTCTTATTTCCTGCGACTAAGAGATGACAACTTATATAGTGCGGCTACCAGTTTAGTGTGCCATGTCAGACCCTAAGTGGGTAGGTCTTCATAAATTAGATTCTGGGACCAAGGAAACAACGTGAAATTGCCCCAATCCACTCCTGGAAGTATCATTTCACAAAGAGGACATTGTGACTATGACATAATTTACGTACCCCAACATTAGTGAACACGATAAATCTTCATTTGGGTCAGTGCGTTAAATAACACCAGTCAATTTGTTTATAAGACTTGTGTGTCTTTGGTATACTGCGGTATCATCTTTGAATCTCTTGGGAAATGTTTTTGTTGTATTGTAAAACAAGTATTACCATTTTTGTAGCAGCATTGAATGTTCTTTATAAATATACTTATATTTTACTATACCTACCTAAGAAGATTTAATTTGTTCACATAATTTTCTCAAAAGAATATGTCTTGCCTATCATCAGCTGCTTAAAACTTTCCAAACAATAAAGTATTTTAAAAAAATCTTTTATTTAATTATAAAGAAATAAATAGTTGTTTAAATTTCTAAGATACAATCCTCAGAAGATCTTAGATAACAGTATACAGTTTGTACAAATGTTCATCAACATTACATAGAATTGTTTCCTTTCTGCCCCCAGCCAATAAAAACTTTTTTTTTACAGAATATCAAACAATAGAATATATGATAACCAATAAAACCAAATATAAAAGTTGCTTTATGTTTAGTTTTTTTTTTTATATATTTAAGTTATATTAATCATTAACTATATTAATTAGTTGTTTACTAGAATTTTAATAATACATTTAAAATATCTTTTCGTCCATCAAATGATTTATTTTCCACTCTGATATAATCAACATTTGTCAACAAATACAATATTTATCTATTGTGAAACGCACAAGAACGTTGTTTTTGTATAATATTTCTTATCTGTTTAGCGCTTAAGGAATGTGATTATTATCAACTTACTATCAGACGATATTTCGACCAGAACCACTCTGGGGATTCGTACTAGAAGCAGAAACGAAACCCACGTTTTTTTAAGGCTAAAAATTTTATGTACTGTCAGTTAAATTATTAGATGAATTTATTTAAACATCGTGAAACTCTTAAGTTATTTAAGCATAAAAAATTAGACTGTGAGCCTTTAAATTGCATCAAAAACTTAAAAAATGCAGTTTTTTTTTTTTTTTTTACTTTAATAAAAATGTTTTCCTTTTTTAATATTTTTAAAAATATTCTTAAAGTGAGTTCTAAGAACAATTAGTTTATCTGGTAATTTTATATATTGCGATAGAAATGTTAAGAACAATATGTGACTTAAAGGATTAGAACTAAGATGGAAAAAGGAATGTAAAATATAATTTACCTAAATCTCCAGGGTGTAAATCGAACAAGAGGGGTGGCCTATGCAGTAAGAAAGGATTATTGAAAGCTTCCTTGCAGCAACTGTAATCATTGCAGACCACGACAGAATCTGATCCCAGGCGTAGGCTGTTGGATAAATTCATATTTAATAAGGTAACTATCAAATAATTTTAATAAGCATTATCACTTTTAAATTTCGTACTCTTATAAATGGCAACTGAGTTTAAAAAAATGTTAAATAAGTATTATTATAATAAAGTAAACTAGAAATTTTTTGCCTTGTTTTGTTGCCATTGAATGAAGTGAGAATAAATATGAAAATTAGTACTTGACATAGTTGAGACACAAGTCAGTCGGCATATCAGTCGGTATAAAAGTAAGTCCACCGCGCACATTCATCAATCGAAGATCTTAAAATAGCGAAGAAAAAACGAAATCTCTTAGGACCTGCTTCCGTGTTGTTTAATTTAAGATTTTAAGTGGACTTATCAACTTCTACATCAAGTCGCCTAATATGCCAAGAGCTTGGTGATAGTAATGTGAATGAACGTACGGCAAGGCATTGGTTTTATAAATTCAGATCTAGAAATGTATCCCTTTGTAACAAAGCTGGAATCCAGTAGACTAGTCATCAAAGGATTTACTATGAGCTTCTACCCACAGGTCAAATGATCAATGTGACCCTGTTCTAGCTCCAACTGAAATATTTGCATGAAAGATTGCAACGGGGGGAGCCGGCACTAATTAATCGCAAGGGTGTTCTGTTTCTGGTATATAACGCCAACCTGCTTGTCTCTCGGGTGGCCAGGAATACCATACAGTGACTTCGTTGGGAGACTTTGTGTCATCCTGCTTACTCACCAAATCTTGCACCATCAGATTACCACTTCTTCCATTCCCTGAACAATCGCCTTCGTTTAAAATCCTTCACCAATGGAGCAGACTTACGCCAAGCACTCATGGACTTCTTTGCCTCCAAAGCTCCGGAGATTTACTGCAAGGAGATTGCTCAACTGGAGACACTTAGGCAGAAAGTGCTAGATGCCGATGGTGATTACTTCGAGGTCTAACAATAAGCTATATTTTATGTCGGTTATGTTTTTTAAGGTCATTAAAAATGTCAAGGATTTTCTTGTCTAGCTTATATATTTAAAATATTACACTTTTTTACCTATATTTATCAAGTTCATTGATTATAATTATATGCGTTTTTATGCATCGATATATAAAAGTAGTGATTTCACTCATCGCAGCAGTTTTAATGGGCAAGTAATTTTGCTTAAGCATCGTAATAGAATACGAATGCATTGATTATTGTATATTTAAAGTAAAAAAAGTTTAAGATAATCAAATATATATATATATATATATATATATATATATATATATATATATATATATATATATATATATATATATATAAGAGCAATAGAGCTCAGGGTTTGCTCCATTGTGCTCATTTAATTATTTTAAACTTTCTCTTTAAGGGTTCTTTTTTTAAGAAATTTTGCAATTATTAACTCGTTAAACAACCTTACTGCATATGTTAAACACAAAAATTCTAAAAATCCCAATTAGACATGTAAATATAACTTGTTAAACTTAGTTCATCATTTGATGTAAATCTAGTTGATATATATTGAATAAACAACTAACTAGCCATAAAATGACTAAGTTGTAGTAAAAGACTATTTTTTAAATAAAAGTAAAACATGACTAAAGTTTACTCTGATAAATAAAAGAGAGCTTAAGAAATTTTGATTTTACTTCTAAAATAGCTCAAATTCTTTGCCGAAAGTTGAAAAAAGAATTGTCTTATTTCGCATTACGCTTCACCTTTGGGTAATTGTAATAAAAATAAAAAATATCGAACATTCTTATTGATATTCTTATACAGTAGACGACTCTCGTCTTTATGAACTCTTAGGGACTGGTATAAAGCAACTTTTAAAAAAGAAAGTTCGTGAAATGTGGAAAAAAATTATGTATTAAGTTATTAAGATGTTATCTTTCACTTAACTATTTTGCTTTATAAATAAAATACAATTAGAAAGAATGCACTACAAGAAAAACGTGTAAAATAAGATTCATACTTAAAAACAATTATATATTTCCTCGATTGAACTTTCATATACAATTTTCTTAAGCTCAAGCCGTGCATTTCTTTAAACTTTTAAGGCCAACGGTCTGATGCTTTAAAATATTTTTTGTTGAATTTTTAGAAAAGTAAATTGATTTCTCTTTAATGTATACCATAAACCGGAGTGTTCATTTCTCTCTCTCTTTTTTTTTTTTTTTTTTTTTTTTTTACAGCCAAACAAGCAAAGCTTTTTCCAGTTTAGGATGTTTTGCTTCCCTACAATATTTTCAAGAAAAAGGTTATCGTTTCTTGTCGTTCGTATTTTCTTTCCAATTCGCGAAGTGTGAATCAAGAGAAAGAGAAACAATAACCTTGATTCATACTTTAAGAGAAAGTTTCCGCTTTCCTTTTTTCAAATTTTAGTCCGAGTTTCTAAATTATTCGAGGGGTTGTTCTAAAAATTCCATTTATTTTGGCAGTTTTGGTCTTTAATATTTTTTGTCTACTTTCTAAATTTTTTTTCATTTAAGTGATAAACACGTTCTCGTTTCTTCAACTGCGACAAATCCTCAACGGAATCCGCTAAATCTCTTTCGACAAACGAAACTTCCTGAATTGAGTTGTTCACATGTAACAAAAACCAACTGCAAAAAAAAGAAAGCTCTAACTTTTAGAGAGTCTTCCCCTTTATAGCGTACGGAGAAAAGAGTAAAAACATTTTCCCCTTTCTGTGTCCTTACATACGGGAAAGACAGACATAAAATTCGGTGCCACAGTTCTTTCTCATCAAATTTCTATTATCCATGCACCTTCGACTACTTTCCCCACTATGTTTGGATAGCTTGCAAGCTTGCACATTGTGGAAAAAATTACTTCTTAAAAAAAAAAAAAAAAAAAAAAAAAAACTTCCTTGATGAAGAACGAATTAAGTTCTTTGGCGTTGTATAAAAATGAATCAAAGAAAAATTGAAGAAAATATTAAATCATAAAAAATAATAAAAACTTTTTGTCAGAATCGAAAGTTCGGAAAAACAGGTTTTATAAAATTTTATTTCGTAAATGGCAGTTAAAATTATCATTGTGTCTATGATGTCAGAATGACAACCAGCCACTAGTTCGTAAAAAACCGGCACTAGTGTCAATTACAAAATGCTACAGGACTGTTTCTACGGCTGCTATATAAGTACTAGCGGTAATCCTACCGCTAGATATAAAAGCAGGCATAGAATATGCAAAGCTCATGGTGTTGGTAGAGCGCAGACCACATATCTTTTACGAGATAAGTCTGCGGCCAGAAGATATTGAGCAGGGATTTCACATAGAGAAGTGTCACCCAGCGGAAAGGAGCAGTGTACCTTTTGATATCTAAAGGCTGACTGTTGAGGGTCTGGAAATCTTTACTGATGGATCAGGTATTGCTGGCAAAATAGGTTTAGGGAATACCATCTTCTACTTATGGCAAGAGATTTTCTCACACGGTGACGTGTGACGAAAATTCTGTTTTTCAGGCGCAAATATAGGCGCTGGAACTGGCACTGGAATGGCTGAAAACTAGACCGGACAACAGCTGTCACATATACAGTGATTCGTTGTCCTCCCTTTTCTCTCTGACTGATCTAATAACCACAACATCTTGGTTAATAAGGTAAATGATTCTAAACTGGAAGCTACTAGCGATAGGGAGGTTCATCTGCATTATGTACGTACTGATGCTGGTACTTTCGGAAATGAAAGGACAGATGAACTGGCCAAGCGAGTTTGCTAGAGCCAACGCTGGACCTGTGACGTCCAAGATCGCACTTTCTTAAGGTGTATTGTAGCTAAGATGGAAAAGAGAAGACGTTGGTTGACAGATCTTCAAATTCTTTGAAACAATGTCCGAAAAAAGAGCTTTCGGAAATGCTATCATTGCTCAAATAGCAACTGGACACGGGCATGCTCCTGAATACCTTCATAAACGAAGGTATCCGATTAGTGAGTTATGTCGCTCATGCAATGTGGTGGGGGACTGCCTCCACTTCGTACTGTCTTGTACCAGGACAGCGGATGAAAGGAGCAAGCTTGTGTACGATAGCCATAGCTTTAGTACCATCTTGGTCCGGCGCAGTTGGTCAATCTTGAAGAGGATCATGTCCATTGTGTCGGACGACATTCCAAAGATGGCAAACCAGCGTGCCACCGACGATGGTCCGGTCGAGAACTGGGATTTAGAGGAATAGTATAAGAACTGATGGTAAAAGTGATGTATAAGATTTAACAGTAAGGTGATGTACAAATCTCTGGCTCTTCTACCAAAGCAGGTGGCGGCTGTTGAATGGTAGATTTGAGTTTTCCATCTTCGAGTGCAAAGTATCAAAATTAGTTATAGAAGCCTCAGCTTCTGGCATTAAGCCTCGCAAACTCTATCCCCTTCTGTCTAGTGGTCAGAGTGCCTGACTGCGGATAGGGAGGTACCGGTTCAAGCATGGATGTACTTTCTCTCTATAAATATCCTACCTTTGTCCTTTCTGTCTATGAATAAGGTGTGAATGGTTGCTTACCCTATAAACGGGACGCTATGGCATGTGTGCACGGAAGCAGTCGGACTCCACACCAAACATGGTTCAGTATGAAAAAGTGGAGCACCGCACCCCATATTGTCAGTCTTGCTGGTACAAGACAAAAAAAATGAGTATTCGTAAATTAGAATTTCGTAAAAAACGAGCTTCCACTAAATATATATCAATAAAACACGCTCATTGCGTACTAATATGAAGCATACAAATATTGTAATAATTACTAAAAATCCGACCGATGGCTGAGTGGTTAGCGTTCCTGACTTCTGAGTTGTGGATCCCAGGTTCGAATCCTGGTGCGGGCTTGGATGTCATTTTCTTTCTCTGTGATTCTCTGTCCTTTTTTTCTGAAATGATGTATGAATGCGGAAAACCCTATAAAAGGGTTTGTTGTGATAACATGGCGTAGGCAGCGCTACTCTCCTCCGTGACTTTCTTCACTGGTACTCGCTGAGTAACGACAAATGAGTTGCAGTTATTGGCCTTGTTATGGCACAGGTATCGTCACCCAAGTGTCCGCCGTTGGAAAAATATTAATAATTACCAGATATTCCAATTGTAATGATTTCTAAAGTGGAACTTCAAGGCATCCATACTTTAACATTTAGATATTTGATTGTGCTGTAAGCAGTTTCTTCATTTAATAAATAATATTCCATTTGAATTTTGAGTCTAAATTGCTTATGAAGTCAGAATTTTATATTTTGATATTTAGAAAATTTTAGACTATGAACTTTAAAATTTTTAATTTAAAATTTCCTTTTGCTTGATTTTAGCACAAGAAACTTTAAAAAAAATTAGAACTTATTTTTAAATTTCATTATTTTATAACTGTAACTGAAATGTGTATTCTTAATCATAAACAAATTGTTACGGAGTATGCTGTTTAATAAATGTAACTAAGAAAGGACTTCTTTTATAGATGTAGTAATGATAGTTAAAATGGAGCTCAGGTATCGCTATAAGAGATCTCCATATATATATATATATATATATGTGTGTGTGTGTGTGTGTGTGTGTGTGTGTGTGTGTGTGTGTGTGTGTGTGTGTGTGTGTGTGTGTGTGTGTGTATATGTATATATATATATATATTTCAGTCAATCAATAATAAATACTTATTCTTTAATTGTTATGATGGTGTTATAAAATAAGTTTCAGGTATTTTAACAGTAGTTCTGAGTTCTTAAATTTAATTAACATTTTAACATTAAAATTGCTGCATTAAAGCAAAAATATTTTTATATCATACAAACTTAATTACATACATAAAATTCATAAGCATAATTTGGAACCAATCACAGAATTCAGATTAAAAGGAATAAAATTTTACCAATAATATATTATATTAAATAATCAATTTCATGAAGATTGATATATTCACATATTTAATTATCCTCCATGTTTAATATTAGTTCATTACCTGCAATAAGCACTGCAAGTGATAAGCTTAAATTTATTTAAAATAAAGATATAAAGTTGAAGTTATTCAGAAAAATGTATTAAATTTGTTTAAAAAATGGGTTTTATGATGAAATATTTGCACAAATTCATTCCACTTACCTGATTACATTTCCGTATTTTTGACTTAACTCTGTGAAAGTTCGGAAAGGCTCACTTCCTAAAAATGGCAGGTACCCTACGATTGGTAAACATTTCGGTCCAGGAGGTTGCTTAGTTCTTTTGAACCATTTCACGGCATACAGAAAGAGAAAAAGAGCTAAAATTATAGCTAATAAAATATCTCCCATTTTAGAAATGACAAACTGTCAATTTAAAAACTAAACAGCAAAAGAAAATATAAACTTTCCCCTTTGATTTACACTCGATATTTATAGATAAGCCAGAATCTTATCTTTTAGCACGTGAATTGATTGTTGTTCTCGTGTGCCAACTAGTCTGGCAAATTGGGGTGCGCAGCGCCACTTTTCTAACTGAATAGTATATTTGATGGAGTCCGAATTCTTCAGTACACACACATGCCACAGGGACCCGTTTATAGGGTAGGCAACCATTCACACCTCATTCGCTCACGAGGAAAGGACAAAGACAGGATAGAGATTGAGAAAGTACATCCATGCCTGAACCGGGACACAAACCCAGGACATCCCTATCCGTAGTCAGTCACGCTGACCACTAGACAATTGTTGGCCAACACGTGAATTAATTAAAATATTTGTTAGTAGTTTCTTTCCTGTAACGTAATTCCTACCTATATTCAAATTAACATTTTTACAGTGTTCAAAAAGAGATAAATTAAAAATTCAGTTGGAATGAATATTTTCGCTATTTTAATGGGCTTCAAAACTATTAAAATAATGAATTATATGTTAGAATTCATACAAATACTATGAAATTTTATCTCAAAATCAATTTCTTGAAAATAAATTGTAAAATTACTATAATATTTTATTATTACTATACATAATTTATTTATTTGATGAAGAGAGAAAGATTCAAGCAAATAGAACTTGTAATAAATAAATTTTTTAAAATTTACAAAGTTATTCTTAAAATAACTGACAATACATTTACTTAAAAAAATTTCTTTTTGTTTTATTTAAATTCATTAAAAACAATAATATTAATATTATAAATTTGTTCAAATAAAACTTGAGGATTAAACTTGTTATACATTTTGTATTTCATTCAATGCAATTTATAATTATATGTAAAATTTTGGCTTGCAAAAATGCAAACTTAATTTATTATTTATACTGTCATATTTTATTTAAATTTCACAGTAAATTTATCATAATACAGTATACCAGATATAGAATAGCATACGACTAAATGTTGAAATAGAAAATGCTTTTGTTTTACATTTCAGAATCATATTTTACATTATTCAGAATATATAAAAAATTTTTTAGTCCCTGATAGCTTATTGGTAGCTAGAATGATATTAGGATTGGTAATTACGGTAACACAAAATGTATAATTTGTTCTGTTTCTTTATATTGGGAAAGCCAATATTCCTCATGTATATTGCATACCTTAAAATACATATATAAAGGAAATTTGGAAGTAAAAGATAAAAAATAATTTTCAAATTGATTTTGCGATTGTGAGTTATGCCTCTGAAAATGGAAAATTTTTCCTATATTACGCTATGAATAGTTAAACTTTTATACCAGTCAGTATACGAAGGAAATAGTGTAGATAATAAAACTCAATAATTATAAAACTATAACAGAAAATATTGTTTCCCCTGACACAAAATACAAACAATGTTAAACTAAATGTGATTTTTTTAAACGTAAAATAGGAATTTGAGAAAATATCATTTTAAAGGATTATTTGGGCCTTGATCCGCGAAATACAATATTGCCATTAAAATCTCATTAAAACTATTAAACATAAGCATTAGAGTACTCAGTAATGAGGGTATATAAACAGTTTTAAGAGCGAACTTTTTAAAAGCACCGTATTTTCCACAGACAATATGAATATTTATTTCCATGTAAATGCTTAGACAGAAGAATTAAAACTCAATAAACAAGTTATGTATTTTGTGATATAACTATTATTTTTAATGGAAAAATTTCTCATTTTGCAATAAAATGCTTTGAGAAGAAATTCTAAGCCCTATCTTATGATATATTTATTCCTTAACAGTTTAATTTTCGTTAAATATAAATTTAAAAGATTTAATTAAATTTTTAATAATTCTCTTTATATATTTTTAAGATGAAATTTATTTAGTGGCGCCATCTATTATGATAAAGGAAAGATCACATTTTGGGATAAGAGGAATGTAGTAATATGTATTAAAAAATAATAATGCAGAATTTTTCAAAATAGTGGAATTTTAACATTATATACATATATTAAAACATGAAGCAAAATAATATTTTAAAAGAGAAGTGCAGTTGATTATATATTTGAAAAATAAAATATTATTAAATCACTTACCTTTCACCAAGGCGTGAGGCTCTTTTCAGAGTGTCATTGGTGTGGGACTGTTCAACCCTGATAATATTCTTATTAGTCTGAAATTTACAATTTTTAAGATTCTAAGGGATCTTATTTTATTTTTGGACCTCATGGACATTTTTGGTTTTATAGAGATGCTGTAGCTTAGCTACATCATCTGGGATTAGAAACAACAAAAAATAAAATAAAAAAAATTTTAAATTATGAATTGATTTATTGAATAAAATGTAGTTATATTTTTTCTTTCTATTTTGTGGAAAATTGAATTTGAGATTTACGGTAAATCATGCATTACATTCATATTGACATAATTTTTAGAAAGATTAAACTTTAAGAGCTTAGAAAGATTAAAACCTACTTAAATTAAAAAAAAAATTAATATTAATAAATTGCTGCACATAATAGTTGAAAACATATATTAAAAATTAAATTTATGTATGAGCTATTTATATAAATTAATATCATATTTATATTATTGAATTAAAATAAATATTTTGGTCTCATTGATTAGAGCTCGATCTTTTCTAAAGTCTATGTTATTAAAATTGTGCTTAAATGAAGTAAAAAGTAAATAATTTCCAAAATTACTTCAAAATAATTCAATTTTCATTCGTATTTTACTTTTTTAAACCAGCTTTATTCGACCTTTCAATATTTGTGGACCAGTTTTCAATAATAATTTTCATCGCGAACTTATAATAAAATGCGTATATAATTTAATTCGAGAATTTAAACTCTAAACCGAAACCACGACCTTAATTCTTAGACCTTGCAAAGTAAGAAGAATACGCAAATTTACTGTCATTTGTTAATACCCATACTCAGTAATGATAAAACAAGAATCCTGTGCATTTTTATTATTCTTCCGACCACCGTGTCAGATTTTCTGGTGGCTTCGCCAATTTTTCGATTTGCTTAGAACGTTCCAGAATGTCAACAAGCTGGCATCTCGAGCATTCGCTCATGTGAGCAAATGTTTTCTTATAGACAAAAAGAGCAGGTTAGATAACTTCAATCTCAATTCCAGCCAGTCTCATTCGAATTGATCATTCTATCGCTATCGAATCAATAGAGAATGTGTTTTTACATATATTTTCATGTTAATTGCAATTCACCGCATTCAATATTTATGACAAGAGATTTGTGAATATCATGATAAATTTTTATGCTTGAGTAAGCGAGATTTAAGCGATTGGCAAGCAGCTACCAATATACAGATGAGCATAGTTCCGAAAATGGCATCAAGAATATTTATTCTCAGGAATGCTTAAATTTTGGGTTTACCAGAATCGAAGTAAATGAGGAAGAAAGGTTCTTGTGTATATCATTTAATCAAAAGTATTTTCGTCAAACATGAAATCTAATAAACTTAAATGACATTGAAAAATACTTCACAATGAGTATGTCAACAAATAAAGAGAATTCTTCGAATTAAAGTTAGAATCATATAAAAAGCAAAAATCACTTTTTTAAAGTCTTTGGCTGTGGATGAAAAAGTTTTATTTGCCCTTTACTAATTTCATAAAAAATAGTCAAATGTGGGGGAAAAAAACTCTCACACCATTATTAAAGAGCTTATTTTGTCAACAGCAACTTAGATTTTGGAATAAAGGGAGATAATTTTGTAATACGACTGCAGACCATAACTCTTTCAAATTATACTATTGACCGTCGAATTGGTGATATAAAGGGAAATGCACAGTGTCCGCTTTTTTCAAAGTTCCATGACAGAAAATTTTCAATGCTGCTTTATTAGGTAACCCATGGTAATAAAGATCTTATTTGTCTATGTTCGAGTGTGCGATGATATGATAGTAAAACTCCTTTTTTATAAGATAATTAACTTTTTTAAATGATTTTGCATGAAAGAAGCCAACACAAGAATGGGAATTTGCATTGGAAGTTGCATCAATGATAGTCGCTTAATATCAAGCAGATTCCAAAGTATACAATCAATTGTCAAGCAAAAATCGCACAGTTCATCTTGGCACATACATAATTTACAGAACATCTCTGGTTTCCAGCGAAATGAATCCTGGTTTAAATATGGTATTAATAATGGTCATAATCTTATCTAATTATATAAGAATGAGACGCCAGATATCAAAAATCTCCTCAGCATTTTGTAAAGATTTATGGGACACAATACATTCAGTTACATATCTTGAGAGGCGAGATGATTATGAAGTTGGAAGTTTTTGCAGAAAACGAGAATTTTTGTGATGGTTAATTTATGATGAAATTTAGCTACTTTGTCAACTATTCAAGAAATAAAATAACTTTAATCTTCAAGTATATAGATCTTGCATCGGATACAAGTGATAAAGTTAATGATTTTTGAGGAAAACAAGAATTGTGTAGCAGAAATTTAAAATAGAAGATCCCTAACAATTTTAGCAAATGCAGATGAGCGCATTGAAATTTAAAAGACTGAAGAGCAACAAGTAAAGGTTGTTTTTGAAACCTTTAAAAATTAGTTAGAAATGCTGACAATGAGTTTAAAGAACTGTTTTCTTGCTTTTGACAAACTGATTAAAAGCTATGCTAAGAAATTCCATTGCTAAGAAAGAAATATTCATAGATTTTACAAATGGCGAAACCAAAAGACAATTTAGTAGTCAAACACTCTGAATTTATGGCAGGTTTAGATGAAGTGTTTCCTATATTTACTAAGCTTTTGTTTTCCATTGATTAAAGATTATGCAACAAATGCGATCATTTTGTAGCATGGATTTTCTAGTTTTAGGACCATAATTATTAACTTAAAATATATATTGATAATTTTAACTTAATTTGTCTCTTTTTATATCATTAACGATAATCGTCAGTAATACATCTTCTTTCAAAGAATTTATATTGCTTTGGGAAAATATCAAGATTGCCAAATGCAGAATATTGAACAAAGAGCATATATTTTGAAAATTTAAATTACAGGAATATACGAGTTTCATCGTGGTTGGACTGATCACGATTCTACAAAGGAAAAATCAAGATTCACAAAATACTACCTCTGGGAGAGAAATGTTTTTATTGATTCTGGTACCTATCTTTTCGGTGTTTTTAATAGCTATGTTCTTGCTCGTAGTACCTATGTTTTTCATGCTTCTACAGTAGTATGTACATGCGCTGAAGCCAGGTATTTCGGAATGAGGTTTTAGTTTTGGTTAGTAAACTCTTTGTCAACTTTATTAAGCCATTAAAAATAAGTAATTAATTTAATTTGTAATTGATATTTGAAATGAATGTATTTAATCAATAATCAAAATGATAAAAATTTAATGAGATAAATTTATTAATGACAGCATATAGTTACTAGAATGATTGTTGATTTAGTTATATTCATACACACAAAAACTGTAATAAAGATAGCAATTTGATACAGAAAACATGTACAACATCATTTCACCCTATAAAAATAAGAATGAAATTAAATTTATCCACGAGTATAAGTTCAAGAATTTTTTTTCATAATTTAAGATAAGATAAAATAAATTTTTTATGCATTGCTTGAATTATGACTTATTTTGTGTGAGTTAATAGTGTACCAGTATAGATATCTTTTTGTTGATTCAGGAATAGATAAGAATTTCTCTCTCAGGAGCAATTTGCATTTTCAGCTGTTTTACTATAAATTTAAAATTTATGAATTTTGTTTCAGTCAAGTTAACACTGCACATACATAGAGACTAATTTTAATTACTATTTATATATTATGCTTCCAATGTTTCTTCAAAAATATTGAAAAATTATAATGATTTGAAGTTTTATTTGAAGAAAAAAACACAATCAGTTCTTAGAAACAATGTCCTCTCAAAAAAATGGATTGATAAAAAATAATAAAAACATAAATTAAATAAATAAAAAAACGGACTATAAAAAGTCAGAAAAAATCACATCATTCAAATGTTTAAGTACTGAACAAAAGTATAACACTATGTAGTAAAAATATTAAACTGGATATTAGGAAAATAAATTCAAAACCTAAAATGCCAATAGAAATTTTGATTCTTGTTCTTGGTGTAATATTTCTCCAGAAACAGCAAAAAAAAAATTGTAGGGGTAATGGCACAACGTCTAAGACAGGTGATAAAAGCCAAAGGATCATTAAATGTATTTTTGTTAAATGTATTTTGCAACTTTTTTCATGTGCTAGGGCACCGCATGGAGACTTTTTTGTTCCATGTTTACGGCATTTTTTCAGTTTTTTAAGATTTAATTTTGTCAGTACTGTCAACCTTTTCATCATGAATAAATATTGAATAATATTAGTTTTAACTCATTTTTAAGTTTTCATTTTTATCATTATGAATTTTGTGTACCAAATTAAACTTTGATTTGCATTCGTATCTGCGTAAGAGAACTTTTTTTCCCACTGTATTATATAGAAATTTGGAAGTAAAAAATAAAAAATAAATTTCAAATTGGGATTTATACTGTGAGTTATTGCCACTGAAAATGAAAACATTTCCTATATTTCATTATTATTTTCTCAATTAATTTATTTTTAAACAAGCACAGACTTGTTACAGTGTGTATAACTGTTTCTATGCATCACTGTTTGTTATTAATTAAGAAAAATATTTATGTATCGGTTTTCGTTTACTATTAATGAACGTGGATTTGGAATCGCTTCCTTATTTGAAGATCCCATTGATTGGTATGGAATTTGATTTTGTTTGTGGCTCAATATCAGTTTTGCAAATGTGGACTAATTCATCCGGGTCTTCCAGTTTAAAGTGGATCACAAATGCTTGAAACATCCATGATCAATCAAGATTGAATTCACTCCCATGTATTTCCGATCCGAAGGCCTAAACACAAACCATTATGCCGTCAGTTTAGGTTCAGAAATATTATATATATATATATATATATATATATATATATATATATATATATATATATATATATATATATATATATATATATATATATATATATATTAATTATAAAGTAATCCTAAGAATATATTTTGATTTCTTCTACTAAAGTACTTTGTGTGTGTGGTAACTTGAGAAGATGAATATTATATTCAATGTATAGACCAATATGTTATCTTGTATTCAATTAACGTTTTTTGCTTATTATCGATATTTACGTAGAATTTGGAATTTCTTTTCATAACTTATGAAAATCAAAACAAAAATGTTGCTTATAAAACAGCATTTTTATTTTTGTTTATTTGTTTTTCTTACGCATTTTGTTCTGGAATGTGTTTAAAGTTTCGTGCTTTCCAATTCATTAGACTAAATGTATTTGTGCTTATAAACTATTTCCATTGAAATATGAGAAAAATAAGTGATTTTATCATAAACTCCTGAATATCTAGGCAAATATAGCACATTTCTATAGGTTTGCAAAAACTGCTTCTACATATGTAAGTAAATATTTTTTTTTGTTTGTTATTGTAAGAAATACGTCTTACTTTCTTATTTTAGCGTCTCTATTCTTTTATTTAAACTTCTGTGTTAGTGTATATACTTTTTGCAGTAACACTAAACTGGAAAGCGTAATTGCAATCATATGGAGCGCCAATTTGGACATTTACCTTTAATAGTATCTTAAGTTGAAGAGAATATTACATGATACCTGAAGCTGCCTAATTTCATTTAACTAATACAGCCTAAGTAAAAACTTTAAGGGCAATAAAATTTTTTGAGAAAATGTAAAATGAAATAAAAGAGATTCAAATAATATTAATTATTAAAGTTCATTGATAGGAAATAAATACTATAAATAAAATTTTTGCAAATACATAATTATGAGAAATATGTGGTTATTTACAAAGTTAGTATTTTTGCCTGAGTACAAACTTTAAAGCCACCAGTCATTTTTTAAAAACAAATATAATATAATCATGTAATTATCATTGCAACTACTAGCTTGTGACAACACTGCAATTTTGATGTTTGTCATACGTTTCTTCGAAGTATTGGTTGTCTTCGTGAAGATGTCGAAGGGTAAGAATTTAACTGATCCTGTGAGAGGAATGATCGAAGCTTTGTCTTCAACAGGAATGAGTAGTCATGCTATTGCGATAAAGATAGGAGGATAAAAGACTAGTCAACAATTTTTTTTAATTGAAAAACAATTATGGTAAAAAGAATACTCGGGGAAGACCTAAAGCTTTGTCCTCGCGTACGGAAAGAAGAGTTTGCAAACTTGCATCTACTGGAAAGTACTCAACCAGGAAACTGATTCCGACAACAGGTTTAAAAGTTTGTCAGAAAAAACAATTTATAACACAATTAGAAGGTCTGTAAGGTACACTTATACAGCGAAATTGACTAAGCCTCAGTTACTTCAAAAACACAAAATAGAGCGTTTGAACTTAGGCCAGAAATTCGTGACATGGGATAACCAATGGACAAAAATTATTTTTTCTGACGAGAACAAATGGAATTTGGATGAACTAAATGGCTGGAATTTCTATTAGCATGATATACGAAATGAAAAAGAAATATTCTCCAAGCACCAATTAGGTGGAGAGTCTGTCATGTCTTTGGGCTGTTTTGCTTACAATGGTGTGGGTTCAGTTGCATTCGTTTCAGGTAGAATGAATTCACAAGGATACTAAAATGTCCTAACAAATCAGTTTTTGCCATATGCTGAATGTTTTGCAAGAGAAAATTGGAAATATCAGCAAGACAATGCATCGATCCATTCGAGTAACAGCACAAAAATTGGTTCCTAGTCAACAATGTTAAAACTGTGAAAGGGCCAGCTATATCATCTGACCTCAACCCAATAGAGAACATTGGATGACTAAGTAAAAAATGTTTATGCAAATGAGTTGCATTTTACATCAACAACAAAGCTGGAAATCTACCGACCCCAACTTTGTCAAAAGCTCGCTTCATCCATGAAAACAAGAATATTTGAAGTAACTGGAAGTAATGGCTCCTACACAACCTTCTAAGAATTTGTAATTTTTTTTTCTCATATGTTATTTTCTATGTTTGCCTTAAAGATTTTACTCTGGCTTAAATATTCATCTGTGTGTTGTGTAATAGTTTCTAATAATAAAATATTTTCAAATTAATATTTTTCTACTTTATTTACTTTTATTTAAGCTTAACAATTATCAATCGAATGGTATATTAATTCCTCAGATTAAATGTTTCCATTTCCTCAAAAATGTCTTCTCGCCTTAAAGTTTTCACTCAGACTGTATTAGATAACGTCACCATGATAACTTTTAAAACAATTCACTTAAGTTAATCTTAAAAAGACAATTTTATTTTCTGCCAAATTCAAAATTATGGGGATGTATTTCTGAAAACTTTTAAAAGCTCTTCGTGGAGTTATTTTAAGGACAAAGGTAAATTCTTATTTAAATATTTAAAGTAAGTGCTTTGCATTTCCTTTTAATTTTGTTTCTATAGTTTGATTTAAGTATATAAGTAAAATTAGCCATCTCATATTTACAGAGTCTTTAAAATTCAAAATTATTAGATGCGTCAACTTCTAATAATTTTGAATTTTAAAGATTAATGCGTATTTGAATAGTCATTTTGTTCTTTGAAATATCCGACTTTTTAAAATTTTACTACCGATTAATTTAAAATAAAAAAAATGTAGAGGAAAATTAAATTTTACGTATCACTTTTGCATTTCTATAATTATATTGCATTAAACACACATACTTATGAGAATATTAAAATCGATTAACAGAATTCACTATTTTTTAAAAGCCGTTTTCATTGTCATAGCATTGGATATAGAAACGAAAAACTTGATATAATATGAATACTGTTAGGCTTAATTTCTAATTGAAAAATGTGAAATTAAATTTTATAAAGTATTCAATATTCTTAAGACTCAAATATATAACCACTTAAAGGAAATACTCTTTAATGAAAATTATCTTTAAAAAATGAAAAACATACGATTTTTTTCATTTTTATAAAATCAAGTTGTCTTTAATATGAAGTCACATAATATGACATAATCCCATCGCAGCGCTGAGAACACCATCTGTAAAGAAGAACTATTGAGTTGATGATTTGTATCGGATGTGTAAACACGTATTTTGATTCTGTCGTTAGGAATTAATCCTTCCTAATATCAATATGATTCGAATTCTATTGATTGTTAGTTAGTATTTTTCTATAGTTGTTGTATATCATTTGAGTTTTATTGAGTTTTTGAAAATAGAAACTAAACCACGATCACTCTTTTGATTTACACATAAGAAGCTGCCATTTATAAATATCCATTTTACATTTATATAAAATTTACTGAAACATTTACCTTTCCCATTTAAAAGAAATTGTTGAAATTAGAAGAAAGAGAATAGAAGATAATAGAAAGAATTGAAAGTTAATAAATTAGAGAATAAAGTAATAGATTATGTAAACTTTTTTGTTGTTGCACAACGTACTTCCTTATATCTAATGTAAACTTCATCATTGTTAGGATACTAAAGTATCTGCTTTTACCTTCTCTACATAATAGATTCTCCTGACTAGAGTAAATGTGCGCCCTCTAGGGATCAAATGGTGCATATTCTGGTCAGACGTCTTTCAACCTTGCTTGTAAGTAGATATGTTGACTATTGTGTATCATTGGAAATGTTATTTAATGTTATTATTTTATTATAATAACTTGTGTTGTAATTGCCTGTTGTCATTAAACAAGTCTGTTTGTGTACCACTGTGTCTTCTCTCTACTTCATTTTATACCTAAAAAATCATAACCAACATATGTAAAATTTGTCACGTTTTTTACCATCCATTCAAATTGCAGATCCAATCATAATATTTTTCCTAATACTCTTTGCTGTTAATATTTCAAAAGAAATCTGCTGAGATGATTAAAATAAAAAAGAAACAGTTTTGAAAAGTTACTCCTCAGCATTTGAAACTGTTTCGGAAAAGGATACTGATATAATGACATTAATAAATTCATTCACCTTTTTTTTATTGAATCATATTAAATTCGCAAATCTTATAAAACACATAAAGACTTTTTTAAAAGTTTCTCTTCGGTATTGTTCGGGATTTCTTTTAAAAGGTTTTTATAGAGGGATTGATATAAATGTTTTGCATTTTTAGATGAAACTCAATGTGGATTTGGTTCAAGTATATTATCTCCATTTCAATGAGATGTTCTGAAATAAATTACAAAAAATATTTTTGCATTTTTTGAACAATTTTAGTTTTAAATTTCAAAATATTATTGAAAAATAAAAAGAATTTACAACACAGTAATATAATGTAGGATTTGTAAAATCTTTTTCAATAAATTAAAATGTTTTCTATGAATAAAGTAATTTTCAAAAGCAAAAAGTGATTGTTTGAAAGTTAGAGAATCATATATATATTAAGTTGATAAGTTCTTATGCCTAATATATCCACATAAAGTTATCGTTATAATTTACGTAAAAAGTAAAAAAGAGGGCAACTAAAATTGATTACCCAAATGTTATATACTTTTATTGACATTTCTAAAGCTAAGACTATTGTTTCATAAAAATAAATAAATAAATAAAATAAAATAAATAATAAAAAACACAATTTGCCAAAGAACCATTAAAAATATTACATATCTTTCTTTAATATCTATGAATATAATTATTAATAAAAATTTGAATTTAATTATAATAAAAATATTCAAATCATCATCTGTAACCAAGACGTACCGTTGAATGGAAAAAAAATGTATACTGTTATGCCAAATGATTACTCAAAAAATAGATTGAAGTGCACTGTCAAATTATAGAAATATCTAAATGGCAGAATAAAAAACAGCAATATAGTACTTAAAAAATGAGGCTAAAAAAAGAAGAATTTATTACAGGAAATACAGAAAATGCTTTAGATAATGATATATATAATTATCCTCATATATATTATATACTAAAAAGACATAAACGATTCGACTTGAAGATCTTGACGTTAAACTGGAGTGGAAATCATGCCTCTTCATTCTCATTTCATGCCTCTTTACATTTCATTTTTTGAGAATAAATGAGACAAATCTGGTGTCAAGTTCAAATCGGATCCCTATCTAGATATAATGGGTTCTTAAAAGTATGTATATTTCATATATGTATTTAAAAGTTTTTAAAGAGTAAGTTTTGGACTTTGAATGGAATATTAAGATTTTGTCCAAAATAATTGAACACAGCTCTGTGTTTATATATTTTAAAGCATTATTTTCGTATAAAAGCTAAGATTTATATTGTACTACACAAAAAGATATATTAGAAAAATTGAGAATAATCAATTATATTTATGCTAACTTCAATGTTGTCTTGAACTCAGTAAATATACTCATTATTACCCATCTACATTTTTGCACAGAAGTGTTATTTTAATTTGAAAAAGATAACTCATGTACCTAAAACTATTTACACAGTGTTCTTAAATTCTTAACAGAATAACAATTAAAGAATATTTTTCTGGCAGCTTCTATTAATCTTTCACATAATTCTGAAATGCAAATATAATTTTTGCAAGTTTTTAAATATATTTTTTCTTTAAAAAGTCAATTCTATAAACTAAAAATTATTTAATTTGAAATACAAATAATGAGTTTACATTTTAACTACTATATCCTGTGCTTAAAACATAATTTTTGAGGATGTGGGTAATATGTGAGGCCAGTAGATCCTGACAGATTTGGTGGACTATCTTCTGAGGGTAGAATATCAAACTTTTGTAGGACTCCCAAGAAGTATTTGAAAATTTCTACAAGTGCAAATAGTTTTCCTGGACAATTGCGTCGACCTAAATGAAAGCATAAAAATAAAATATATATTCAAATTAAGAAATTCTTATGATTATAAGAATTATATAAAATTAAAATTACACATAGGAAATATTTTTGTAAAAAATATTTGTAATTTTTAATATTGATTATAATTAAAAAAGTATTTAAAAAAAGTGAATTAATGATGTATTAAAAAATAGATATCCCCCTCTAGTGCTATTAACTGCCTCACCGTGGCGAGAAGGAGCTGGGTGTGGAAAATCTAACAGGTGTTCCTCTGAGAAAAATCAGACTTCTACCATTAGCTTGTCTAAAGTGATCAATGTCTTTGAGCTGACTACAGAAGCTGTAGTTCTCTCCTTTTAACTTGAGACTAGTTTACATACCTTGAGTGAATCTATTTGATTAGAAGTGTTTAAAAATTAATTATTATTAAATTGAGGGAAATTAGACAAATAATGATAGCATTCATTTATAATTCATATTTGTATCCATTTAATTGTCATTTGATTATATCTACTATAATATAGAAACTAATCAATTAATTTTGTCGTATTCTCTCATAACTGAGCTTAAGTTTTAAACATACCTATAACATGCTATGTACAGAAGCGAAATCTGCTAGCTTGGTAGGTCATAAAATGATATTTCATTTTTGTAAGTGTTGTTGCGAGGGTTATGTAATCAGTATTGTATTGTAAATAAATGACGTTCAGTTGACTGTATGGATAAATTAATCATGCTTTACTAAGCTGTCATCAGTATATCAGTAACCATTTGAATTCCTCACAATAATTAGAAAATTATTGGACGTTGACTTCTTTAGTGTTGGTATGCATAGGTATTATAATACACATAACATGCAAATGATTCCGAATAGATAATGATAGTTAAATTTAAGTGTTGACTAAAAAAAAACTTATTCTCTTGATACAATCTTGTATGTATTGCTTCAAAATGCCCTAAACATATATGACATCTAATTATGACTTCTGCAAATCACTGATTTTACTTTTTAAGTACTAACTCTTCAGCGATATTGTCGAATTACAAAAATTTCATAAATTATCATAGTAAAATTAATCGAAGAAAGTACCACATAAATTTTTAATTATAATTTTCTAAACAGAGTAATGATTTAGAATGGAAATGATTTTGAAAAATTGCTTCTATCTTTGATTATATTAGGTGCTATCAATTTTATCTAAATGAAATTACAGTGAATTGAAATCGAAACATATTTAGTTTCATAAGGTATTTTTATACTACAGATTAAAAGTACTTGATGATATGTTCATGCTTGATATAAGAAAAATAAATTACACCAAATCCTTTTATCTCCGGTAAGTGATCCTGATATAACGTCAATGCAATAATGTAATATTAAGTATTGTGAAGTATCATAATAGTGTTTACCACATCGATCTGTCATCTCGGTATATTAAATGGATTCAACAAGGAATATGATAATAGTTACAAGTAAATTTCGATATAAGGTCAGATATATTTCTCTGTAGTTCAACTTGACTTAGTTATCAGTTTGCAATGTCCTAATAAAATGGAAACTTCAGGGAAGTATTAATTGGAATTATGTATCTTCTGGACCGTGAATTAATTATAATATTTAATGACAGAGAATTTAAGCACATTGTAAGAAAAAACCAGAAGTCATCTTCATCAAATTTTGCTGAAATCTAGTCTCAGCTCATATAAACTTAGACCATTGACAAAATCGATCGTACTGAGATGACAAAACTTATTTTTCGTGATCTTTCTGACGTCAGTAGGGCTCAAATTACGTGCATCACAGTGTTTACAGTTGTGAAACAGCACCCCAAATGGAATTTAGAATTTTAGAGGACTATCATGGGAAATAAGAAATCCTGATATACGATCCGATAGCCTAATGGTAATATATTGAATAGGCGAACGTTTGATGAACCATACTTACTTTACTGTATTGTATCAACCGTGAAATTTAGTAGCGGTTGTTATCATATTTTAACTGCTTCTCATGGTTTGGTCTTAATCTGTCAGCTATTATTGAAAAAATAATGATTATTAGAATATATAATATAGTTTGGATAACATACACCCCCACTGTTGCAACAATTTGCGATACATCATTTGCTGTATGAACACGATAATTTTTATAGCTTACCTTTATTCAGGATTTTACGATAATCAAAAAGAAAAGTTTCACAGCCTCAAAGCTCTGTCTTGAACCATATTGAACTGAGCTTCTGTGAAATGAGCTGCAGTGTTGACTGGATAATCAATCGATCAAAAATCAAAAGGGAATTTTTCACATGTTACAGAAAGAATGAAGTGTGATCTGATCAATAGTTAACCAACACATAATTAATATTCACGCTTTTCTTGTTGCATATTCCCTTTGGCCAGCAGTGTTATATTTGATTTACACCGTTAAACACCTCCAAAAAATCTTGAACCATCAAATAATCGTCGTATAAATCTTGCTTGGATAGCTCCAAGCAAGTAAAGATGTTTTTTGGCGTAGGTTGTTCAGCGAAATAGTTGAAACAGGTTGGTAAAATTGTGGAGTCCTCAGAAAATTTTAATGATCTGAGGTGACAATTTCAAAAGTTGGCGAGATTAGTTTGTTCCTGTCTTTTAAAACCATAAGCCCTGAACCTCCCGGACGAGAACATTTATACCATTGGTGCTCTGGAGAGGGAATCCATGTGATCTTAGTCCTGCTTTTTACTCTTGAAAAGATTTTGACCCACTCTGAACGTTGTAATTGAAGCAAAAATGTTGATGAAATTACAATTTGGTATTTAGTATGTAAGTATGATGAAGTTACTATTGAAGCGCTTTTATCAATAATGAAAAGAAAAGTATAACAAAAACATAATAAAAATAAATAAGAAGTTAATAATTGAGCATTTATTCTTTATTTATTACTAAATTATATATAATATATAACTTGATGTGGGAAATAAAATAACTTACACTGATAATCTGCGAATATAATTAGTATTATTTTGCTGCGGTCATCAGCATACATAACTTGAAAGGTATTCTAAAATATTAAGGTAATATAAAGAACATTTCAAATGAAAACCAAATACCTATCATAAAACATGTTTCTATCAAAAATTGAAGATATTATTGCTATGTCTGCAATAATGCATAGCTCTACAGAATTTCCTATTTATTGATCTAGAAATATAAATACGGTGGAAATTGTGTTCGCACTAGCACTCAGAATGGAGGCAAATGAAAAGAACAAAGAGGTATTGTCCGTTTCTATCCATGGTCGTTGGTGGCCGAAGATGCCCAATTACGCGAAATTCAATATCTGTAGAGTATATTCAGGTGAAAACTTTATAAAATTCAACGCACTAAAATTATAATTCAACATCTTTCTGATATCTTGCCAGAGAAAATCTCTGTTTGCATATGATCCTTCTTCATGATGCAAATCTGATGAAGGGTGTGCTTTAGTGGATTGGGTGAAAAATATTTCAAAGCAATTAAAAAAATCTACATATTTATTCTTTGGTTATCATGTTTTAGTCACTAGAAGAATTACATTGAAAAACATTCATTTCATTTGATTTCATTTGAATAAAGTAAATAGTGCAAACGTCGACAACGTTATGAATTTATCAGTGACCTACTTTTACCTACAAGATTAAGATGATCGCCTCTCATTCAGTTTGGTATATGTAACGCATGTCCCATTGATTTTTCAATGTAACAAACTCAATTGTCCTTTTGCAGTGAGTGTTTGGTTTTCATCTGATTACTTTTATGAATTAAAATCTGAATAACTTTACCTATAGAAAACGGAATATAGCTGTCTGGCTCTATATTATTCACGGTACCATCTTCTAGGAGAAATCTCTTCGGATCAAACACCTCTGGATCCTTCCAATAGTTAGTGTCGTTATGAAGAGCCCATATATTCACAAGAACATATGCATCTTTCGGAACAGTAAATTCTCCAATAGTGGTATCTTGACTCACACTTTGAAAAATGAATAAAGAATGAATTCAAAATTTATCATTGCAAAAATTTAATATTTCATTTTTATAAAGGATTTAGACTATTTTATCAGAATAGCATAATAACAATTGATAATAATAAAAAGAAAACAATTGTATAGTAACTACAAATTAAGTTCATGTCCTTAAGAATTCCACGAAACTGCAAGCATAACAGTTCATAATTAGAAATATGTTTTCTCGTATCTCAACCAACATTTGGTATCAGCATTTTCTTCACGATATGTAATGCGTCATTTAAACGTGTACTCTTTTTCACGATAATTTAAATGTACTCTTTCACGATAACTTAAACTTACTCTTTTACTTTGCTTCAGATCTAAAATTAAATTTAGTTTTAAAAAATCGATTTTTTAATGAAATGATTATATTTTATATAATGGACTTTTAACTTACAAAGGTTAGCAAAACAGTGACTAATATTTTCTCAAATATGAATGAGATTTCAAGAAAATTAAATAGTGTTTATTTTAGAAGAAAACCATCCTAAAATATTCCCATCCTTATAATTTGAAATTCCTCTAATCAAGTTCTTTTTAAGAAACGTTGTTGGATATACCTGTGTATTACTCCTAAAGGAGCGACAGTTCTCCATCTCTGGCATTCTAGTATTGTCGCAAATGTGTATGGTAGTTTGTTACGCTCAGAAAAATCACATGTTCCATCTGGTCCTAACACTTGATCAATCTCATTTTGTACTTTCTTTTGTATTTCGGGATAGCTGGCCATTGCCAAGAAGAGCCATTGTATAGATGTCCTCGTTGTCTCACTCCCACCATGCACCATGTTTTGCATGTTACCCACTAAACTATATTCTAAAAGATAAATTGAACAATATTGATAATAGGATTTTATAGGGAAAATACAGGCCAATAGATTTACGATATGTACACTGAGTAAAAAAAGTAGAACACTTGCTAATATATTTAATTTAGTGAGTTGTTCTTTAGTTAAATAGTCATTTTATAGTATGTTTAATCCTTTTCTGTCAAAAAAATCTAATTTGCTTAAAGTTACTCTGTGTTTTCGTTTTCAGAAATGCCTAAAGGAATACCTTTGAACGATTTTCAGAAAGGCCAAGTTTCCGCATATCAAAATGTTGGTAAAGGTATCTGAGAAATTAACCTATTGTAGCAGGTGAGCCCCAATACAGTTTAAACTTTATCAGAAATCCTTGTAAAAATGAAAAAAAAGGAAGACTGGTAAGCTGAAAAAGTTAACATTGCGTGAAAAAATAAAACTTTCTCATGTGCATAAGAAGATTAAAGAAAGCGTTTTAAAGGCAAGAAATAAAGCATGACTTAATCATGTGACGAAACAAACAGTTTCCAACCATATTAAAGGATCTCAAAAATTCATTTTCAAAAGACGGAAACATCGTCCTAAGTTGACACAAGATCACATTGATACCCGTTTAGCGTGGGCTATGGAGCACATGTCCTGGACTACAGAATGGACTTCTATAATATTTTTCAATGAAAAGAAATTTAACTTAGACAGTCCAGACGAATATTAGCACTACTGACATTGTCTGGGGAATGAAGACAAATACTATTCAACATGACAAATGGAGGAGAGAGTTAAATGATTTGGTTTGCTGTTAGATACGGAGGAAGGACAAGTCTGATTTTCTTAAATGGTAGGCAAAAACATACAGACAACATTCAAGTGCTGGATTCCGAGCTTCTTCCTTATGGCTCTGACTTGGGGGGGGTGAAAAGTGGAAGTTTCAGCCAGATGGAGTTTCCATTCACATCGTGACTGGAGTCAAACATTGGTTCCTAACATATAATGTGGATGTTTTACCATGGCCAGCCAAAAGTCCTGAACTTAATATAGTGGAAAACATCTTTGCAATCCTAGTTCCTCAAGTTTATGATGATGGAAGGCAATTTGATTCGTAACTCAGCTTGGAGAAGCTTTGAATGGCTCGTGCGACAAATTTTATCAAACAGAAGTTCAATCTCTATACAATTCATTTCCAAACAGAGTATTTGAAGTTATAAAGGCCAATGGGAAGAACATTCCTTATTAAAATCACTATTTTTTCATTTATTATAATGCTGTCCTTCTACTTTTTTCACAAAGTTTCAAAAAAGAGAAAATATTTTTGTTGCCATTAATATTTTATGTTTGAACATCATTATTCTGATGTTAAAATTGTATTTTTAAAATACTTGTTAAATGTTTCTAGTAAAAAATTTTAGTTAAGTTAAAATATTTTTCGGTTATTAATACAAAATCAAGTGTCCTATTTTTTTACGTAGTATATGCATTTGGGAAGTATGCATTCAATACACTTTGTCATCATAAAAATTATGTAACTTAAATTTTTATTAATATAACGCTTAACTTAAGCGTACAAGGTATTTATTTATGATATCGAATAACAACAAATGTTAATTATATGCTCAAAGTTCGGTTCATAATATTTACTGCACTATTGGATGCATTTGCTAGACAATATTAATAAATTAAAAAAAAACTCATTAAAATTTTTGTGATGTGACCATGTTTCCAAAATTTTAATTTCAATCACATTAAATGACTAAGAGATAAAAGTAAATATATTCTCACCAACTAGAAATAAAAATAACCCAATTAATTGATGTTCCACTTGCTTACATAAATTTAATATTCTTAATACAGTGGCCACTTACACATATTAAAATTGTGATACAAAAATTTGAATGAAACGAAATAATTATATTTATTGTACATACTGTGTGATTATAAATATATATGTGTGTGAGAACCTTTTACTATATTTAACTAATTTTAATTATATAGCTTGAGTAATGTAGAAATTAGGTTAGTTACTACAATAGTTAAAGCAGAGTTTCACCGGCCCTATCAACAAAAACCTGCCGAAATTCACATAGAATTGCCTCTTTGTGTGATATATATATATATAAGTACTTTATTACGCACTCTATAGATCTTCCATTAAGTCAGAGTTTGATGTCTCTACCTTTCAATAACGAAAACGACGCTCTTACCAACTAGGCCACTGGGGCCAATTAACCAAGTCGATTGTAGCAATACCATTTGTCGATTCTTATATTTTCAACATTTTTCTTATCTCAGAAGAAAATGCTGTAACCGATCAATGGTAAATTTGCAAAACATTTTTTTTACAAGCTTTATAAATTCTTAGTTTTTGCAGAATTTTTTATCAGCCTTGTATACGTAGATAGCTCAAAACGAATGAAACTTTTTTTTTTTAAATTTATTTTCAGAAAATACTCGTACCTTCAAGACAAAACCTTTACAAGAAAATATCAATTAAATTGAATTTGAACTAGAACTATGCAAAGAAAATTTAATATTTTTCCGTCACTAAAATTTTATAGGTAATTAATCAACTGATTAGAATTTCCACTATGCTAAAAATGGAAAGGTTTCATTGATATTAGTTTGGACGCACAATTTTTGTTTATAATTTTCGAAGAGCAGTTTTTTGTTACAATTGTACCTGTTAATGTTGTTTTTACGTTATTTTCTTTCAATTTTTTAATTTCTTGCTGATATCTATCAATGAATATTTCCTCTTGATTGCCAGAGAATTTTTTTCTCATTTCAACTTCTTGTCTGAAAAATAAAACTAAATAAAAGCATTTAAATGAAATTATTTTACTTTAAAAAATATTATTGTTTTTAATGTTATAAATTAATCTAATGATAAATATTTAAAGGTTATAAAAGGAATAAAAAAATGATGCATATTTTATATGTTATAAATTGAAGCTAAAAAGTTGAAAATTTTTTTGTTTTTATTTCATAAAAGAGCATAATTTTAATAAACCATTATGTTTTAGACGAAAATTGGAAAAAGATTTCTCCGTTTGGAAATTGAAAATTTTGCTTTTTATATTCTTAATATTTTTTATGAAAAGAAGAAAAAAATGATGTTGCTTTAATAAACAACTTTTTATGAATTTAAGAAATCAAATAAAGTGAAAAAATGTGTTTATTTAAAATCACTTGAAACAGTTTTATATCAACTGATATTAATCAAAAATATGATATTATTTTTAAAAGAATAATAATTGCAAGTTTTTTTCGTGTATAAAGTGAAAAAAAAACTGAAATTTTAAAAGTTCATTAAACATTAATACGTCTCCAAGAAACTACTTTAAGTAAGACAGTTGTTAAAAATATTAAGTTTATCTTTAAATGAATTATGAACATGAAACATAAAATTATTTGTGAAAATAATTTAATCTAAATTCATATATTTTTTAATTTTTCATAATGAAAAGTCCCTTCCCAAAATTTATTTTAAACACATACCTATTTGATAATTTTTTTTTTAATAATATAAATTGCTCCATTTTTTATCCTCTTGAAATACTGTTTAAGATTAAAAACCCATTAAAATAATCTGAGTAAAGAGGACATTTATGCCTAAAGTATAGGAATGAGTTGAAAAAAAATATCATCACACAAACAGCTATAAAATGTCAGTTAAATTATCTTTTCATTCAAGATTGGTAACATTTGTCGGTTTTAGAATAAAATAGAATGGAGTGTAACTTTATATTATAGAGTTAGTGTAATAATATTGTGTTCTTTGCTTGGCTTAGAAATTAAGAAACATTTCTGAAATTTTCTTAATCTTTAAGCAAAAAAATTATAATATTGTAAGAGATTAAGAAAGTTTTCTTTCTTATACACATGTTTTTGAATATTTTAGCGACTTTCTATAAGAAAGTTTCAGATTCATGTATCAGCTTGTATTCAAAACACAGTGTAAAAATAAAATATAACATATTGGGACTAATTATTAGCCCGGGAATAGAAGCGCATAAGTTGCTTACATTTAAACCTATTACGATAATCCTAAGAATGCGCCTTGAACCTATTAAACCCAGAATGCAATTATGTTAAATAATTTTACCAAGATTAATTTTACTTTAAAGGCGTTTTCTGTTAAAGACAAGATATATGCTTTTATTAAAAATAAATTTTAAAAAACTAATAATTTGTTTCACATTTTTATAAATGTATCTGCTGTTTTAGTGTTTGCTACAGATACTTTCATCACATCTGGCGCCATATGTTGTGAGAAATGTTAAACTTTTTTACAATAGTTATATTAGTTTCTTCTTGTAAGTAAGGAAATAAGACAAAATTAAAAAACAGAATATTTAGAAGTATAGCAAAGAGAATTTTTCTGACTATAAGGAAAAAAAGTGTAGATTTTTTCCAAAAAGACAGTCTCATTTAAGAATCTATAAAAATATCTGTAAAAATAATTACCTTAGAAATTTATTAAAAGAATTCAATCTTTTAAAATTCTTTCCCAAACTAATAAGACCATATTTGGCAAGGAATTTCGTAAATTTTGGAAAGAAACTGGACACGCTAGCTTGATTGAAGACAGAAGCCATTGCATCAACTGCCTCGTTCACAGTGTATTTGTGAGGATCTCCTGTAGGTAACCGTCTTCCCAGGACCAAGCTCAGCATGTTATTTGAAATACTAAAGGAGAGATCATGGCAGATATCTACCGGCTTCCCATCTTTCTCAGACAGGAAGGCAATAAAGTCTTCTAATTCTACCTGAGAGAAAATTTTAAAAATTATAAATGTTTCTGTACTGTATTTCTTTTAATACATTAAGTACATTTAATAAATTTGTAAAAATATTATGTCCTATATTGCATTTTAAATCTACAACATGAGAACATATATTCTGTATTTAGAATTTGCAGAACCAAGGTAGCCTAGTGGTTAGGACATCGACCTTCCGTCCGGAAGGGTGAGGTTCGATTCCAAATGCAGCCAAAGACCCACCGAGTACATGCTTGTTAAATCTGCTTAATCAAAAGTCCTGTGGTTGGTCCGTCATTGAATAATTACTATGGATGAAATGGTCTGGAGAAAATTTCCTCCCCCTTCAGATCAAAATTGAGAGTGTGATGCCATCTACAGGATCAGTTTAGAACAATGTCGTACTTTCACTTTCGTAGTGCTCTGAATAAACGCAAGGCGCACCCTATTGTCTTAAAGCCAATGGTCAAGACAGCTTGACTTGCAATAACAATAACAGAATTTATAATAATGATATGCTGTGTGAAGAAATATTTTAATTAAAATATATAAATTTATTTTACGGAATTATATATATATATATATATATATATATATAGTGAACAAAAGTTTAAATATAAATTATTCTCTCTCTCTCTTAGGTTAAATACAAGGTGAAAATAAAACATTTCTCAATTTTAAGAAATGAAAATTATGGATAACAATATTTCTTATTAATGTTTGAGTACATTCATAAATCATACGTTTGTTTGTGTAAATTTAATTTGAGCTAAAGATGAAAATACAATTTCTGCACGAAATCTTTTCAGGGCTTTTGGACTGCGGATTCAGGAGCACTGATTTCTGCACATTGTATACCTCTTGATTTTCTTACATAAAAACATTTAAATATTTTATTTTCTCTCATAAAAATAATGTAAAAATTTAAGTTCTCTGCTAATTTACATACATTATAAGTTATTTGAGTTCATTTATTATTGCTCATTCATTAACGAGTTATATATACAGGAGATAAAGAGTTTATATTTATCGTATAATTTTTTTATCTTTTACATTAAAAATTCGGTTTAAACTAACAAAAAGTTCTTGATCGCTTGTGTTTTATATAATTAATCTTGAATGGATATGAAAAATATCTAATGTTGATATTTATAGTATAAATTAATGATATCAATTCATTATTTATAAGTAAATTAACTGATATGATATGTTATAAAATTATACCTGTGTGTGTGTGTGTGTGTGTGTGTGTGTGTGTGTGTGTGTGTGTGTGTGTGTGTGTGTGTGTGTGTGTGTGTGTGTGTGTGTGTGTGTGTGTGTGTGTGTGTGTGTGTGCGTGCGTGTGTGTGTGTGTGTGTGTGTGTGTGTGTGTGTGTGTGTGTGTGTGTGTGTGTGTGTGTGTGCAGAGAAAAAAGTGAGAAAGCTGAGAAGACTATTTTACCGTTTTTTATTTCACTATCAATATTATAATTAATTAAGAGTAATTAACAGAAAGGTAATTAACTAGCAATATTTTGAAAAAATGATTTATTAAAATTATCCTTTTTGTTATATATTTACTACTAAATTTTAATTACAAATATATTAACAAAATATTCATTAGCAAATATTCATATTAATTTTAAAATTTATATTCCTCAAATTCACACATTAAGCTATTTTTATGCATAACTTAATGTATGAATTTGAAGTGTCTAGGAAAGACACTTCAAATTCACACATTACGCATTCATAAGTGTCTAGGAAAGACGCTTTTTATTTTAAATTTCATGTAGAACTAATTAAATTATTTAATAATTGATCTAAAAAAAGCCTGTTTTTTTATTTATTTTTATTAAGATCTTGCACACTGAGTAAGATTGCAGTTTCATGACAAGAATATCAAATGAAATTTTGAGATTACCACTCAAGGAAAAATATATGATGTGTTAAGATATTAGCCCATGTTCGTTTCCAAAAAATCACTTAAGAATAAATGTACATCAGAAATATATCATTTGTTCCTAAATTATTGTGTCTGGTAGAATTTTTTGAACTTTCATCATCATTTATATATTTTATTACCTCAGTGGCTCATAGATAGAAGGGACTACAAAGCTAAATTCCTATTGTTATTAATTTGCCCTAGGAGTTCTGAGAGGGAAAAATCGAGATGGTAAAAGTGTAGATAAGTAATTAAGCAAATTTGGTTTCACAATCTCGAATAGATAAATGCACGAGTTCTAAGAACTGAATTAACAGGGACTTGAAGGTTTCTTCAAAAAAGCAATTTTAAATGGCAACTTCAATTACAATTTTTAAAATGTCAGCAATTTTACACACAGAATACGTACAAGTCCTCCTCATCATTTGTTGCGCAAGACTTTGCTAAACAATGTACACGCAACAACAGTTCTAATAACACTAAAATGCAGCGCGAAACAATGGATAATGTCTTCAATTTTGGTCTTTCTTTATTCGTCATGACTACCGTGCAATGCTGTATTTTCGATCGGAATATCTTTCCATTAACATTCATCATACAGGAATATGAATTATCTTTTCGTCAACTGCTCTTAGCTCTTGCTCTTCTCAAATGCTCTTAGCTCTTGGGATCTTTAAGAATCAATCCAATAGGCATTATGTAATTGACGTTCAGTATTAGGAGGGAGAAGTTGATAATCAAAGCCCATATTGATAACAATTATTTCTAAGGAAATAGGGTGTAAACTGAAAATACAGAGTCATTGGAAAAGAATGCAGGGATTTTTAAACCTTATAATAAAGGAATTCTTAAACGTATGGAAATAACTCTTGTGTTGAAATGTCTGAAAAGAGTGTACGTTTTTATTTTGTTCGTTAAGTGGCGGTGCTAGTGTATTATCATATTAACTGTTTTTACTTCCAGTTTTTCCAGTTCGCAAGTCGAAAAATGTGGACTATGCAACAAAAAGCGAAATTTGTGTTGTGGTATGCGGAATTTAAACCGATTGTTGCAATGACGTTCGCTACATCTTAGAGATAAGGCTCCAAATGATAAAGCGTTAAATTAAGGAATGAAACAATTCAAAGAATCTGGAAGCGTATCAAAAGGCGTATCTCCACGACATCCAAGCCCTTCAGACGAAAATGTTGAATGCATAAAGCAGCCCTGTGTTGGAAGCCCTAAAAAATCCATTGCTCGTCGAAGTTTAGCATTGGGTATCGAGAAAACTACAATACAAAACGTTATTTCTAAGCGTTTACGACTCCATGCTTACAAGACTGAGCTTAGACTTGAGATTAAGCCTGATGACAAAAGCAAATGAGTTGAATTTGCTTCTTTTATACTTTCGAAAATTGATGACGATAAAAGCTTCCTTAAACGTAATCTTTTTTCAGGCGGGACGAATTATATGTAAACGGTTGTGTCAATCATCATAATTGCCTCATTTGGGGATCACAACAACCAAAAGAAATCCATAAATATGTTCGTTATTCTCCAAAAGTGAACGCTTGTTGTGACTTGCTCTACGATCGCATTTTTGATTCTTTCTTATTAGCAGAGAGCAGCGTAACCGGAAACATTTATCAAGATTTGCTAGAAACTTGTCTTTCTACAAACTGATGACATGGAAACTATTACTGGAAATAAAATCCTTTTTATGCAGGATGGAGTTCCTTCTCATTTTTTCCTATTTGTGCATGAAGCCTTGAATGTTAAATTCCCCGACTCATGGATTGGAAGAGATGGCCCAATTCCGTGGCTTGCCCGAAGCAACTACCTTATGCCTCTAGACTTCTTCTACTGGGGGTACATTAAGAACATTGTGCATAGTGAAAGGATTGCGGATATCAGACATATGAAATGTCGAATCATAGCAGCAATTGAAACTGTAACTCCAGATATGCTTTTCAAAACATAAATGAGATTACTTATCGTCTCGATGTTTGTCGAGAGACTAATGGTGCACATATCGAAACATATTGAAATGGGTATAAGACTTTGGACACAATTCTTAATATATTTATATGTGTAGATTAGATTTATGTTCATATATTTTTATTGAAATCTTTGTAACAAACTTGTAATCCCAGCATTCTTTTTCAATGAACCTGTATTTCTAGAAGTAGAATTGATCAAACCACTCAACTTAATCTGTGAAACTGACAAGCTCTAAGGACTGATATGGATTATTTGACGAAAACTAATTCAAAAATGAATATGAATTTTGAAATTAGTTTTTGTCTTGCAAATGATTTCAGTTTTTTATTCAGATTTCGCGGCATGGCTGTGAGGTCCATTGTTACCATGAGAGAAACAGACTGCCTTTTCACCTGTTTAAAATAGCGGGTAGCAGAGATCCAGATCGGTTTTCATAAAACAATTCAAAAACAATGAATTCCGTATTTTACAAGCAATCATGTGATCTCGACCCACGTGACACTCTGATGTCTTAAAAACGCAGTCACAGCAGGCTACAACTCGATTTTTCTCAAAGTCAATAATGTTTCTCTATTTCTCCACATTTAAAAATAAACGAATATATAAAATAAAATAAAACATTAAAGCAATTTTATACCAGTCAACTGCATTTATTTGTAACTTATAGATGAAAAATTCTCTGTTTATTTAAATACATTTAACGCATTACTGCAGTCATCTGTTTTGCATGAATGAGTAGAAAAGCAAATCATTAGCATATTGCAACATCTTCTTCCTGTAGTAAAAAATTTCTTATCTATTATATTTTTTCCGTTAATATGTCCCAAAATTTATAAATATAAAATATTTATCTTGTTTATTTGTTAAATTTTTATCCAGAATTGAATTAGAAACGGCGGCATGGATGAGAATGAAATTTATACTAGATTGTTGACTTCTTGTTGACTTAAAATAAAAATAATATTTTATTTCAAAATTATTATTACAGTGTATATAATTAATTTGAAACATAACTAAAATCTGATTTTAATTCTCCTCAAAGTTGCTGCTACTGTAATGCAATTCATTTAAACAATACAACGTTCCATTCCGGAACATTTCCTGCTTCTAGGAAAAGACACTTTATTCTTTTCCTCTTCATAAAATTATCATTTATTCGGAAGTGCATTAAATAAAGAAAAAAATATTTAAAACATCTGACCACAGCTTATTTCTATAATGCCACAATATAATCTGAATATTAATCAGATTATCTGAACATTAAATAAAAATATTAATGTTTATTAATTTTCAAAATTTTTGAAAAAGTATTGTCCTTATTCATTAAAACATACATTTTTGTGCTTTTTTTTTCAATGCCTCTCCGAAAAGAGGCGCTTGGAACATAAATAAAAAATGTCTCGAATTCAATACTTAATAGTTTCGTTATTAAAGAGAGAATTTCACTTCATTTTTTTTAATTCATCTGCTCCTGAAATTTCTTTTCGTGGCACAAAATGGAATTTATGTAATACTAATAAAATAATTAAATAACGTTATTTTATTGAAGCGCAATATTTCTCCGGAAGCTTACTGAACGGAAATCTGTGCTGTTGGACTTGGTTTAAAACTTGATATATTAGCTAAAAACTTAATAAAATTTAAAAATGATATTTCTAATAGACCACACAGCTTCATAAAAATGGCTAGGTTTTTAATGATATTAACTGTAAAAATGCAAATATTCATTACACTAAATATAAAAAAAATACTTATTTCTTGATTTCATTACAAATTTGATTATGTGCTTTATTTCATCCCATTGATGATTTGACAAAGTTTTTTTTCATATGATTTAAATTTTATCATTGTATTGTGTGACATTCACTTTTGATATGAATTATTTGGTTTATTTCAAACACAAGGCTGGTAATTTTAAGAATAGTTAGAGATATTTTACCTAAGAAATGAGTTTTTATGCATTTAATGTTTTATTATATCATGTAGCCATATTAAAATAACTAAAAATGACCCAAAATATAAAATCTGATTTTTTAGTAATGTTCTGATTGGATCATTTATTTATCTGAATAATAAATAGTTATGTTACTTACAATGTACTTTCTTATTTTATATTTTGATATCTGTGCTAAAATAAAATTATAAGCAAGTTTACTATACTCATTTATAATATGAAATTCTAAATTTTCGGGGTTAGCAAAAGTGACTTTTATTTGAAATGTTTTCAATAACCACATTTAATATTACATAATTAATTTTAATGTCATTAATTAATAAATAATGTAACCACTGTGTAACATCGATAAATAACCTTACTGTTACATCTTCTGTCCACTTCACATTTTTTAACCCGTATTCTTTCAAAAATCTCATGCAAAAGCGTCGTTGCTCTATCCATTCTGTATCATTATAACCAGCGAAACCTGAAATAAAATAAAGTGTTGTATAGATTTATTTATTATTATAAATGAAGAATAATTATTATATTATAAACAAAGTATTATTTAGTATTATTTTTTGTAAGCATATTTGTAAGAGCTTTTGAATTCATTAATGAAGCAAAATCATTGAAAAAATTTCAAAAATGATCAAAAATCAATCAGTTAAAATATAAAATCCCCTTAAGCGGTTATCTTTTTTCCAATTTCATGATTTTGGAAACAATCTTCATATTTGGGGTTTCTTACTGTTGAATATTAAATAAAATTAAAATATTGAAGGAACTCAAAGTTATTGTTTTGAAGCTTTTAAAACTTTTAAGTTATTAAATTAATTATTATTTCACCTGGATAATATCCATGTTAGTTTTTCGATACAATTTTTGGGTTTTAAAATATTTTATTAAGCTTTAATAGGTGAAAAAAAAGGATAATATTTTCGGTTTTCAGATACGTTTTTTTTTTTTTTTTTTTTTTTTTTTTTTTTTAAATTTTATTACCGAAAAAGAGGATTTATTTATATAATGTATCTTTGTTCTTTAAGTTTATTAAACGTGCTCAGTGGTAAAAAAAATATCAAGCATATTTATTTTGTTGAAGTATAAGTGTGTAATTTGCACAAAAAATGTTTGACACATTCAGATTTCCAAATAGTTGATAAACAGCTATATAGTAGTAGAGTTATTTTCATAAAAGAAACACATTGACATTCTTCATATTACGAATATGTTGTCTGTTAAAAACAACATAGTATAATTATCAATAAATCAATAATCAAAAATGGCATACACTACTTACCTACACTGCCAGGATGGAAATCAAACAGTCCTGGTGGTCTGTGCAGAATGAAAGGATTATTGAAAGCCTCTTTGGCAGATTTATAATCATTAAGGACTATAACTTGCACTGCACCTAAGCGCAAGCTGCAAAGTAATGAAACCTCATAATTAATTTGCACATACTCACAATTAATTTACGCAAACTGCAAATTAATTATCAAAGTATGATATTTAACTTGCATTTGTAAAAAACAGAACTTTTTTTGACATCCACAAATAATTTTTTTTTAAAAATTCTTAGGAAAATATTTGTTAAAATTTTAATAACGTTATATGTTCTTAGTATTTTCAATACAAAAATATCTAATAAGAATAGAATAAAAGAAAAATTTATATATTTACTATATCACCGAGATAAAATCTTACAAACTTTGTCTGGAAAAGTATATTACAAAGTTTCTTTTTCTCTAAAACTTAGAAAAAAGGAAAGCAACTTTTTTTCATTTTTTTGAAAAATGTTGAACATTTAAATAGTATCTGAGCAACTTGTTAAAAAGGCAGTTTTTATTAAATTATAGAAATTATACGAGACATTATGTGTATATAAGTATACAACTTTAAACTTATATAAATGTGTACTTTATACATTCTAATTATACATACATATACTGCATATTCTTACATAAATTGTTTCATTTTAAGGAACACATTCAGAAGATTTATAATATCATTCTTTTAATTGAGACTTTGAAATTAAAATAAAATTCTGGTTCAGTGTTTCCTGCCAAATTATATCTTTCTCCTTAATAAAACAAATGTACCCGTTAAAAAACAAATTTATTAAAAAGTGATTTTTATATGGTCCTTATATCTCGCACATCGAGATAGAATGTGAAAATTTAGTTACTGCCAGTAATTTACGATCTTTTCCCGATAGAGTATTAATTGTTGCATTTTTTTGCAAAAACAATGAATCTATGATTATTGCATTAGGATTATTAAGATTCTTTATCGAGAAAGAATCAAGGCTTCTGTTTATCGCATTTCATTTCAATGAAATATGAGTGCTATTCACCTTGATTTGACACTTAATTTAGTAAGACGCTCTGAAAAAATTGGAAGTGAAACTATATATAATGTAGATCTGTGATTCCTCTTGTATACTTTGTCATGGTAGATTTCTGAACCCTCTTGTATACAATGCCATGGTAGATTTCTGATCCCTCTTGTATACAGTGTCATGGTATATTTGACAGTCGAGATCTCGAAATTGTAACAAGGATTACACAAATGTCATTTAAACTTGTTATACTCTAGTCTTTGAATTTGCCACTCTACAAGATACTGGTATTTCACTGATTATTATTAATGAATTATCTAAAAAGACAAATCTTTTTCATCTATTATAAAAGATTTTAGACAAACGTTTTTCATCATCAGGTATTTTAAGTAGAAAATGATCAATAATGATAGATGAAAATCAATTAGGACGTGAATTAAGCCCACTTTTCATTGTATGCTAATATAAATTCAAAGTAGTTGTATATCTAGTCTACATAAAATATTAATAAGAACATGACCAAGCGAATACAATTTGTTACCGTACTATTTAATTTTTTTCCAGTGTGTCTTTCATTATGGATCCGCAATTTTATAGAGTCGTTCTTTATTCAGTTGGAAAATGTGTTGCGTTTATCTAATTTACACTTTTGTTCCTCTTTATAATTTTCAGAATCAAAGTTGTGCCTATGTTAATTCACTCTAATTCTTACCTGTATTAAAACATTTCAACTCGAAAATTTTTTTAGCATTTTTTAAATATATTAAATTTATAAACTTCATAATCTGGAGAGATTTTTCATACGCCTCATTTTCATTATTAGGATTTGTTTATATTTAATCGGTATACTATTTTATATGCCTCCCAATTTGTCTAGTGGTCAGTGTGTCTGGCTGCGAATATAGAGATCCTGGCTTCGAATCAAGTTTCGGGCATGGATGCACTTTCTCTCTCTATCTATCCCGTCTTTGTCCTTTCCTTGTATGAATGGGTTGTAAATGGTTGCCTACCCTATAAAATGGTGCCTATGGCATGTGTGTACTGAGGAATTTGGACTCCACACCTAAATATGGTTCTGTTGGAAAAGTGGAGAAGCGCACCCCATTATGTTAGCCTAGCTGGCACACGACAGCCATAACAACTGTTTTATATATTTAAAACTTAAAGCTTCATTTTTCAAGTTCGTAAAAGGAATATTCCTGTATCTGATTGACCGAGAATTTATTATCAGGTAACAAGAAATACTTTGTCATTCAGTGGCAAGAATTCCAGAACCAATATTGATATGACAAAACGGCAATTTTCATAGAAGTAAGCACCATTACATACCATAACCTTCTCCCAGCGTGATGTAAGTTTGCGTATACCATTAAAATAAAATGTCCGGTCTTTAGAAACAAAAAATTGGCTTTCTCGGTTTTGATCTTTTTAACATCACTGAACAGCTTTGTTCAGATTTGATTTTCCAGAGCACGTAGGAATTAATATCTTATGAAAATCTCTAGAATATAAGGGGGATGAGGAAGCAGTTCACATTCTAAGGCAGTGATCTTATTCAGAGCCAAATTTGCTTTATAAGGTCTTGATTGTTCTTCAAAAACCAAGTTTTCTTGTTCATCTGTGCTGGCTGTTTCTGGAGCAGGACTTGTACAGTTCCAATTGTTGGATGTAAATAGAGGTACTAATGATCTAGCGACTAGACCACCATTACATGCGAAATTCTAGATAGATTATCACTATATGGAGACAAGTTATTTTCATGTTTCTTGACTCCAGCCACATGGAAAAAACTTGTGGTTGAGGATGTTACTGTACACCATGAACACAGCAACACATTTCATGAATGTTATCTGTTAGTGACACCTACTGACATGAGTGCTTGTGGCTGATGTTCTGTATCGATTTTACGTAGCACGTCAACAGAAATGGCTCGTTTTTCTGCCGGGAAATAAGTGAACTAATGGATAATCTTTCCAGTTTATTGTATTCAGTGAGTAGTTCGTGAGGAACAGTTGTGAAAGTGAAGATGAGTTTTTCCATCAGATAAGTGAGACTTCTTGACCCTTTTAATAAATATTGATTTTGACTGCGGTTTTTTTTTTTAAATCGCTACTTAAGTATCTTAATGCATCCAGTCGTGAACATCCGAATGATTCATCATCGGAATTGAACTTGTTATCCCGCTTTGTGTAGTACGTTTAATTACTACATCATGATGAAAGCCAATGTGTGCATCTTTCTTCGGAAAGTCTCAGCATATTTTGGACATATATAGCAAAATTCTCTGACAACATTCTTGTTTATGGCTATTACTAAACTTCTTTTTAGATTCACAAACAAAACAGAAGTCTCTAAAACTACCTTATATGCAAGCATTATATATTACCTGTCTGAAAATGCTGAATCTACTTTTATACAAATAAATGCACTCGCGTAGCTGTATTTGCAATTGGCCTTATTTAAAAGCGTCAGAACTTTTCTGTTTAACAGATATTCTAAAAAACGCGAACTCCCTGTTTATCAATACAATCATTCATTTATCAAAGTGAAAATTTTCATCAATCAAACTTTAACACTTTATTTTCATTTCTAACTTTCACAATTCTCTCTCTTTTCCTTACTTAAATACTAATATCCTTCATAATATTATGAATAAATTTTAGTGTACTATCATATAGAATATGATATTTTATTTAACATTTCATTATCTAAATAATCTAAGAAAACAAATTATTAAAAAAGGATTAATATGATTTTGATTTTAATTTTCCTGGTAATAAAGTTAAATCCCTCAAAAACTGTAATATGAAATATAATTTTTATGTAATTTCATTAATTATATATAAAAAAAAATATTTTAATAAATATATTGGGTTGTTCAGTAAGTAATTTCGTTTTCCCTATCTGAATCAAATTTTTGGTAATAAAAACCTTTAATCTTATGAAAGGAGAACTACTGTCAGAAAAATAAAGAAAAGTATGGACTTGAACTGAAAACATACAATTCAATAAAATGTTTATTCACTATATGTTTTTCATTTTCATAAAAGAAAAGAAAAGAAAAACCCAATATATATATATATATTAGAAAAATTGTGCTATTATACTATATGTATGACGTATATGGAAATTTCTCTGAATATGTTAAAGATAATAGCTAATTTTAAAAGCAATAAAATTGAGATAAATAAATTACGTAATTGTGTAAATCCATTAAAGAATTTAAATTAATCTGTTTGATTTAAATAAATTTATAATTACCTGAATATATTTCCATATTTATTGCTAAGTTGTTTGAATGTCAGAGGGGGATTGTCCCCCAAAAAGGGTAGATATCCAAGAACTGGTAGGGATGTGGGTCCAGGAGGGAGATTATATTTATTTCGTTTGAAATAATATATAATAATAAACAATATGGTCAAAGCAATAGCTATAGTTATAATCACAGATGCCATTCTACTTCATATGTCATCACAAATGCAAATTCATTCAAGAAATAATGAAAAATAAAGTATTTCAATCCTTTAGGGGTGGTAATCTTAGATAATTTTTTTTTATCTAATCTTTTAACTGATTTATTTTTACGATGTTTTACATCAAAAAAATTAACAGTCCTCAATCACTTTCTTTCTCAGATGTATTTATGAAATGCGTTTTTCATCGAAATGATAAGATAACAAAAACAATATTTTCCCTGGGTGTAATATTTTTGAAGATTTTAACACAGATAATTTAAAATGTTCAATTTGTGGTTAGTATTAAAATTATATTATATTCATTTTGTTATGCACTCAGCAAGCGTTGCTATCGTTAATCTGTTTCATATATTTCGCATTTTATATCACAGTTTGTGTAAGATTAGTTTTATGGACTCATATATGGCAGGTTATAATTCCCTTTATAATTGAAAATGCTAAAGTTTTTGCTTTTACTAACGTTTATAGTTATAAAAACACATAAAAATTAACTAAATTTTCGGAATTTAAAAAAAAAATTGATTTAAAAATTTGTTTAGTAAATTTTTCCTTAAATTATACTTTGAATTCATGCTTTGTTCTGCATAGAAATTTTATTATGAAAACCTTTTAAAATTCGTAAACCTAAATTGTTTTATGGAATATTGTAACATTTTTCTGTAAAAATGTATTTCAGATTCATCATATTTAAATAAATATGATGCTTAACAATTTCAAACTTTTGTCTTTTACTACATTTTATAAAATATGAAATCTGATTAACTTTACGCTTCTAAATTTAAAAATATTTATTTTGTTTATTGCTGTTACAATTATATAACTGACCATTTCTAAAGCGGATGCTATTCACATCGATGAATTTTATTTGAATTAAGAAATGCAGTGTTCTGAAAATAAATGCTAATTACTTCTCTCAGATATTTTGTTGATGATAATGAAAGTATATTTATTATTAATATGAAAATATCTAGGTGACTCACTACAAAAATGTAAATGTTGTTGTTATTACTTACTACACTTGGACAAGCCAAGCTTGCTGTGCCGTTGGCCATGAAAATTTAAGACAACAGGGTGTGTCTTTCGCTTAACCAGAGCACCACGAAGGTGAAAATACGACTTTTCTCTAAGCTCCTCATATAGATGGCACCACCATAGGATCCACTCCCCCAAAGTTGACATTGATTTACATGGGGAGGAAATTTTTTCCAGGCCATTATACCCATGGTAACTGCTCAACGATTAAACTACCACAATAATTTTGATTCCACAGATTTAACAAGCATGTATATCGCATGTACTCGAGATGGGGGGACTTTGGCATCATTGGGAATCAAATCCAAACCTTACGGACGGATGGCCGATGCTCTAACTACTTGGCTATCACGGCCTCAAAATGTAAGTGTAAAAATATTATAAAGCATTAAAACAAGAAGAATCAATTAATAAAATGAATTAAAGTTACAAAAAAATTGCCCATAAATACAAAGTTTTCCCATTATATAAGCGGTAAACACTGAAACTTTTAAAGGTAGAATATGTATATTAAAAATATTAAAAAAATGTTTCATCTACACATTGAAAAACATTATCGATATTTCTTATCTATGACTATTCATAAGAAAAATTTGTTCATTTCTTTAGAAAAAATTACATTTCTTGAAAATACAAAGATCACTCTGAAAATTTTGTGATAATGATGACGAGAAATTGATAAAAAAAATTAAAACTAATGGTTGGATTCGAAAATAGGAATTATTTAATCTGGGAAAGATTTTTTAAAAGTTTTCTGTTGTCATCTGCAATTTTTGTTTATATTCCTGCCATTGGATAAAGCTGATTAAAGATAACCATGTGGGCCAAAGCCTACAGTGCCCATATTTGTTTTCATAACCAAGAGCCCTGGGATACGAAGCATTTATTCCAGTTAATTGGACAGCTTGAAGTGAAACCATCAGTGTTTAGTTCCCAAACATGCTTGGTACTCAGTTTATCGACCCAATGAAGGGATGAAAGCCTGAGTTGATCTTGCCTAATCCTAAGGATCGAATTTCGGACTTGTACCTTGGGAGCGTGACACGTTGCTGCTAAGCCACCGGGCTCCCAAAATCAGTAATGAAACTTTTAAATGATTTTATGGATAACAATCAACTTATTTCTATCCCGTTATTTTTAATATGATGATGAAACGTACATGTCATTGCACATGTAAAGAGAATATTCAGCCATTTTTCAAATGATTTTGCAAATGTATATAAATATTTAAGTATTTTATTTACTAATATGTTCAGTCTGATAGCCGTTTCTATGATTATCATGTTACACATCTTGATTTCCAATATAAAATTCTTTTTATTAGAACGCCAAGGTTGGTATTGTTCCACTCCTCCTTCACAATTTTTCAAGTTTCATCGAATGTTTTGGGATGCCAATTTTAAATAGTTTGTTTTAAAAGTTCAACTGCTCAGGAAACATCAGGGGACTTGGGTGGGATGCATTTTATAGGAAATAACTTCATTTTTGGTTACATTTCTCATTTTTTTTTCAGAATAGAGCAATAGATTTAGAATATGGTTTCAAAGCCTTATCTTGGTGGAAATTAATCCAGTAAAAATTGTTTGGGTAAAAGAACGGAATTTCTTCTTTGTAAATAAGTGTTAAAAACATACTTCTGATACTAATCCAAATTAATTTCGACATTCTTTTCACACTTTCCTAATTTTAAGTGTTCCGTTATAAGAGAATCCAGTAATAACCGTAAAAGCTTTAAAAAAAGCGTTCCTTGTATTTTCTAAACCAAATTGTAAGTTTTTTCTTCTCTTTTCTGGTAGTAAGTCCATTTTTTGTTGCAGTCAGATAAATATTTCTAAGCTACATTAATTGTAATTACATATTTAATTTTTTTTACCCTCCTATAGTTTTGTTCACAGTTATCTCCAACACTGATTGTTAAAGATTTTGCAATAGTTATTTGTGTAATTGGAGTTTCCTTCAAAACATGAGATGCTACTTTAAATTTAATAAGAGTTGTACGTACATTTGTTGGGTATACTTGTTTTTGCCTTTTTCCCTGACAAATGTGAATTTTGATGTTTCTTTCCTTTGTGTCACTTATTTTATGGGTCTAAATATAAAATTCATGATTTTAACAACTTTTTTTAAAACTGAATAACATTGTTTCTGTTTGGATAGCACAAAGATTTGTAATTACATATTATAATTTGAACCATTTTCAACATCGTTTTAAAGTTAAGAGTAGTTTTAATGCTGTAAGCAATAATTGAGCTGGATAACAATTTCATACCAACTTCATATTTAAACTTTATTAATTTTCGAATTTACCACTTTAATCAAACATTTGCATGTGACTCATTAAGCACATGAAAAATGTTTAAATATTTTCAAAAGCTGAGCTAAAAATATGTTTTAGTTATGATTTTTACGCTAGAATATAATAAGTTGTAATTGGTAAAAGAGGTATGCTCAATCTTGGGATTAATTTTATAATTATATAAATTTCTTAAATATTTTGTTACACACAAATATACAAACAAACTCTAGAATTAACACATTGAAAGTTAGTAAAAATTAATTACAAAAACAAACATCTCTAGGATGTACTTCCGCTCACTTCAAAAACCCACTTCACTCTGACCCTGCTGTATTTCTAACGTTGACTGATAGTGATGTTTTCCAAATTTGTTACAGATTCCCCTTTAGTTCCGGTCCTCGATTAGGAACTAGCAAAGCACAGTTAAAGTTAGTGTTTATTGGACCGCCACACGTTTTCTGATAAACAGTGTCTGTATTGAATCATTGTCATGACAGAAACGAAGAGCAAATATATGATATGGTCCAATAACCCCACTTGGATTATCAGGATATGCCAATTCCTATGTTATGGGAGAAAGTCGTGTTACAACAATGCATGTGGTCAGTTTTTTTTCTATGGTCAGCTTATATTAGCAGATTTTTCAACATTCTGCACTTTAATCTTAGTTGAAAATTGAGTTAAGTTATACTTCGAATGGTTTTCAATTTGGATATCAATCGCAACACTTGTTCTTCTTTCATCGCCATTTTTTCTTCTTGGAAATCAAATTATGTAGTGTTGTGAAGATCAAAGTAGGTTCGTAGTTTTATATGGATATTTCGTCACCAGAATAAAGTTTACTCCGGTATGTAAACGCATAATAAATTATAATAATTGTATATAACTCATACTAAAACGTACGATAGAACTATCGTGTTTTTACCTACAACAAGTTTTTATCATATTTCCAACCGACCTTTTAAGAAAAGAAAAGAAGAAGTTATAGTTCACAAAGTCTGACGTTAAGTAATTTTGTTGAGTTCTTACCAAACGCGCGCGCGCCCGAGCGCGACCTTTGTAAAAAAAGAAACTGTAAATCACACAGTCTGACGTCATACAGTTTGTACAGTTTTCTCCACATTAATGTTGTCCCTGAGACGGATACGTATACAATACATGAAATATAAAGCTTATATATAAAGCAATAAACTATATGATGAGTTACAATTCATTTTAAAAATAACTCCAAATTTATTCAAACTCTAAATTGGCAATTGCAAAAGCATTGTAATTACAGAATTTATAGCATCAAAAATATTTTCTTCTATATAACTGAAATAAAAAAAGTATATATTGTATTCACGTTATACCAAGGAGTTTTTCTTGAAAGTTTTTGTTATCATTTAATATTTATATATATATATATATATATATATATATATATATATATATATATATATATATATATATATATATATATATATATATATATATATATATATATATATATATATATATATATATATATGTATATATATAGCCAGTTAATGTATATTATACATGATATATTTAATACATAATAGCTTTTTTCTGAATATATTTTATTGGGCTGTTAATTATTTTATTTTGATTAATCTGAAGCCAGAAATATTTACATGTAACAAAGATTAAAAATATTATATTAACATACGCATTCTTAATATATCTTTAATATATTAGTTTAATGTAACTAAAAAATTTATAGCATTTTTAGGTATTAACAAATCAAAGGTTCGTAATTAGGACTGCTTATGGAGCATTAATTACTATATTTCTATTTTGTTTAAATAAAATATTAATATACTATAGGAAAACGTGAACATTTGTCAACATTTTTAAACCAACTATCAAATCATTATAAATAATATTTTAAAGAGCAAAAAAATTATTTTTTATTCGAGATTATGAAGTGAAAAACATTAGTTAATATCCATCTTATTATTATTGCTATTAAAATATTGCGAACTCTGCCAAAATTTATCATAATTATAGTTCTGAAAACTAAACTCATGCTGATTAGCAAATTATTATAATTTATCTCGAAGGAAAACGTAAATAGTTTAACATTTTTATTAATTATTCATTTATTTTATATTATTAATTATTTATTTATATTTTTATTATTCTTTTATTAATTAACTTTTTTTAATTATTAATTATTTCTCAAATTTGAATAGCTCGCTTTCATAATATGGTTTATTTAATTTTTGAATTTTTATTTTTCGATTTGGAATAAGATAAAAAAATATTTAATGGAAATTTCAATGTTAATCATCTATTTAATATATTTTGGGGTGTGCTAAAATTAAGCAACAATGTAACATTTTTATTAATAGGCATGAGTTTGCAGGAAAGGGTTCTTGCGATAAGAGCAAAGAAGACGCAATTCAATAGAAAATATATGCGTATGGAAATGTCAGGAATAAAGCGTAACTGGATAAATAAGCGTATCTCATACGCTTGCGCACGCAGCTGAAGAGTGTAATAAAAGGGAAGAAATGGACGTAATGAATGATAGTCACTGCAGTTTGCAAGATAATTCTTTAGAGAAATTTTGCAAGAAAAAATTTCTTTGGCGATTTCACACTTGAAAGAATGATCGGAAAGCTGTATGAGGGTAATAGCGTGAACAGTGTTACTGAAGATTTTGGAAACAATAAAAGGTGTCGTTTTGCGTGCCTGGAAACACGTATAAATACTAGAAAAGTTGCTGCTGGCCAACTGCAACAAAAGACAACTGTAATAAACTCTCGGTACATTGTTCTACTGGCGAAAAGTAATAGAAACGCATAAGTATTAGAAAAGTTGCTGTTGGCCACCACAGAAGAATACTGCAATGGACAATCAGACATTGTTCTACTGGCGAAAAGAGATAGAAACGCATAAATATTAGAAAAGTTGCTGTTGGCCACCACAGAAGGCAACTGCAATGGATGTTCAAAACATTGTTCTGCGGGCGGAAAGAGATAGAAACCTGTAGGTAAGCGCCATTGCTCCACAAATGTTAACAGCAAAGGAGCATCACTGTTTATTGTGTCCAAACACCTTCATAATTGTGGTCTATTCGCTCCATCCTGAAATCTGCTTCCCTTAAAACATTTAAGTAAATGCTGCAGTTTGCATTGTAATGAAGCACGAAAACTGAGCATTTAAACAATGGAATCGTATCGACTTTACAAATGATAGTGGCTTAAATGCCACAAGCGATGAACTCCAGTGTCTCAATAGCTTCAAGCTTCTACTCGTAATATCAGAAACGTGAAGTACAATTTGTCATAGCGAGTGATTAGTGGGATTGACTGAATTCGATTTCACTGTGTTACTGGAACTCCATGATATGGTGACACGTCCACGTTAATTTGAAAAGTCAAAAGTCTTTCCACTTGAAAAAATTGGGTGTCAGATGAGGCCTGAGCTCATCACTTAACAAGGGATCAAAATTATGAGGCTCTTAGGAAAAGGCGAGTATTTCAAACCCGATGTCTTTTAGGTACAGTCCAGTGCCTCCTTACGCAGTCATGTATGTATGCAACAAGCAATTGTTGAGTAATCTAGTCTTTCTTGAATATGGAGAGTCTGTGTGAAACAACCATGTAGTAAAGGAAGAGCACATCTCATACAAAAAAACGTCAACTTACTATTTTTTTTTCTAGGACTGACAAGTACTTGTAAAGATGCTTTGAGTTTAATAACGACATTTTGTGTTTGATTTCATACTGTATGCCTGTAATATTCATACTGTATGTATATAATGTTTCCACAACTATGCTTCCATTATTATTTAAGTACAAAATGTTCTTTTTCATTTCTGAATTTTATGTCTCAGATATTTTCTTGCATGGAGAAAAAACAGTTATTTCTTAAGTTTTTCTCATCACTCTGTAAAAACATATAAATTAAAAATTACTTATACTGAATACATATGTTGGAGTTTTATGGTTTTACGTTCTTCTGACATGTGAGTATGGTCCACTATGAATGAAAATTCCTCGTCTAATGTTCATTACATTATTGGAAATCAAAATACTTTACCACAGCTTTCAGCCAGCCATTCACTAGCCGGTATTAAAACATAATATGACTTTCTGTTGACTAGAGACTGAACAGAGAAGCTTAAAGTAGAAATTTCTTAGTTTAGCCTTTACATATAATATTTATCTTAGCCTTTGCATATAAGGAGTATGCTGAAGTTCTGTATATTTCAGGGAAAGGAAACTTAGAAATTCTCTAAATTTTCTCCCATATGACTCATAAATATAGTCTTCAACTATGAAAAGCTTTCGGAAAGCAGAAAAGCTTTGGATATAATAAAAGAACCTATAGCCACTTTTCTTTGCTTAACTATCTATTATGTGAAGGACAGAACTCGAAAGATAATGATAATTTATATATATATATATATATATATATATATATATATATATATATATATATATATATATATATATATATATATATATATAATACTTCTTTTATAACCCAAACAACACATTTAATTTTTTGTTCATTTTAATTATAATTGTGTTACATTTTTTAAGCCTAATAGGCATAATAGATATATGACCATCAGTTTCATAATTTTCACCATTAAAATATAAACTGAGGAAATATTCCCCTTAAATTTCATAACACATTTACAATAAATAGTTCTAGAGTATGCGTCTCTGATATTGGTGGAAATAACCTTTCCTCATACAGAAATCATTTAATTAGGTTCTTCTGTGTTCTTACAAGATATTACATTGAGAAGATTCAAAATTTTTTCAATAGCGTAATGGTGTTAGCTTATTTTTATTGAGTTAAATTATTAAAATTAAGATATTCCAGACTTGCATGTTTCTCATCATACTATAGGAGGCGCTATTTGCGCTCCGATTGAATAAAACGTGGACCTTCACTTTTGTCTACGTCTTCTACTGATTGCTATGCTCAGTTTTGTTACGCGTGAAGTAAAAGAAACCGTATTGTGTCCTCACTGGATTAAGTTTAATGCACAACACAACTCGTTGTTGTTGTCGTGTGTCAGCTAGGCTGGCATTATGGGGTATGTTGCTTCGCTTTTCCAACTGAACTATCTTTAAGAGTTCCCTGGCAGATACAAGTTACATTTTGCCTGCCAACTTGCCTATAAGTCAGCGTGCCTAACTACAGATAGGGAAGTCCTGGGTTCGAATCCCGATTCAGGCATGGATGTACTTTCTCTCTCTTTCTATCTTGTCTTTGTCCTTTCCTTGTGTGTGAATGAGAAATGAATGGTGCCTACCGTATAAACGGGTCCCTATGGCATGTGTGAGGGTGCGATGGTGGCCCACCCCCTGTGGTGCACACAGAGCAACGCCTCGTAGACAAAAAGGTCGCAGTTTCTGGCCGGTTCCTTGGGGATAAGGGGACAATACATCCCGATATACCCCGACCATTGGGAAAAAATACTTAAGTGTGGAGTCCGACTTACTCAGTATATACATATCATAGGTACCCGTTTATAGGGTTGGCAACCATTCAAACCCATTTATACAAGGAAAGGACAAATGCAAGATGGATAGAGAGAGCAAATACATCCATGCCCGAATCGGGATTCGAACTCAGGATCTCCCTATCCGCAGTCAGGCATTCTTACCATTTGACAAGTTGGGAGGCAACAACATATCGTGCTCCAACAATTTGGCCCGGCTAGTTCAGTCGGTGATATTGCATTTCCTATATACATCAGGACGATCTTGTCCTTTCTTGGTCAAATACACAAATTGAGTTCATTTATATAAAATATATTTAATTGTATTCTTAACTTAATAATAGTATAAAATTAGTTTAATTTCTGGTTTTTAATTTTTCATTTCTTCTTTTCATAAATTTTTCGTTCTTATTTGGAAAGAAAACAAAAACTTCGTTAGTAAAATTTCAACGCTGATTAAATAAGACTTATGAGAACTTTCTTTAAAATAGAAATTTTTTCTGAATTATATATAACCCTGTTTTAATTTCTTATAGTAAGTATTAAATATTTGTGTTTTAAAATTAGTTCAATTTGGTTCCAACAAAATGTAACAAATTTAGCTTCAAAACAACAATATTAGAGAGGAATTTCCCAATTTGTATAATTTAAATTATTAACTAACAGCCCTATAAACTCATAATAGGAAATTAATAATGACTTAATGGGAGAATTTTTATCAAAAAAGATTATTAATGAATTAAACGTTTCAATGATATCACGTTAATAAACTTCTAAGAAATATCACGTATATTTTAAAAAATATAACTCTTTAAAATCAAAAATTTTACTAAATGCGGATAGTTGGAGTGTTTATTAAAAATAGTTGAAATGAATCAAAACCAAGAATTACACTTCATTGTTATTAGTAGTATCGTAAAAATATCTATATAGTAATGACATCTATTTTCAAAATAATTATAATGACAAAACTCGATCATAGTAATTTAAAAAATTACTTTATGATAGAAATATATTTATTCCTAATGAATATTCATTAACGAATTTTTCTTCCTGTAAAATATTCATTCTTCTTCATTTAACATTCATTAAATATACATCTTATAGTTTAAATTTCTTTTTCTGAAATTCTGACGAAGTATATTCAGAACTACTTATAATTTGATTACTAAGCAATTTTTTATATTTTAATTTTGAAACGATGAAAGATATATAATAAAATTCTTTATCATTCTGATATTTTTATCAAATATTACATTGAATTTTATTTCCAAAAATTTTTATTTCGTCATTAACCAAATTTTGCAGAAAAATGTCTAAAAATATTTTTTTTAAGATATTCATGTAAGTATGTAGCTGTCATGGAATTCTTTGATGTCATGAATTTGAAAAACATTATAATTTCTTCTCAAACTTTTTTTTTAATTAAAAGATGTGATAAATTAGAAAGTGGTTTTAAATTGTTTTAACTTGAAACGTGAGAAAAGAAGTATGAAGTTACATTCCATACATGTCCGATTTATCACTTTGTTAAAATTTACTTTTATATCTGCATCTATATTATCATCTCTCTCTGTATGTATATATATATATATATATGTGTGTGTGTGTGTGTGTGTGTGTGTGTGTGTGTGTGTGTGTGTGTGTGTGTGTGTGTGTGTGTGTGTGTGTGTGTGTGTGTGTGTGTGTGTGTAAGAAAGATAAATTAAATTAATCGAAAAAGAGTTCGTTGATAATATATAACCTATTAATGCTTATAATACAATTCTAAATTTGTGAATGCTCCTTTATTTTAGCTTTCTACTGAAGTCCTAATACACATATGTCTGTGAATTCCTAAGACCTTTCTTATAGATTTAACAACCCCGTAGCATACCCATTCAATAAGAAACAGTCACCACCAATCTCTGCTAACCACGATGTGGGTCGCATATGTGCTAAGATGAACAATTTTCATTTTATCTTTTGTGTTTATCATGCTGTTTGGAATGTATCTTTGCTTTGCAATTATTTAGAGTTAAGAATTTTTAATTTTCTGTTTGCGAAAAAAGCAATATCTTGTGGAATGATTGTGTGTGTGTACATTCTTTACTTCATCGTTCTCAAAAGCATAATTTGTAATGAGTAATAACGTTCAATAGAAGTTATTTTTTAATCACATTAAAAGTTTGATAATAATATAATGATCATATGTTTTATTTAATATAAATTTTATCCAAAGTAAATGCACAATGAAAAATATTAAACAATTTTTTAATGTTTTATCACACGAGATAAATTTTTAACTATATAATAATATTCTGAAATTTCCGCAAAATTGTTTGGATAACTAATTTTTGGTTCTGAAAAGAAATACAAGCTTTTTCATAAATGCGAAATTTATCTGAATTGTCTGTGTGTGTGTTGAATTAAACTAATTTTTTTATTAATTTATAATGTTTTGTTAAGCTAAAATGAAAAATTTTTTGTTTTGCATGACTAAATAATAAAGTTGTTTAAGTTTGCGTAAAATATAAACTTTTAAGAGAAGAGTTTTTACGAAGTTTTTAAATTTTTAATATATTAAGTAATTTTTAAAATTAAAATTTCAGATATATAACTCCTTTTTGGTTTCCTTTCAGCTATTTCTTGCTTTTTCTTTCAGGAGATAACTGCAATTATTTAGAGTAAAAAATTTTTATCACCTTAGATAAAATGATAAGAACGCATTAAGTTGCCACTGAAATTCTCTTTACCAGTTTATTATATTTTATTATATTTTTTTCTTCTTTCAATATACTAACATTTTCTCAAGTATTATTTTTGTTTACTTATTTTGTATAAAATTTATATATATATGTTACTTTTTCAGACATAGTCTGCCATTATTCTCTGAGTTATTTTAAGAGTGAAAAAGTGATATGCATAAAGTGAAAGTCATTAAAAGTGGAAATAAATTGATCTTTCACATTTTATAGACAAAACCAGCAGAGAGTATGTGATTCGTTACACCATGAATTTCTTTAATATTTATGGTCACTTTACGAGGTATAACGGAAATATGAAGCTATCGGAAATATGTATCCTTATTTTCAAATGTCAAAGTTTATACTAGTAAGATATTAATGGACTTTCTTATTTTCGATAAAATATCTGTGTCGAAAGATACTATTAAATTACCTAATTAAATATTTCAACATTTTATTTTATTCATGCTATTCAAGAATTAACCCATTAAGTGCCATTTTTTTTTAAATTTTTGCCCGGATATGTTATATATATGCACAAAGATTGTGCACTAGAATAGCTATATTTAAATTATGTTTTATTTCGAAAATACCTGATATTTTTTACTTTTTCTATTGATTTTCTTCATGAGTTTTCGTTTTTGTACAATTCAAACTATATTAATGTTTTCAGAGTTTGTGCTTGAAGAAGTTACATTTAAAGCACAGAAAATATGCCGGAAACATTTCTGAGACAGCTGTCTTCTAATGTATCCATATCAGTGTCTTCGAAATCCGAACCAATATCGACTTTATCATTAAACATAATCAACAATAGCACCATCTTCACCACATTCAACGAAATGAGGGTCACTAGTAGCGTCTGCAAGGTAGACTATACAATGCAGCAAGCGTAGACTATACTATGCAGCAAGCGTAGACTATACTATGCAGCAAGCGTAGACTATACTATGCAGCAAGCGTAGACTATACTATGCAGCAAGCGTAGACTATACTATGCAGCAAGCGTAGACTATACTATGCAGCAAGCGTAGACTATACTATGCAGCAAGCGTAGACTATACTATGCAGCAAGCGTAGACTATACTATGCAGCAAGCGTAGACTATACTATGCAGCAAGCGTAGACTATACATTTTTAACTAAATAAAAATAATCCCTATTAGACATGGGTTCCCAAACTTTGTTTTCTCGTGGACCACTTTCAAAGTTTTACTATTTTCGGTAGACCCCCTGCTCCTACATTTTTACTCTAATTCCCAAAACGCCGAAAATATATCACCCTAAATTGGAGGTGTTAAGAAGAAGAAATAAGTAGTACATTTTCTTGTGTTCCCATTTACAAAAATAATACTTGTGGTTATACAAAATAATAAACGTTTCTTACAATAAAAATATGTATAACAAATAGGCAGATACTTATGTTTTCCGACACTTCAAACACCAACATCGATTCACTTACAGTCACACTTTTATGTTCAAAATCCCAGAAGCAAATGAGTAACATTTTGTTCTTGGCATTCGTACTTATATTAATGTAGATTGCAGGCACAGCGCATGTAGCTTTTCAGGTAAACAAGCATCCCGGATGATCGGCCCTTGCAAGTCTCGACATGTGGTGTACACTTGTACTATTATCTATTGTTCTATTCAATTCTGTGTTTGACCTGAGTCTCAAATATTTTTGAGAACCTACCTAGTGAAGGATATTACCCGCCTATGTTGATAAGTAAATCCAAGCCTAAATTTTTGTTCTTTGTTATGAAAACCAGAAAATGTTTCGTGAACCCCCACTTACAAATTGTGAACCCCTGTCTTCATTTTACATCTATGTGGAACCCCGTGTGGTCTCCTATGGATTCCAGGTGGACCCTGGACCATTTTGGGAACCTATGCTATAAGAGGAAAAAGAACTCGATATCAGCCACAATGCCCAAATGAATATTGTTATGCACTGTTCAGTGAAATCATTAAAAAAAAGACTAAGCAGGTAACAGATCATTTCTATTACTTCTTAATTAGACATTTATCTACGGTTTTTCATTATATGTAAAAGCAAAGCTAAAAGCGTAGTGCTTCAAATATGACAATTCTGTTCTCCTTTAATTTACAGACGAATTTCAAATATATTCACTTGTTGTAACGAAACGAAACACATGATACTTTCTGCTATCCACAATACTGACTGATACATATAGTATGGATATTAACCATCGGGTGCCCTAAATATATTTGTGGCACCGAGAGATGTAATTAAAAATCCAAAGTCCTTAAATGAGGATCGTGGCAGCTAATATATTAAGAGTTCCATACATCTTTTGTCCATAAGATTTACAAAGTGAAATAGCAATGTTCAGTTCTTGCAAAAATTCAAAAAAAGAAAAAAAAAATTTTGTAATTTATAGAAATGGTCATGAGAACTCATCTAAATATAGAAATAATTTTGTCCTTTTCCTTTGAAAGCAGTACCCGGAATTTCTTAAATGGTTTTGCTAAATATTTTCTTAATCTGTTTTACAGAAATGTAAGATCAATATTATTTTTTTCCAAAACTGACAGCTTAACTTTTTATTTTGAACACATTGCGCATCCACTTTTGGGAATATATAAAGAGAAAAATTTTCACATTTTCCACTCAACAATTTACCATTCAGAAAGAGAAATATAAATCTCTTCAATCTTTATTTTAAAATGATAAAAATTAATCCAGGTATACATTTCATCCTACAGGGTGTTCCAAAACGACCGCCTAAGCTCTTCACAGCTAGGTTCCTCGTTGGGAGTACATAAAAACTGTCAAAAGAAGCATTCCTGTACGATCCATAGTTTACGAGAAAAATACGAAAAACAAAGTATGGCGTCACTTCCGGTACAAGAAAAATACTTTATTGAGCATATCAGCAGCAGCATATGCACAATTTAAGGCAGATGTTCAAAGCGACCACCTTAAATGTCGAGCACGCCGTGAAATGGCTGTCATCACAAATTGCAGCAGGTCCACTGAAGTATAAACAGCGTGCAGATGAGCAACTATGTCCGTTGGCACTACGTCTGGATACACCGATTCCTTGAGGTGGCCTCATAGGAAAAAATCCAACAATGTAAGATCTGGCGGACTTAAAACCAGATCTTCATGTCCGATGCAGCGTCCGGGATATTCCATATCCAGCCAAAAACATGCAGGAGCACGGAAATGCGCCGCAGCCCCATCATGCTGGAACCAAAGACATTTCCATTACATCGGCCTTACATCAAGTACATGTCGTAGTAGTCACGAATGCAATACCTGGCTATCATACGAAGACTACTGGTAGCTGCAAGGTGCAGCCTTTTAAATACCAGTTTAAAGGGTGGCTGAAAGTCATTCCAACCAATGGAGCTAACAGGCCCTGTGGTTCAGAATTTTGACACATTTCCTTTTCTTTAATGAATCTTAAAGTATTTTTACGGTTTTAATATCAATAGAAGAAAACTATGTGAAGAAATTAAAAAGAAGAGTAAAATTATCTTCATTTAATTAGTGTGGCACGCGTATAGAGAGGGAAAAAATGTCAAATGTCTAAGCATTAACAAAAGTATAAAACCGCCTGTGAGGGGATCGTACATACGATCTTCGCACTATTAGCACGACGCTCTAACCAACTCAGCTAACGGGCAACGCTCTTTAGACATTTGACATATTCCCTGCTCTTTAATGTATCTTAAAGTCTTATTATGGTTTAAATATAGATATATAGCAGAAGAAAATATCTGAGAAATAAAAGAGTAAAATTGTCGTCATTTAATTAACGTGGCACGTATCGGTAGGAAAAAATTGCAAATGACGAAGCATTAAAAAGAATATAAAATAGCCCATGAAAGGATCGAATCGACGACGTTCGCGTTTTTAGCACGACGCTATAGCAAACTGAGCTAACGGACCACGCTATTCATTGTGTTAACACATTTCCAGCTCTTTAATGAATCTTAATTTTTTTTTACTGTTTAAATATATATAGAGCAGAAGAAAAATATCTGAAAAATAAAAGAAGAGTAAAATTATCTTCATTTAATTAGTGTGGCACGTATCAGAAGGAAAAAATTTCAAATGACAAAGCATTTCAAATTTTTCCTTCTGATACGTGTGAATTTAAAAAGTGAAATTGCCAGCGAAGGAATCGGACCCACGACCTTCGAATTATTAGCACGACGCTCAATCCAACTGAGCTAACGGGCCACGCCAATAGTACTATATATTCATTTTCCAAACGTTAATGTATCTTAAATGGAGATAGCGCCTTAATTATAGCAGTTGAGAATATGTGAGAAATAAACGACGTTTTAAAAATATATTGATTTAGTAAGTTTGATTCCGGATGAAAAGGAAAAGAATTAAGTATTACATATAATTAACAATAGAATGGCCCGTGATATAATCGACCAAATGACATTCGCGTTATTAGCACGTCGCTCTAACCAAATGAGCTAACGGGCCACGCTGTTCCGACTTTTAACAACATTTCCAGCACTTTGATATGAATCTTAAATTCTTATTACGGTTTTAATTTAAATATAGCAGAAGAAAAGTATCTGAGTAATAAAAGAAGATTAAAATTATCTTCACGTAATTAATGTGGCACGTATCAGAAGCCAAAAATTTTAATGAGAATGCATGACGCAGTTTGCGTGGCGAACGTTTTAAACATTATCGCCTGGCAAGATATGCAAATACTGTTGTTGATATGTCCAATAAAGTGTATTTTTCTTGCACCGGATGTGACGTCATACTTTGTTTTTCTTGTAAACAATTGATCGTACAGAAAAGCTTCTTTGGGCAGTTTTTATGTACTCCTAACGAAGAATCAAGCAGTGCAGAGTTTATGCGGTCGTTTTGGGACATTCTATATATTGCTTTCTTAATGCTAAACTATACGTATGTTGATATTTATAAATAATTTACATGATGACTTCTGGTGTGTATATTAAACGGTTAATCTTTGTGTTGCCACATTGGCTTTACAATTGTTAATCCTATTGAATAGTTTTTCTCTATTTCATAAGATAAATTATTATCTTATAAAAAAAAAGTATTTACTGGTAGGATTCTGATATGCTCCAGTTTAATTTATTCTGCTCAAAACTTTTAAGAATATCATAAATCGTCTACAAAATAACAGTATAAGCAATTTTTTTTTCTAGAAAGTAGAAAAGAAAAGTATCATGAAACAAATGTTTTTGTTCAGTTTTGAGTTTGGCTCAAAAATGATGCTTCATGTTCATCATCGCTTAATGGTGTCCTGCAAAAATTTGAGCTTATATGTCAACACTGGATACTTGTATATTTATTAAATTTCGAATTCAAATGAAAAAATGTTTCAGCCTCATATCAAATTTTGTTTGATGAATAACTTCATTAGTAAGGAAAAAGCTTGAATATTTGAACCTTTTTTAATTTTTTTCCAATAACTAAACTTCTAATTAATGTATACAAAAATAAGAGTAAAAAAATCTAAAAACCAATCTAAAAATTCTTAAACTATCCATAATTCTTTATGCATAAAATACAGATGTTAAAGCTCAGTGTTTTACCTGTGTATACAGGTATTCCACCGAATGTCCTTTAAATAAAGAAGTAAAAAATAAATTATAATTAACATAAAAGTTATTACAGCTAAAATTAAAGTGTTAAATATTTTTAATTCTCATCAATTATTCATATTCATTAATATTATAATCAGTGCATCACATTGAAGAAATAAACAAATGTAATCTTAAAATGCAAATACAATTAAAGTAAGACTTAAAGGCTATAAATGAATACTTATTCAAATGCAATAAAACAACACAAGCAATTGAGAAAATAAATGAGTATATTTTTTCTTTTTTTAATAAAAAAAATACTAAAAACTTAAAATAAAGAGGTCTTGTAACATAAAAAAGTTACAGGCAAGATAGAAGAAACTAAGAATCCCTTTCAGTCTTTGAAGAAAATATGAATGGAAAAAGCTAAATTTTTCATGTCTATTTACTTATAATTCTTGTGCTATATAAAACAAGCCAATGAAATATTTCCTTCTTCGTCCATGCGTGCTGAAAATAGTCCTCTCCTGGACGGTTGAGCTTTGTTTACCAATCGCCATGACAATGTCAGTGCTGTCACATGACCGCCTTGCCATTTCGTGAATATGAAATTAATAATGCGAAAAGATCAAAACAAGCCTCTTATCCTTTGAATGGACACAGACTAGTGAAGATAACTGCAGCTCTTGTGATCAAACTAATCGTGAAGTCTTCACTTTTCTAACATATATTTTTTTTCGTCCTTCCTCGGTAAGAATGCACTAATCATTCATTAAGGACTTTTCTAATATATATATTTCTGCATTTTTAATTCGAGAAGATTTTTAGAAGATGAAAAATTAATTATTTCTAATAGAGAATATTTCTACAGCACTAAATTCATTGTGTGTAAAATTAATAATGTAAAGATAAATGTTTTGATTTTAAAATTCCATTACTGTACTATTCCATTACTATTCGTCAATAAATTTTAAAACACTTTATTATTTTAAACGTTTTGAAAATAATTATCTTAATTTTTTTAATACTTACTTTAATGACTTTTAAAATTTAGCATTTATAATTATTTAGTATTCGTATTAATATTTATTCATTCATATACATTGAATGCTGAAATTTATTAAGATGTTCTATAAAATAATTGCTCTTTGAAAAGCAATTTTTGTTTTAATGTTTTATCTCATAAATTAAATTTTTAAATAAAAATATCTAAAAGGCTGTTAAAACCGTTACCTTATAAATTTTATAACATTTTAACGAAATTTAATATAAAATTCTGTTGAAGATAAATATTTTTAGTTATTTTGTAAAATAGACTTTATCTACTTATAAAAAATATGAGAAACATCAGTAACCATTAATCTTTTTAATAAAACTGAAGCAGTTTCATTATTTTTATTCAACCCATGTGATATGCTATATGATTCTTTTAAGTCATTTATGATTTTACTGTTTTTAAATTATAATAACATTCTTGGAATTAATCTTTTCTTCTGCCTTCTTGTCGGAATGCGTGATTAATCTTTTAGATTAATCATTAGTATCATACCAAAATATTTACATTAAATATTTAAAGTAGATTCTGTAATTGAAAAATTAAATAATTATAATAATTTAATTAAATAATTACAATAATTTATAGAGTGATTTTTCTAATTAGTAGCAATAATAAATAAAATTTAAAACGCAATTTAATAAAAAAAAAAAGGATTGCTGAAATGATTTGATTTCTCTGTTAGAAATTCTTTTGAAGTTCTTGTTTGCAATGTAATACCATAACAAAAAAACATAATTTCATAACGGTATTTTTACTATCTCCTTAGTAACCATTGAAATGTTCCTTTTGTCCACGGAAGGTAATATTTCGCTTACAACATATAAAGAAATATTTCGTAGAAAATTTTAAGGTAGTTATTGATTGTCTAGAGAAAAAAAACAGTTTGGGGGTTTCGAAGTTTATAATTTATTACAGTTTTTATTTATTATTGCAAATTTATTCAGTATCTCTATTTTACTCGCATTTAAAATATGAGTTTATAGATATCTTCATATACCTATGTTATTAGGAAAATTAAAATTTTTAATTTTAAAGGGAATGTTTGGTGCAATGCATATTTTAAAATAATATTTTGGAAGGAAAATCACTTTGGAAAATCCGTACTAGAAACTAGAAAATGTATTCCTATTTGAGATGAATGAAAGTGTATAATCTTCCTCACAAAACTAATCAAAGTTTTATTATTTAAATTATTATTTATTTCATTTGAAAATAAATCATGATAGCTTTAGAATTTTTTAATCTGAAATGTATGAAAAAAGTGCTAATTAAAACAATATGTTTAAAAGTTATTTGCGTGTTTCTCGCATAAATTAGTGATATTTGTAAAATATCACTAATTTATGCGCTGTATTTCAAATTCATCAGTGTCTTCATATTTATTGCTTTGATATATATATATTTATATATATATATATATATATATATATATAAATGTATATATATATATATATATATATATATATATATATATTCAAAATGTATTCATAGTCCTTTTTCTCCGTGTCACTTAATACTATGAAAATACTTCACTAAGCAAGAAAAGGAAAAAAGGAAAATAAATAAATAATAAATAAATTTTAAAAATAAAAATAAAAGAGATAATGTATGTTTGACAAATGAGTAGTACTTAATATTTTGCAATATGCTATATATATTTATTGATTTCCTGTTTCAATATATATTCAAATGAATATGTCGTATAGTGATTATTGGTATGTTAATGTAATTCTAATTTGTCTGCTAAGTAAAGTGTATGTAATTTATAAGCATTTTTAAAAATTTTCTCAATAAAATTCATTTATTCTTCTGTTTCACTGTATTTTTAAAAATTTTTATATTCCGATAGATCAGAGTATAGGAGCAAAGAATATTAAATTATAAGTGAATTCACTGTGTGCGGAACAATGGTTTCCACAAAAATAAACAAGTTCATATTGTAATATTATTTTATTCATGTGGGAAGTAATGTAATACTTTTCTTTTCTTAAAATATTTTTTCTAAACCATTTTATTTCCCTCATAAACATGAACTGATTTTAAATTTTGAAATATTTTTTTCATTCTGAAAAATCTGATTTTTTTTAAGCAATTTGAGTAACTCAATAAATCAAAGATTGTTTATAAAACGAAGAAAACTATACTATATATAACCTATGAGAAATTTTTGCTTTACTTTTCAAACAACGAAATCAGGAGAGGAAGGTTTAAAAATGCAGATTATTGGACACTGATTTTATTATCTAAATTTATTATTTGGATAAAAAATTATTGACGAGATCATATAATTATTTTAAAGTAAAAGTTTCTTTATGGTCAAAAATTAATATGATATTTGGGAAAATGAATATTGTTTTAAATATTTTTTCTTTGCACATATGATTATTTTTGGTAAGTTTAATTGTCAATTTTTTAATTTTCAATTTTCTTAAATTCATTTTATATGTCCCTTAATACTACTTAATACTATCATTTTATGTATGAATCAACTTATTTCATACATAATATTTTAATACATAAAAATAAATATGCCTATACACCTATAACTTTTAAGTTTTATGGTGGTCAAAAGTATTTTTCGAAAATTTTTCTCGAAATTTATTTTGATGAAACTTTAATATTTTTTCATGTTTTTATTACATTCAAAATAAAAAGGATTAAAATGTAAAATGAACTTTAAGAATAGCACTTTATTATTATTTTTTAATAGTTAATAAGCTGAAAGGAATCAATATATAGTGAACGAGTATAAAATCAACTCCAAAATTTGAAATAATATTGACATTATTTTAAAAAATTTTTTATTTAACTTCAGAATATTTTTATAAAAAAACATGAAGTGTAATTTAATCATTTTCCAAGTAATTTGTTCAACATCAAACAAATTGGTAATGGTTGAACTAATTGAATGTCCGATTTTGAAAATTTTAGAAAACTGAAAGGAACTTTTTTTGGTCTGCCATGCAATTAATTCTGCATTTATTCTATTAAGTCTTCTTGGTTTGATGCGATTTTATTACAATTTCGAAGTTATTCTATGTCATATGTGCAACAAGCACCATAATTAAATTAAATTTTGGGCTTAATTCATTTTAATTTTACATATAATGAACTTTTTAATATAAAAATTTTTACTAAAAACAATTTTATTGAATGGAAAAAATGTTTCAAAACTTTTAACCAAATTAATGAAATATTTCTTTTGATGTCAAATGTGTATTACAGATGACTATAAAAGTAATTTTCGAAAGACATTTATGATCTTTAGTTGGCATTAGTTGTAGACCATCTTAAAATATATTATCTTAAATGTCAGCTATATGTACCATAATGTTCTGACATCGGTTCCAACATGTACTCCAAATTTAAGTATTACTTCCGGATTGCCAATATTAAAGCTCTAAATATGTTGAACATTGTTGGTATGTTTATCCAATTACTTACAGTTGTAACCAAAAATCCTGCGGACATTAAATATCTCTATGACATAATACATAATCGCTTCTGCGGAGAGAATAATGATCGGGCAGTTATTGACATCTTCACTTAAACGTGGTACTAATTACAATGTGTTTGTTAATGAGGTTAGGTTAAGTTAGGTTACGACAACAAACTGTTTTTGGAGCTTTATGCTCATGGGCTTATAGCTCGCATTGAGTAAGATTGAGTTTTTATTTAAAACCTAAGCAAAAATTGATGGATTGATGATTTTGAAAAAAATGACAATCAAAACGAAAAGATAAGCACGGCGTTTGTTTGCCAAATGAAAGGGAAATCAGGCCGCTTAGAAATACAAAGACGAGGGAAAAAAATTAAAATCTATTAATTTGTTTCAAAAAAGAAATTATTGCGTCAATTTTATCTTTAGGATTCGTTGACAAATCTAAGATCCAAGAGAAAGAAAGAGTTCCGATACCAAGTTTTTCTCTTAATGAATTTCTTGCTTGATCATATCGAGGACACGATAGCATTATTGATCCATAGTTTCTCTTTCTCCACAAGAGCATTTATCCGTTGAAGAAAGTCTGAATTTATGTAATTTAGCATTTGTCGGAAAAAATCTAGTTCTAACTCTAGCTAGCCACACTTCTTCAATGCGAAAATTAGTATAATTGCTGTGAATCTTCGTGATAGAAGATATGTGCGAAAAGTTAGAGGCGTATTTACTATTGTTCCATTCGTTGTTATTATAATTGATAAAAATGTTTCTTATATTATGGACAAGGTCTTCAGGTGAAATCGAGTGCTGAATATAACTTTTATGAATGGCCGATTTTGCAAGAGCATCTACTTTTTCGTTCCCAGCAATTTCGGAATGACCTGGAATCCAAACTAATTGAATATATTCGCAAATCTTAGTTGCAATTCCTAAAGCTTATACGATGCGTTGAATGATGGTTGGGGAAGAGATTGAGAGAGTTTTCAAAGTGCTAGGACAGGATAAAGAGTCTGATAATATGACATAGTTGGAGGGAGACAAACAGAATTTAGTCACAGCCAGATATAAAGCCATAGCTTGTGCTGTAAAGATGGAATTAGAGTTATTGATTTGCCGCTAAACAAAGGTGTTATTTCTTCTGTAATAAACAGCAATTCCAAGTTTATTTTCTATTTTAGATGCATCAATAAATAATAATATGTGATTGGACCATTCAGAAGTACAATGAAGCTCAAAGAGGTCATTGATAGTATGTGTAGGAAGATTTTTAGTCTGAAAAGCATATTTTCTAAGAACTATTTTTAAGTTAGTATTAACAGATGTAGATTTTGCAGGGACTCTTAAAATATGTGATTCTTGAATTCCATTTTCTTCAAGCATTTTTTTCACTCACAAAGATAGAGGAAAAGCGCCAGAGATAGGGCTGTATGGCATTGATTCCCACAAACTGCCACATGGAGATGTAGTAAAAAGAGCAAGGTTTCTAATGTACATCTTTGTAGAGAGAAAGTTTTGTCTTAATGAAAGAGGTACGACCCTTGCTTCTTTCAAAATAAGTGGAATTGGTGTCCAGCGAGGAAGACCTGTAACAATTTTAAGAACTGAGTGATATATCGGATCCAAGATTTTTCTGTCTGGTAAGTTCGCAGATGTAAATACATGACATCCATAATCGAGGCTACTTGTAATGAAGGACTGAATAATTTGCAGTAAAATATTAGTTTTTGCTCCTCATCTATTACCTGCAATAGCTTTTAAAACATTAAGTTTCTTCTTTACAGATTTTTTTTCATTTGAAAATTATACTTGAAGGTTAAGTTATTAGAAAAATAGAGGCCCAGAATTTTTATGTGCTTAGACCAAGAGATAGTAATTGGTTGATAGTTAGTACAAAATTTACAGGAGATTTTTTGAAGAGAAATCAATGACTGAACATTTTGAGGAATCAATTTTTAATTTCTATTCTTCACACCATTGTTCCAGTTTTATGATAGCAGTCTGTATTTTTTGATGTAGTCTTTCTTGTGATGAATGAGCAGTCAAAAGTATTATGTCATCAGCATAAATAAAGCACTTAATTTTAGGAGAGGAAATTTCGTAAATATCTGACATAAAAATCATGAAAAGAAAGGGAGAAAAACACTTCCTTGAGTAACACCTCTATTAGAGAAAGTGGGTTGAGATAAAGCTCCACGCCATTTCACTTTAAAACTTCTATCCGATAAAGAATCCAATATCCAATGAACAGAACTTCCTCTGATATCAAATTGGAGGAGCTAATAAATAAAACCGTCTGGCCACACTGAATCGTAAGCTTGAGATATGTCTACAGTTGCGCATATGACGTAGTTTCCCTGTGAGCGTAAAGCAATAATATGATGATGAAGCATGGAAAGAACACTGTCGCAATCTCTATGAGGCATAAATCCATGATGATTTGGATGAAAACATTTGGAAAGAGAAATCTGATTTATTAGACGATTTAAAATCAAGAGTTCCATCACCTTACATAGAACACTAGTAAGAGAAATTGGGCGATAAGAATTTACTCCCAGGTTTTATTATCGAAATTATGATGAATTTTTTCCAAGACGAGGGAACAATACCGCTTAACCAAAAGGTATTTATGAGTGACAAAAGGGACAGTAAAGCTATGATTGATAGACCCTTCAAAATTTTAGCTGTTATTAAATCAGGACTAGCTGAAGTATTTTTGCATTTAGAAATCGCCAATTGGAGCTCTGAGAGAGAGAATGTAGAGTTATATTCTAAATCAAATTTTGAACTTAAATCGAGAAGTAGTATTTAAGTTTCAGATTGACGAGAATAAAATTTGGCAAATAAGTTAGCCTGAACAACAGGATCCGAAATAATTGAAGTTTTGCTAGAAACTAGTAGATGATGAGTTGGTGAGTCAGTAGATCTATTTTTAAGTCCTTTAAGAATAGAATAAATGTCTTTAGATATACCAGCGTTTGTTATAGTTTTATCCCAGAAATTTCTGGAAAGGGTTTGAAGAAGCTGAAGAAGTTTTGCAGAAATTCGTTTGTACTGTATCCCCAGAGTCTGATTAAGAGAACTTTAGGCTTTCCTCCAAAGTTTTCTTTTTTGACCCAAAAGATAACAACATTCCGATGTCCATCACGGAGGATATGATTTTAACGGAAAGATTTGTTTTTTCCTAAATTTATCAAGATAGTTTTTGCATAAAATTTGGAATTGATCTACAGAAACAAATCCGTTATTAGCAATTTGAGTGTTCATTGAATTGAAGAAGCCAGTCCATAAAATTCTGTTGCGGGAAGTACCTTTCGAATAATCGTTATTGTAGAATTTGACACTTGTTTGAACAGGGACATGGTCACTACCATAACTATATCAACTGACTGAGAAAGTACAAAAAGGAAAAACATCAGGAGATGCAAGGTAATAATCGATAATGGATGGTCTATGGTGGTGTCCGAATTGAGTAGGTTAAGAGGTATTTAAAAGACAAATGTTACTATCCCGTATCCAATTGAGGAAATCTGGAGAGTTTGAATAACTACCAAGCGCCGGACGAAGAAATTAAATTGAACATTAAATAAAACGAAAAACCTGAACACTTATTAAAAATCAAAAAAAAGTGCGCTTGTAGTAGTAGTAAATAATGTTTTTTAGAAAAAAATTTTTAATGTTTTTTACGCCTTCTTCCTGGCTCAATTCTTTCTTCAATGTTAGGTTCTGCATATTTAATATTTGGTTGAGGAGACTTCATAATAGGTTGCTCGAGAGATATAATTTGCTGATTCATCAATTTTTTGGACTTATCTTTCTAGACTGGATAGATCTTGCATGACTCTTTCTTGGAGAAGATCTAGAAACAGATCTAGGTAGATTCGAACATGTTCGCATACATTCTTTCATGAATGAGAACTTTTTTTGGACCATTTGATCTTGTCTAGCATGTATCGCAAGTAATTTTGCTGCAAAAATAGAAGACATCTCTGTCACTGCTTTTTTGCCAATATCAGTTATTTCATTTTGATTCGGCACGAAAGGAAGATGACTTTTGGTTACACTGGAGTAACTGGTTCTTAAAGATTTATTATAACGTCTTCTCACCTCAATAAATGAAAGGTGGTTCATGTGTTTAAAATGTAAGAATTTTTTTTCTTCATGCCTCGTAGGGTAGGAAATGTCATTAGCTGCATGATTTCCCCGACAGTTTATACATTTAAGTGTTTCATTGCCACAGGGAGAGTTTTTATGAAATGTTCCACAGTTTTTACATAGGAAGACTTCTTGTTTACATTTTTTGTAGGGTGAGTGTATTTATAGCATTTTCCGAATTGGCGAACGTTATCAGTAAAAGGAGAAAATGGAGTGATGTACTAGAATAAGTTAATAATTTGAGGTAGATGATGTCCAATAACGCTCACTAAAATATTTTCGCTCAGTTCTTCTGAATTCTTTTTTGTAAATCTTTGTAAGCTTAATATCGTTAAGCCATTTTGCGCAATTTCTTCAGCAACAAGATATAAAGGTAAATCTACATTTATTTCTTTTATAAGAAAGCTTGAAGAAATGCATTCTGGTTGAAAACTGGAGTTAACAGGTACTCCAAGAAAATTGTTTATCTTGCTTATTCCTACAGCATTAACTGGGCAATTAGTTTCGAATAGAAACTTACCTTGACGGGTGTGTTGAATTTGTATTATTTTCTTGGGATTCCTTAAAAGTTGAATTATTTCTTGCTTTAAATTGTAAGGTTTCTTTGGAATAGATGCAGTACCATCAGTGGGAGACAGGAAAATGAAGAACTTATTAAAACCATTTTCCGCAGCTAACTGGATTAGTTGTAAAATAGAATCTTCGAAAGTCAGTAATCTTGAAGTGTTTATTTTTGGAATGCGTAAATCGCAATCCGTGTAAATCATTTCTGTTTATGCTTCAATCATTTTGAATTCATAATAATGAGGAAAAACAGAATAAACTAAAAATTTAAATAGTAAAAATAAAAGAATAAAAATATTCAATCTTAGTCAATCAAACACTAATTCAAAGTCAGACGATAATTTCAACACGAAAAAGGAAAAAAAGTGTCAAAGAAAACATTAAGTGATGACAAAATAATCAGAGTTCAAAATTTACGTATTTCGTAATTTAGAACAATCCGCCATTTTCAAATTGTCTTCACAATTTGTTTCCTTTGTTGATGATGAGGTAAAATTTGTTCATCAGATGGTAACATTAAAGCTTACTTTTTAATGGCATTATAGGCCAACCCTTTAAAGTTATAAATAAGATTGTGACTATATTTTCTTAATCCTAAATCGATTCTATATTTTTAAACATTTTTACCGTATCAAAAAGTGTCTGTTTCCTACTTAAAGCGGTATTTTTGCCTTACTTAATGATGAAGCGAATTTCATCATATAGTATATTGTTAGAATCTTTAAGTGCTTAATATTTTCAGTTAAAGAAAAAAAGTCAATTTAAAAATACCAAAATAATCTTATAATGTGATATTTCAAAATATTGACTCCATTTTTTGCCAAGGGAATCCTTTTTAAGATATATTAATACATTAATATTGCTCAAAAAATCGCCTTCGTTTTTGAATTCGTTTTTGAAAGAAACATAATCGAAATGTATAAATTTCTATTAGATATCAAAGCTTTGTAATAATAAGTATTATTATATTAAATTCAGATGCAGTTTGATTTTTTAAACTGTTTTATTCTAATCTTATTAGATAATAACTAAACAGAAATTGGAAAGAAACATAAGTCATTTATAAAATATTGATACCTCTCGTCATTTATGTGATATTACATAACATAATTCTATTAAAGAGTACAGCAAGATTATTGATGATAAATTTTTATATATTTATGCATTAAGCATGTTACTTAATATAATCATTCATATACTTGTTATAATGTCAAAAAGACAGTTCTTGCTATTGAATAAACTGAGAAGAAGTATGCAAATTAGCGAATGACGTATTTGAGATACAAATCAGTTGAGAGTAGGAATACCAGTATTATAAAAGAAGGCCCACCATCCATTCATCCATCCTGACTTGTTCAGTGGCGAAGAGAAATGGACTTGTCGAAGAAGCTCGTTCTGTGTTGTTTGCTTTAGGACTTCAAAAATGGGCTTATCAAATGCAGCATCAAGTCGCCAAATATGTCAAGCCTTTGGGGATAGTGATGTGATTGAACGTATTGCAAGGCATTGGTTTCATAAATTTAGGTCAGGATATGTGTCCCTCTGCTAAGAAGCTGGTGTCTAACAGATAAGCCGTTAAGTGGTTCACTATGAGCTGCGACAAGGCATTTCATCAGAAGGAGACATCACTGGTGATTCGCCAGGGCGTACTGTTCTTGGCCGATAACGTGAGACTGCATGTCACGCTGGTGGCCTGGAATATATATAGTGACCTGTTTGGGAGATTTTGCACCATTCTCCTTAATTAGCTGCACTTTAGTCGTCAAATTATCACATTTTCTTTCCCAGGATAATCTTTCACCTACGAAGAAGACTTGCGCTAAGCACTCAGGAACTTCTTTGCATCCAAAATCTCCGGAATTTACCGCAAAGAGATTGCACAGTTAGAGACACGTTGGCCGAAGGTGATTACTTCGAGAACTAACAATAGGCTACACTTTCTGTAGTCATTTGATATTATTTTTATTTTATTGAAAACAGCAAGAACTTTTTTCATTTTTCCTAGTATTTTATATCTACTAGAATTTTTAGGTATAATTTATCTGCAAAATTATGAAACGACTTTTTATACAACAAGCACAATCAGGTAAAAGAAATCACAAAAGAATCCCAATAGAAGAAAGATCAAGATATCTATTATATTTCCAGAAATTGCCAAATTGCCACAATTTATATAAAAAAAATTACTTGTTTTATTAGATTCCTATCGTGTATAAGAATGTTATTTCACAAACAGCATAGCTTTGATTAAGTATTTATGTGTATATCCTCTGATAATCTGATCTTCTTATAACTGAGAATATTCGTAATTAATATAATTAAGTTTTGATTTGATTGGCTTGTTAAGAGCAATATTACAGATGGAAATGGTTTTTAAGAAGAAAGATTAAATTTTTTTAGACGGAAACAGCTTCTTCCTAATTGAAATCTGCACATCATTGTTTTTTTGTGTCATATAGTTTGCCAAGAATATATTTTCCGTTACTTTAAAAAAAATAATTTTTATAAACACCATTTTTATCATTCAATCGCAAAAAAATATTATATTAATTTTATAGTATTATAATCATTATATAATACAATAAATTAAGCAATCAAAATGATATTCTTCATTATCATGGTTTTATTTATCAATATTATAATTTTTCTTAATATATGTGTGTGTGTATATATAATTAGATTTTTTGTGTAGATTACATTTATTGGTATAATAACATTTATTTAAAGATAAATTAGTTTGATCATCTAGATTGATTTATTTCCCTTATATTAAGATTCATAAATTAATGTATAATACAGTTGCTATGATACAGAGATAAAGGAATCATCAATCATACATTTCACACACACTCATTTTTGGTCATGTGTTAGCGTTTAACAGAAATGATTGGTTTTTATTAAAGAACATTGGGATTAATAATTACGAAAGCCAAGGTGAAAACTTCGTGGTGCATAATCTTTACTTATCAATGCATTTTATGAATCGATTTGGGATTTCTCTGAAAACGGTGATCGAATGCATTCAGTAACTCGCGATATTAAGCCATTAATTTCTTTTTTGCGTTCGAAAATGTACGAAAGCTTACGTGTCTCTCTTTCATGGAAGCTCTGACATTCATTGATTTCTCTTAAGCAATGGTTTCCAGGTAATAGACAACCACGCAAATGGCAGTGCTTTTTCCATTAACTGAATAAACAACGAATATCTAAACGAAAAAAAAATTTCCTTCGTGAGCAAGCATTTATTGACTTCAAATGCTTATAAAGAGAACACAGAAATAAAAGAAAAGTTATTGAATGGTGTTACTTCTGTCACAATTTTCGTCATAGTTTATTGAGAAAATTTCGAAAACTTTACACATAATGTATTATAATTAATAATAAAAGTAAGAGAAGGTTATTTTTTCTTTATAAGTGAAAGTAAAGTCTAATTACCTCATTTGATACCATGCGCTAGTTTTTGATTTTTGAAAAATAGTTTTAGTTTAATTTTTAATTTTAATTAAGTTTAATATTATTTATTAATATAATAGCTTTTTACTTTACGCCATTGATTGATTTGTTTTTAATTTAATTTTTCATGGAATTGGAATAAAAAGTGCAGAAAAACCCCCATGTAAAATATAGTGTCAATATACAATTCCTAACCTTTTAGAATCTGTTTATTAATTTTTTTGATATAAATAAAAAACTAAATTCAATTAAAAATAAAGTAACACATTTTTTTTCAGTAAAAAATTATACCAAGTAACGTGATTGAAAGTTTTTTTTTAATTCTTTACTATTGCTGGCTTGCTTTTAAATAGAAATTAAGAAAGAAAAAATTTTAATGGTAGATAGGTGTCTGTTTCTTAAAAAAATTTTTACAATTTAAAAATTATAATTATATTTTTTAAAAATTATAATTATATTTTTTAAAAATTATAATTATATTTTTTAAATCTTAAAACTTCTTCATTAAAATTTTACGTTAGATTTATAAACGCCTGTGATCGCTAAATATGGTTTTGCTATGGATGTAGGTGAATTTCCGTTTTAATTTCTAAACATCTGTTCCTTAAATTTCCGATAAAAAAAATTTTTCCATTTTTGTCCAGATACACTTTTTGTTGTATAATTTTAGCAACAAGAGCTAGTTGTGAGAAAAACTCGAAGAACCCTATTCATATATTTTTCTCGTTTCAAACATCTTGCTTGTTGAACAACAAAATTTTGATAATTTTTAGCTGTAAGAATTTGCATATTTCGAAATAGCTAACTGGTTGAATTTGAAAATAGTAATTTTTGAATTAAATATATATGTATTCAGAGTGCTTGAATGCAAAATTGTCATAATGAAATTTTATCAAGGACACTAATCATTGTGGGTTTCGAATGTTTTTAGAAAAATATTCTTTCTGACTGGACATTGTGTACAAAAACGACCGTTGAACAACAAGCAAATGTAACTGAACTTAAGAGAAAATATTATTAGCTCTAAGTATTTAGTGAATTTATATATATTCATGCAGAAGTTAAATTTGTTTTTAATTTTGATAAAAAAATCATTTTAATAGAATTGCACACAGGCGCAAGGCTACATATGGCGCAATATAAATATATATTATTTATAAGCAGGCCGTAAACTGATAATGTAACTTTTAAAATTTTTATAATTACCAGTTTTGGAAAAATGACACAAAAAAATATTATTTTTTGATTTAAATGTCTATTTCTCATATCCCATTTTTCAAAATATAAAAATTTAAAGAGTGATTAATTTTTTGAAATTCTTAAAATAATTAACAATAATTTAATGATTAGCATTATATTCCTAGGTGCAATTCTTAAAATTTCTGTAAATAGGGTTGTGATTTCTAAAATTCCATTTTTTTTATTTTCACAATTATTTTTGTTGTAGTTGTATAATATTTTTAATTATAATGGCATTTTACTACTACATTCCTATTTTATTCCCTAACAAATTTATCAGCAAAACTTTACAGTAATAATTTTAATTATTCAGTTTTATAAGTAATTAAAAAAAATCAAACGTAAAAAAGTGCATTCAAAATAATTATCTATGTTTTTTTTAGATCTAGTGCTTACATTAGCTAAATTATTGAGGTTATTCAAAACATTTAAAATTAAAAAACTGATTACTCACAAATATAACTCTTAGTTTTTATTATAAATGAATTAATTAAGTACCCAATTAACATACTATAACTATAATTAGATTTTAAAAGTGCTTGTCCTTCCATTATGACTAGTTAAATAATCAGCATTTATTAAATTAACTTTTTATTATAAATAATTAATTAATTTTTTTACAATGCAATTTTTAGAAGAACTTTATTAATTATTACTACGTTGTAATTTTCGAAGGATAAAAGCTTAAATCAAAAATTTGTATTATTGATTTTAATGAATATTTATAATAAAGAAAATTAAAATAAAAATTGCAGCGAAAATATTTTACAATGCAATTTTTAGAAGAACTTTATTAATTATTACTACTTAGGTCCATAATTTTCGAAGGATAAAAGATAAAATCAAGGATTTGCATTATAGATTTTAATGAATAATGATAATAAAGGAAATTATTGATGTATGTTTCTTCCTTCTACTGATGTTTTTCTTTTTCAGAACTTTATTTTTGATGAATGCACCTATGGTTGGAATTCGAAAGTCAGTAGATGCATGTGATCAATGAAAGAAAGTGCGTCCATGTTCAACTCATAATCTCGATTCTAGGATATCTTTCATCGCAAGCACTTGGTGGGTCGGAAAACATTCGGCATGGTGGATTCAATTGGGTAATGAGCCATAAGGAGGTGCGTGACCGAAACAATATTCTTTGTTATGTATGGCAGAAATTTTGTGAACAAAATGGTAAGCATGGTACACATTTTCAAATTAAAACTATATTTTTAAGAGATATATGTTAGAGAGAAAACAGCATATCATTTTGATTTTTCTTTTTTCTTAACTGGTTTATAGACACTTTATTGAATATTGCATTCATACTTATTGAAATTATTTAATATTTTACTATAGATTTCAAGAGAAAATTCAGAGTTATGTCTTCCAAGTTTAAAACAGAATTGTGCTCAAATAATTTGTTAGAATGTATTCTGTTATTGAAATATATATTAATACTTAATTTTGGGAATTTCTTTTATCATGCTTTGGTAGTGTTACGTTTTGTGGGGATAAATTATACAAAATGTTCCGAAATTTTAGAAGAATAATAAATCAAATTTTTATCTCAAAAAGTAAAAATCATTTTTGACAATAATTTTATATTGTTTAAGCTTTTTAATCGGCAAACTTCATTATGTTTTACATTAATCATCATTTTATATTTTTTTCGAAAGCATTTTGCTTTAGTAAATTGTGAAGTAAAAAAAGTATACACAGTGACCTTGTTTACAAAGTGTTACAATTTAATGATTTGCTTAAAGTTTAAAATTTAAATATTTTTGGATCGTTTATGATCAATTAGTATTAATCATTTACATACTGAAATAAAGAGAAAAAGAAATTAGTATTGCACGTGACTATAGACTTGTGGGAAAAAACATTTCTATGTATGCATTCAATTTTCATGATTCTCAAAAGGTCTGCTGAAACTAATAGAAAATATATAAACACATACAAATATATATATATATATATATATATATATATATATATATATATATATATATATATATATATATATATATATATATATATATATATATATATATATATATATATATATATATATATATATATATATATATACATATACATATATATATTAGTCCATCAGATACCAGCTTTCTGTGGAGCTCATCACAGAGAGACAAATCTCCAGTCCTGTATTTGTGAAACCAATGCCTTACCATATGTTCATTTACAGTATTATCCCAAAAATATTTAGCGACTTGATTCCGCAGATGGTAAGCCCACTTTGAAGTCGTAAAGTAAACAACACCAAACGAACTACTTAGACACGCTACAGTACAAGTTACGATTCATGAATGTGCGTGGTGGACCTAGAAATCTCAAGCGGCCTGGGTAATTAAGTCCCCTTAATTACCCAGGCCGCTTGAGATTTCCGATGTCCAAATCTTGGTGGCCGTAATGTATTTCTATGGAGTTTTTTGCTAATTGTCTTGAGAACTAAAGGAATTTAAAGCAAATTTTTCGGAATTTTCCGCTACCAAACGTTGGTCAAAGACTACAAGATTATTTTGTGAGAGTCATTAAATAATAAAAACGGCGACGCGTAAGCCATTAATAGTCGAAACTATTTTATGATGCTTAAAGTTTTCTATTTTCGCTTTAAAATCGCCCTTTTGGTACAGTCTGGGTATGCTTATTTTGATAAAGAAACTTACGAGTTAAAAAGTTATATCACTATTCTTAAGATAAATAAAAATAATTTTTTTAATTACTGGAAAGGGGCTTATTTAAAATGTAAATTAAGTTTAAAATTAAAACATCTTATATTTTTTTGGTATCTTATTCGAAGTGTTTATTATTTTATGTGTATCTGAATTGCAGTGTTTGTACTCTAATTTTGTCATGTTTTTAAATGTTGTAATTTTCCGCCAATAAACATATTTAATAAAAGAATAAAATGAAATCTATGGCTCAGTAAAACGCAAAATTTTAAAATTTATTTTATATTGTATTATATATTAAGTATGTATTACTCTCAAATTATGTATTGCAAATATATATTGCTTACTAATAAATTATAATACGTAAAAAAGTTTTTTCTTATTTTTGTTATTTAGTATGTGTATGAAAACTGTTATATATTACTTACAGTTTATCATAATTTAATAAAAAATAGTTTCTCTACTGGATCTTTTTTTAATAACACTATATGTTAGTTTTAACATATGTTTATACATGGTAACTATGTATTATTGCTTGTCAGTAATATTATATTAACATATTTACTATAATAAATTGCTTACTATGCGCAAAAAAAAGTTTTTTTTTTCTTGTATTAGGAAACTGGATTTAAATTATTAAAAAAAAAAAAAAGAAAATACTCAGAACAGTTTTTGCACATTACAATCCTTTTTTAATTTATTACGGGAGAAAATATTACTTTAGAAATGTATCAAGCAAAGAAAACAAGTATATCAAATGTAAACTAACGTATGGAACAATGTTGCGTCTTGCGAAGTTTTATGGCAACCATAGTGTTTGTGACAGGTTGGGAAGTCCATGCGTCTGCTTCCCTTTACAGGAGCCTTTGGAGGACCTGCTTTTATAACGACTGATATTCCCATTCTCAACTGACCGTTTCTCAGCCCCCCCCCCCTCACTCTCTCTCACTAATTTGTATACTTAGTCTCGTTTCATTCAATGGCAACGCAAAAGCGGCAAGACCTTTCTTGTTTACTCAGTTTATTTCTGAAGTTACTTTTAAATTTACAATTTCTTAACTAGGTGAGCTTAATTTAAATCTTATCAAATTGTGGTGATTTAATCTGTGTTAAGCTTTTATAAAAATTCATTTTTTTTTAAATTTGGAATTAAAGCAATCAATTTGATAATATTTTCCAATGTATTGGTTATATTTTCCATGTGTACTTAATTTAAATATATTTTCTCGCATATTTTTGTTTGGTATTTTATTTTTATATCTACATTTAATTATTATTTTTCTTTTTTAGGGGGAGATCGGATTATCCCTCGTTCGAAAAGCGACATTCATTTTTACCATCAAAACTGTTTGAAAAGTCATAAGCTGAAACCGAATTTTCTTGATAAAGATAATTTAATGCTAGAATACTTTCCTTTTTTAAGAAATGACTTATACTCATCTTCTTCAAGAAAAAAGTGCATTTTTAAACGTAAACAACCAATAAATAAGAATATTTTCTATAATCACATAACAACTTCTCACCAGGCAGAAGACTTTCCTGAAAATAAAACTCCATTTCACAGAACAAGAAGAAAAGAAAAATATTTTGATAAATATGTGAGCAGATCTGATTTTCAGAAAAAAAATCTTTTTATGAAACATGAAAACATTCAGTCAGGTTCACAAAACTATAAGGAGTCCAAAAGTATTCATGATAAAAAAGCTTTACCTTCCAAACCTAATGCATATTCAGAAAAGCACCATCACTATGTAAAAAATGTTAAATATAGTTCGTCTTTAAATTCATTAAGAAATTTGAATAAGAAACAATTATTCGCATATAACATTGATTCCAATCAAAACTTACGGTCACTGCTTGGTTTTCAAATTGGCAATTCTGATTTAATTTCAAAGAACAATGAAGCTGATCATTCCATGAAATATGAAGAAGTTGGTGACAATGCGGACAGCCAGATATCTCTAGGACAATCAAAGCATTTTTTTGATGATAAGAATAAAATGGCAACAGAAACTTACATTAATTATCGTGACTCAAATTCTTCTCATTCTTCCAGAATTATCAATAAAATAACAAATAATACAGAAAATGTGAGTAATACACAGCCTTCGAATTTATTTCCTAAATCAAATTTCAATACTGTAAATTCGACTTTTAGTGTTTATAGTCGTAGTCAAAAATCAATTGTAAATGCATCAGAGTTTAATAATTTTGAGAATGGAAATAATCGAAAACACTCTAATGGTAAAGTATTGATTAATTCATCTGTGAAAGAGAATATGAAGATCAAAGTAAAGCAAGAAACACAAAGTTCATTATTGTTAAACACAGGTAATTTAAATTCCTTATATTTTGAGACTGCAATCATAAATGATTCATCAAATAAAAGTATTGTTAATGGAAACCAAACACATCCCCGTAGTACTGCAGGAGAAGAATTAAATATTTTTGAAAATAACACTGCATTTGGTGATTCATTTACTGTTTTAGATGAATTAATCCCTTCTATAGAAGATCTTAAAAGTAATTTCAATTCATTCCCGGAAACTGTTGTTAATCAAGTTGAATTGAAAAATAACAACACGGGAATTATGTCACTTAATGATGTCCCATTCAGCAATGATTCACCAGGAATAAAATCAATTTCTGAGTCAAATAATAAAAGTATAAATTTAAAACAAGATAAAAGTTTCAATCTAACTAATGCCCCCTTTGAAATACAGCCCTCTCTAGTTCAGGAGGAAATTTTAAGTCCATTTGAGCTTTTTGTAGACTCAACATATTTTCATACAAATAAACCTATAGAAACTGATGACCTTGAATCAGAACAAGAAGTAAGTAAAATGTTCGATGTACTGAAATACAATAATGATGCTGATGGTTTCATACAAACTGTTGAATATCCCATAAATTCTACAGAATATTATAATATTGATACAGACACTCCATTCGTCTTGACTGAAATATCATTTATGTTTCCAGAAAATAGTAAATCAGACAGCGAAACATCAATCATCGAATCACCAATCGTGAAGGAAAATGAATCTCTAGCCGAAAAGTTACTTGCAAATCTATCACTTAGCAATACTATGTCAAATAAGGCGGATTCTATTTTGAATAACGCAATTAATATTCATCATGATTCAAATATAGATAATCTTGTTCCTGTAAATATACCAGGGAAAAACAATGACTTGTCAAACATTACGGATTTCAATAAGCTTCAGAATTCTACAAATTTCCAAATTCGTAGAGATAATGATTCAACAAAGACGAATAAAACTAGTATCTTACACCCTTATACAGAGGGCAGCACCAATATAGAAGAATTATTATTCACTCATGAATTAAGATCAGGTTATAACAATTCAATAAATCAATTTTCATCAAATGGAAGCTTAATGCAAGATGAAGTTAAAATAAAAAATCTTTCATTGTCATTTAAAGAAAACTTGACAAAGAAGAGCTTACATAAGAATCAGTCTGTTAATAATATTGAAAGAAAGCTTTCAACTGTGCCAATTGTACATACCCAGAATAATAACAATTTTTCAGCCATTACTTATCTATTTAATTGGCCTACATCATCTCCTCTGGCTAATAACACAGATAACCAATTCAATTGGAATAATAAAGAATCAGTAAGCCCAGGTGTAAAGAATACAAACCTAATTGACGTGAAAACAAACAATGAAGAAAATGCTTCTTCATCATGGTTATATACTGAATCTGAAACAGATGAAAATATGACTATTAGTCCTATAGTCGACATCTCAGTGGAGAACACCACCTACAATTTAAAGGAATTTAATGCGAACATCACAGTTTCAAAGCTTAATACACAAAATTCAAATTACACAGTCTCTGAAGAATCTTTAACTGCAGCAACCCTATTAACTGCGTCTAAGAATAAAATCAAAAGTAATTCGAATGAAAAGGAAACTACATCATATTCTGCAAACGATGTCATTTCTCGAAATCTTCAAGTGACACCTGTATCTAAATCCGATGCAATAAATGAACGTAATCAAAACATAAATGTTAAGTATAAACCTTCAGAAGAAACAGAATTTTATGCTACAAACACAAATGGCATTGTTTCTGTTTTTAATATAATTCGTAATGAAATATATGATGAATTTCATTCGGAAAAAATATCAGTTTCAAATTCCAATGAAGAAAATGAAAATAATGATAAAAATGAAAATATTGATCGTGATAATTTTGATGAGAAAGACTTTTTATCAACAAAGAAAAATTATAATTTAACACCTTCTTCAAACATATTTAACACATTTCCTTTTACTGAAGAACTTAACCACGAGGAAGAAGAAATTATTCAATTGATTCGGACAGAAAGAGATACTTCGAAAACTACTTTGGATAATTTTCATGGAAGTGAGATTTTTGATGAATCTGATAATCCACCTAAAGCGACAAATTTCAATCTTCATACTTCAAATAAAGTATCTGACAAAACTTCATTCTTCAGCAATGTAAGCAAGAATGACGAAGGTTCAGTACTTGATGCAAGTAAGGAAGCATTTGGATTTGGTGAAAGGAACAGTCTTAATAAAACTAAAGGCATTTCACTTACTTCTCATACTGGGAGTTATTCAGATCAAAATCTTCGAGGTGGTATAAACTTTCAAGCAGATGTAACCACTGCTTATGGCATAGGAAATAATAATGTAAGCACCAAAGCTTATTATAATAATCAAACAGGAAAAGAAACTATTTCTTATGAAAATGAAAACGATAACATCCCAAGACCTGCAGTTTTCGTTAAGAATAAAGAATTGGATTCTGAAACGTCAACTAGTGCATTATTTACTGATGAAAAATCAGAAGTTAATTTAAAAACTCTATTGAATTTACCAAATGAGGTAAAAAATAAAAGCATGACCTTGTCCACTGAAGAAAACAAACTAATTACTTTGGGTGAACTTGATGACAATATTGAGAATGTTGATATCGATGTGAATTTAGAACCATCAACAGACATTCAAAATAAACACCACCCAATAGACATTGATGTGAACCAATACTTTCAAAATAACAATGACATCACAGAAAATAGTACAAAATTTATTGATATAAAAAATTATTTATTAACTAGTGAAACCCAATCTGTAGAAGAGAACTATACTGATACCAAAATTATAGTGTCGTCTTTACCACCTAAGCAAACTAGAAGTACGGTTGAGGAAAGTAAAGGAACAAATTTAAGTATGGATATTCCAATAGTTTTACAACATCCTTCTGTAAATAATTCAAATAATACAAGTATTGTTAGAAGAGAAATGACTACTGTTATAAATACAAATAACTATTCGAAATACCCGGATTCTGACTATGTTAATGATGCAATTGAAGCTTTTCAGACTTCTCCCGTAAACAATTTTAGTTCTATCTCTTTTGCTTATTCATTTCCAGAAAAGAACACGCAGTCTTCCATTGCTGAAATTTCAACAAAATTATTCACTTTTAAAAAAGCTAGAAATGAAACTTTTGAAGTATCTGATTTTTCAGGTGGCATATTAAATGTTGTTAAACAAACAAACTCATCCATAGAAATTCCTGTCATTCAAAAACCTTTAAATACTTCTACCATTGGTTTGCAAGATTTAAGCACCAATTCAGAAATAAATATTAAACTAGATCAATCTACTGAATTGGAAAATACTGAATCAAATTTTAAGAACAATATTGCAAGTGAGTCTCAAACAGGTAATGGTCTTCCTGATACAATGAGCGTTGGAGCAGACGGACCTGTGCGTACCGAGAGAGATATGTCTCCATTAACTGAAGAAGTTTTATCTCCATTTACAGAAGATAAAATTTTCATAGAATCCTCAATTGCTTCAAATAAATTAGATGCATCACCAAAGGATTTAAATGCTGTAAACCAAACAATGGATCCCAAAATATCTATTCAAGATAATGTTCAAAATATGGTTACACCAATAGATATATTTAATCTTGCTCATGAATCAACGTTGAACCCTATTATTGAAGAAAATAATTTAAGTTTCACTTTTTCAACGTCCTTTCCTATAAACCATTCGGAAGAAAACATTGAAACTAACATAAAAGATGACATTCCGACTGTGGATGAATATATTGATGATAACCAATATTTTGCAACCTCTAATCAGGAAAACACAGAACTCATTCGTACTGAAAGAGAAATAAAATCTTTTGAGGAGGAAGACCAAACAAAACTGCTCACATCCAGTGATAATAAGTTTGAGCCTACAAATTCAGAGCTAGACTCATTGGGTAATAAAGTAACCAATGAAGCTACCAAGAATATAAATCAAATCAATAGTAAGCAATCAACAAATGAAAATATTCCGATAGTCAATAAAGTATTAAATACCTCAGAGACGAGTTATAATTTAAATTTAGGTGGAGGTGTTGACATAAATATAAGAGGTGTGAGCATAACAACGTCCAGTGAGTTTCATTCTGAAAATCCAGAAATAAGTCCTACAATCAACGAGAATTTGCAAATAAGTGCCAGCACAGACGGTGAATTTAAGATTTCAGAAGGAACAACGAATGTGCATGATGTTTTTAAAGATTTAAAAAACGCTTCATTTGTTGAAACTCAGAAGGAAACAGTGACAAATGAAGAAATTACTCATGAAAGAGATCATGATGAAGATTTCCCTGATGTAGCATCCACAAACTTTGACAAGAATACTTTGACTTCTGAATTAGAGATATCTTCAGAATCTGTTTCCCATAGTATGAATAATATTGACCCAGAAGATATCCCCTACGACTACACTCAAAAGGTCTTAAATAATATAACAATTCCCACAGTAAACGTAACGGTTCTAGTTCCAACATCTGTTTATTTTTCTCCTGGCAAAGTAGAAGAAGAAACTGATCAAAGTGTTAACAGACATGATAGCACCACCAAATCAGTTTCAAATGAAAATAAAGAAAGTGGTTTTTCTCCTTCAGAAGACTACGTAAATATTATTTCAAAGGAATCTAATAATCAAGTGACCAACTCTGAAGATAGCTCATCCACAACCACAATTGCTACAACGCAGAGTACTGTCATACCATTCCATTTCAAGATAGATGCTAACTATGACGAAGTGGTTGGCAAAAAGAAGAGACAATTCGAAGAAAGTTTGGCAAAGCAACTTGTTATCGCAATGAGAATACCCCATGAATGTGTTCAAAATTTTCAAGTTTCTAAAGGTAAATTTCTTACACTTGCATATTATTTGCGTAATGTTTTCTAACAATGAATTTTTATTTGGTTTCTTACAAATAAGTACATTAAAATACTTCTGTTCATAAAAAAATTCATTTTTCAACAATAAAATAAATTGATGAATAGAATAGTTTGGATTCCCTTGCAATATTCTTAATCGTTATTAGAGAGTAAAAATCTATTCATCAAAAATTTCATACTTTTAATTTAGTGTTGGCAAAAAATGTGATCATACTTAATTTTATGTAATAAGCTGAACAACACATATTCCCTTATACATTTATTATATTATATTTTGCATTTATAATTTAGTTTCAAATTTTTTATGTTCTATGATTACAATTATGTGCAAGAAAAGTAAAATTCTGATATACAGATATTATTTTAGTTTCCTTAACTGTAAGGTATTTGTAAATAACTACTGAAAATATTGTTATAAGTTTTTTTTATATAACGTAGATGATACAAATGAATGCATTAAAATTTGTTTGGAAGAAAATATTTTATAAAAATAAACTTTATCAATTAATAAACAATCCTTGTGTTTTATTTTGTATGTATTTATGTTCCAGAAACTTTGTTTAGAATTTAATTCTATATGCATTCTTTGTTTTCGAAAGCAATCGAGCAATTGAACATGAGAAATTATTAAATTTATTTATGTGTAAAAAAAGTGTAAGACTACGAAAAATGGAACGTAGAATATTATGAAACAAAACATTTATTATATGACATTAAAAATGATTAAAATAGTTACATTCTGTTTCAAAAGAAAATATTTATAATAATAATAAGTTAAAGTATTATTAGTACGGAACTAATAATAATAATTTAGTAGCGGAACTGATAATAAGATAAACTAGTATTTATAAACCAAATGGTTCGACCTCCATCTTAACATCTCTTGTTGAATAGTTTACTTTAGAAAGCACTGGCGCCACCTCTTATCAGTTAAAAGAGCTATTATCTCTAATTTGTTAGAAGAGTTATACATCTGGTAAAACATATTATACTTATAATGAAAGGTTTTTAAAATAATATTTTGTGGATGAATCCTATATTGATTAATTGCACATTGAAACATTCCTGAAATTTAGTAATAAATTAGATAAATTTTAGAAAAGTTTAGCATAAAATATTATTTAATAAAAAAAAGCAAAAGCCTTTTTTATAAATAAATATATAGTTATGATAAAATAATCATTAATTTTTACAGAACTTAACAATAACTAGTAATGTATTTTATAAATCATCTTATCTTAAAATTTACTTATAAAATTCATTCAATTTTATAAAATTTACACATTATTTCTTCCTAAATATTTCGATGAAATTATTCAACAATTGTATACATGTGAACAAAACAATTTTCCTATTTTTAGTTTGAATCGCTGTTTCTAGCAGTTTCCTAAATGTACTTATTGTGAAAATTTATTTAAGGGCCATCAAAAAAATTATAAACTCCAGAAGCTAAAATGATATAAATTTTAAAATGAAATTTAAAAAAAAATTGGCCCCAAAATAATTAAAATTAGGCTAATATTTAAAGGATAGATTATACAAATATACATAATGTAATATTAAGAATATAATTTAGTCCAAATAAGGCAAATGAGAAACATTATTTTACGTTGTACTTATAGTAGATTTAAAAGAATAAAGATAAAAAAAATTTATACAATAGAAATTTTTATTTCGATTTTAATGCGATTTAATGAAATTTTTATTTTTTATTTTTTTTATTTAAAAAAATTTTCATTTTTGTAAACAAAAAAAATCCACGCATTAAACAGCAGTACATTAATAGACTTTGGGAAGCTAAGCTTGAATTTAAAAACTTAAGAGCCTTAAGCATTTTTAAAAATATTAAAATCAATTGATTACGTATAAGAAACATGAGCAAACCGAACTAAGCATTTGCTTTCTGAAAAATTAGGAATCGCTAAAATTATAACTACGAACCTATAAACTTAGAGCACATACCTAACCTTTCAGGAAGCTATTAAAGGACTTGAAGTTTAATCCCTGCTTTAAAGACACATAAAGCAAGGACTTTTCAGATTGATAAAATTTATTTTTGTATTACTCATACAATATTTATGTTTAGTTACGTTTTTTTTATATAACTCTTTAATTAAAAATCTGCGCTTTGTTTACTCTAAATTCAGGACAGTAGTTTTTTAAATTAAATATATATTGATTAATACTTATATTTAATTTTTAATATACATAAATAATAATTATATTTAATTTATTAATATACATTGCTTAATTTCATTTTAAGAAAAATGTATTTAAAAATTATGTTAAATCTTCATTGAGGACATTCAGTTCGTCGATCAGCTGTTGTATTAAGTGAGATACAGCAATGATACGAGCATCTCTTTTTTTTATTAGGCAGTATAAAAGTGGACTTTGATCTCGTTCCTAGCAATGATCATGGTCACATGGGTGACGAGAAAGCTCTAAAAGCAGCAGCAGATGAATTGAAGCGAATGATTGATTCTGGACAACTGAATATCAATGATCTGAATGGCAACAGCCTCGTCGTCATTCCACTAGAGCCACCTACAAAGCCTCCACCAGGTTGACAGAAATACTTCTATATTTTTCTTGCAAACAAATTTAAATATCATTGTTACAGAATTTGAATAATACAAAATTTAGCCCTGAATTTTTCTCACATTTAAATCTAATTTAAATTTTAGTAGAAAAATTATTTATGTTTGTTTTGTTTATAATCTTTTTTAGCAAATGAAATGGAACACACAACATTGATCTTGGGTGTTATTATAGGAGCGTTTATTTTAACTGTAATTGTAGTTGCAATCACAGCAATAGTGGTAAAGAGAAAAACAAGTGGAAATCATCGACTAAGTCCGATTGAAGAGGTCAGTAATTCTTTCTCTCTGTGTGTGTATATATATATATATATATATATATATATATATATATATATATATATATATATATATATATATATATATATATGTATATATATATGTATATATATATATATATATATGTATGTATGTATGTATATATATAATATATATATATATGTATATATTAGTGTTAGCAGCCGCACTACTTTTACATTTTAATGATTTATTGAAATAAATAACTACATATAAAATAATTAATAAAATTTATATGAACTTAATGTAAGGTATAATATAAAAGTAGTAATATATGTAAAATAAAATTACAGTATTTTTAAATAAAAGCATAAATTTTCTAAAATAGTGATATTAAAAAAAAATTTATAAATGTAAAATATTTTTATCGTATTTGAGTTTTATTGAATCAATATTTCTCTAAGAAGTTTTTGTTTATAAAAGTAAATTTTATATTTGTGACATATTATGACTGTAGAAAATAGCTTTTATAACTGATTTTAATCATCAACTGAAAAATAGTCGTCTTTTTTGGTTTTATACAAATAACATAGACTTCATTCTTTTTATAACTTTTTTTTTATTCCACAGAAACATTTTTTTTTTCATTTTCAAATACCGTAATTTCTGGGGGGAAGATATCTCAGAATTTACATGAATAGAAATTTATCTAATAATTGTGACATTTACGTGCATATAAAAGATAAAACGATTGTGATATGTTTTCCAAAATAGATAGAGAACGTATGGAAAATTATGAACATATTGTCAATAAAATCAGATTTTAAATATACCCAGATAAAGAAAAGTGACATATGTGTATAACAGATTAGTTGATTATATTAGTTATGGTTACAGTATGGAGTTAAAAATTCTTACTAGACTTTCAGATATACATTGAATTTGGGCATAGCACTGACAAATGCAATGAGTGCTATTCCATGTTGAATTTAGAAATGGAAATAAACTCCAACATACTTTTTTTCTTCTTAATACTAATCTTGTTCTTTAAAATAAATTAAATAAAGTAAACGTTTTAATTAATCTAAAATGGTTGTTTTTTAATGATTTCCCTTTTTATTATTATAATAATTCAAGTAAAATTTCGTTTTAATTTGAATTCAAGAAGATAGTTTCACACGTGATACATCCTTACAAAACGTAACAATACATAATTTGTAATTTTTCCACTTTCTCAGTAATTTTTTGATATTTTAAATAAATAACGCTTATGCTACCCCATGTAGAAATGTAAATAACAGAATGGTAATTTAGGACCAATATGTTTCGCTAGAAATAAGTGTGATTAAATTTTCAATAAAATTACGATTATAAAACATACTGTGAATTCTCAGGGCAACCGATTCCAGCAACAATAATAGCATTTGTATGCCCATTACAAGTGCAGAGTCACAATGTAAAGTTTAAATACTGAGTCAAAGAGAAATTCGGTGGCAAGTAAAAATGCAATTGCCCGTACTGCTTCGACACGCGGCAACAAATGGTCTACTGTATTGATTGATGACAAGACAGTCGCTTGGTAATCAGTGACTAGACGTTCTTTATTAGTGAGTGAAAGATCTTAAGAATAAGCTGGTCAAAGCAGCATCTAGCATTTTTACTATCAAAGAAAGTTAGCACAACAGAACAATATGGTAGTCTCATATCATCCTCTTAAAACAAATGGCCATAATTCAAATGGCTGTCAATAACGAACAAGAGTTACTCGAGATGTGTATTCAATAATAAATAATATTATCCTAGTTAATGGGCCAATAATATGACAGTGTCAACTGGACTTTGGCAATATGCTCTAGCCATGATTTTGCATAACATAGATGGGTCTGTTATGCTGTAAAAAGAATCGGAATTCATCTAACACGGCATTCTTTAGTCAAGGTTCAACAATAATCATACCCTTTAGGCTCTCTTGTCGGTAGTGTAGACTTTAAAATAGCAGAAACCACGCATGTTGAAATTTCATGTTGCAGAAAATATCTCCGGGCAGTCACTTATCTTGCAGTCTCATTTCTTGATTCAGGGCTCGTCACGTGGCCTTATAATCCATCAAAGAACATGAGATTAACATGTTTTCGTTTCTGATGTTAAAAATAGCCCCTGCTGAAGCTGACAGTAATACGTATTGAACCCTAAGACCCCATATTCTGGGGAGAATAAATGAATACTATGATAAAATAAAGTCTAATTTCTGTAGACTAATAAATTAACTTTGCATGAAAGTTAGAAATGTGCTAGCTAGGATTTCTCCTTCATATACGAGACATGACTACAACTTTACCTCATACAACAGCTTTTAAATGAAACTTTATTTATTTATCTTTTTTTTTTTCATTTGAATTTAATCATTGTAAGTTTTGCTACTACCATCAATTTTAAAGAATGTATGAAAAAGATTAACTTATTACAACATTTTATTCCTAATGCATGAATTTCAAGTATATAACGTATCATCTTGCTATAGCAGTTTTATCGGACAACAGAGTGTTTTTATTAAATTTTTTAATCTTTTAAATGGTTAAATTTTTCTTACCTCCATAATTTTTTCATATACTTTAAATAATATTGTTCTTTAAATATTCTAAATATTTTTCATTTTCGTACAGGCAAGAAGCAAACTGCCAAATTACAGAGAGATTCCTTTTCAAGAAGCCTTATTTATGAAAGGTGCTGTGAACGATAAGCTAATGTTGGGAAAATATTGCTATAACACTGGCAAATGGGTCGGGCCAGGACCGGAACCCAGACCTTTTATGGCCCCAGATTCCGTTGTTTACCGTCCACCCACCGACACCGAAATCCGACAAACTCCAAGACCACCAACAGCAGTAGTAAGCTAAAATGGTGTACTCGACATTATTATATATACTTTACAGTAAAACTTATAGATTTATGCTGACATAGTTAAGATTTATAATTATTTACTTAAATAGGAAATTTTCAAGATAAACAAATTATAGCGCATATTGGTACTTTAAGTACCATTAATATATAAACTTAAATTAATCATTTCAGTCAAATGTCTTTTATCATTAAAAATTTTAAATAGTAATATAGTTATCAATAAATGATATTTGTAATAATGAAATCATATGTTACTTATTTGATATTAGTTTTTAAGAAACTTGCGTATAATTGCATCAAGACTTAGATTAATTAAATTTTCAATTCTCATAATAAAACATATAAAGTAAACTTTAAATTTAATTTAAAATTATCATTAATAAATCTGTCCTTAAAAGAACTTTTGAATAATAATATTTTAATCATTAATATTTATCGTCATATTTTGCATACATTTTATGCTTATGTGAAAAAAAAGTGAATATTTATATTCGAAATAAATAAATTAATTAAAAATGGTGAAAATTCTGATAAATCAATTATTTTCTGTATGATCAATTATGTAATTATTTAAATTTTAAATTCATCAATTCTGGACATAATGCTATTAAGCATTTAAAAAAAATTAATCATCTTAGAGGTATATAAAAATATTTGCTTGAATCAAAAGTTAATATTAAATTGGATAGAAATTGGATTAAATTAGAAAATATTAAATGGGATGAAAAATTACAAGCTGAATTTATTTACAAAATTCTCTCCTTAAATGTTGATAATGCTGATGTAATGTCGTGACAGTTTAATTTTTAGATAAAAAAGAACATGTCTAATTAGGATAAATGTTATATAATATTGTTAATTTTTTTCCAGTTAATCTACAAAATTCAATGAATATTTTAAAATCATTTTAATTACTTTATTTGGTAAAGTAGTTAAAAATCCTTCTTCCATTATTAAGTAATTTAATTTCTTACTGGTGTCATATTTCCCAGACAATTTCAAAAGCTTTATTGCCAGTTATAACACAAAATGTATATTCCCTTTATTTTTACGAGACAAATTCCTTACTTCCAAGGATAAATTATCGTAGATTCCATACAAGAATTATAAGTGTCCTTATATCTACATAGTACATCAAATTACTTAGAAAAATTATGACCTTGAAATTTATGCTATTCTTGTAAAAAATATAATATTTTGCCTAATTTCGTTACTTAGATTTATGCTTCTTTTTATAGCGAGAAAGACTGAAAAATGACTGGGAGTTGGATTGGGACAGTATGGTGTTCAGCAGATGATATAGTGAACATTTTATAGACTAACACATTGCGAACGTCTTCCATTATTCAATGTTTTTGTTGCTTGTGACAACAGTTAAAGACATAGTTAATGATGTGTATTTACAACTGGAGTAATAATGATGTATTTGTAAAATAAACACGCAATTAAAAATATTTTGAAGAGTAACTTAATAAGTATTTAAATTTTAACAATGTAATTCAATACTCATATTTTATTGAAGCAATACATAAAGCATTATTTTTTGTAATGCATTAGAACTTTATTTAGTTTTACATTTGAATTCAAATAAAATTTTTAACTTTAGTGTGGTTTTTGTTTTTATACTATCGAATTATTTTAAATATTTTGTTATTAGAAATATTATTTAAATGTAAATATTTTAAAAGTTACAAAATAATGTATGTAAAAAGATATAAAATAGTGTATTCTATAAATTCTATTATTTTAATCATAGAATAAAAATACTTTTTATTCATATTTGCAAAATCAATGATTTAAATGAAACATAAAAAAAATAAATGCTTTCATATATGCATCATGCAACTGTTTGAAAAAAAAAATTGCGAATTATCTACTCATAATTCAACTATGCATTTCAAGTTCTACATAATGAAACATAACTTTAAGAATTCAGTTTTCTTTAAATTTACCTTCTGTTTTATTTAAAATTTACAGTAATCAACAAGACGAATTTTAGTAATCAAGTAAGAATGACTTTGGTAACAAATGAGTAATCATTAAAATAAAAAAACAAAATTTTATTTTTAAATTCAAAAAGCACCATTGAAAGTTTGAAAAAGTTTACAGTATGTGCGCGAAAGAGAGAAAAATATTTACTTTAAAATCTTTCTCTACGATTCTGACATCTTCTGCACACTGAATAAATCACCCCAGTTAAAATACAAGCGCATATCCCAAGTCCAAATCCCACAACCCACCAATGTAGCTGTAAATTATGTTTTCCAGACGAGCACATTGAGGGTTCCTCATCTGGAGCAAACATTTTAAAGGGAGCATCTTTATTTCTTGGGCAGTTTGGAATTCCATTGCACACTAATTCTTTACGTATGCATGTCATAGTAGCAGCACATAAGAACTCACATTCTTTCCCTAGGGACATAAGAGAATAGTCAGATGCAGTTGATGGAGCCGGCAGAACTCGAAGTTGAGTCCACCACAGAGTGAAGTTAATTTCAGAAGCTTCACTTGCTCGTAAATCCAAAATCACGTTCGAACTTTTGATGTCTTCCCTTTGTACCACAAAAGAATGCTCCGAAAGAGTTGGACATAAAAGAACGTGATTGACTTTCAGGTAATCAGAGCTGCAGTTGTTGCCAACGAAATTTTCAAGCCTGAACCCTGCATCTTTTCCAGGGAGAAGAGGAATTTGCCACATGCAATGAACAGGTCCTGGCAAATCACTCTCTTGGAATGAAGGGAAAGATACGAATCCCTGGAGATCTAGCTTAAGTATTTCTGGACCACAACGAACGTCACTGAAGAAATTGAATGTTCCAGTTATGTCCTTATAATTTGAGTTTTTGGAATTACTAGATGACGTCGACAAAGCTTTCTGCTCCCCTGATGGTGGGTTTGAACGAAGTGTAATGATCATAATCGAAGTCATAGAAGTAATGCTAACACTTCGCTTCCGACTGATATGACACAGGCAAAGAGGCGTATCGTCGACAGTGGCTAATGTGATTTCGAGTATGATAGACTCCATTTTGCATTCGAGACAACTTCTTGTAATTTTTTCAAAAGGTACTTCTAAGGTTAAATTGATTCTACCATGCATGAAAGAACTAGCGTCTAATGTGTAATTACATGTTACTGGTTGACTCGTGGCATTAAGTTCATGCAAAGGCAGAATAATTTGTCCATCGCGGTTTAAGACGCGACTGCATGCATGTCCACTTTCCAATGAAGACGCGCCAACAGACTTCACCTGAAATTCATAGCTGATGGACGATCCGTCTAAAGATCCTCTGGAACTTACGAATTCCACAAACAGAGAAGGTCCAGTAGATTCATACACAGCCTGAGCTTTGTTCATATCGCACAGTTTAGTTATAATTTTAGTGGGACTCGGTTCAGAAGCGTCGTAGAGTTTGATTGATTCTTCACAAAGTGTGAACCTCTCTATTCTGAATAATAAAAAGTCTAATCTGATGACATCTTCCGATGTTGTGTAAAAACGGTAGGCGCAAGTGGTATTTGGTGGATACCACGATCGAAGATGAGAAAAAGTGCTTTCTTTGTTTTCAGGTAGGTATCGCTCCACAAAGCAGCTGTTATTACGAAGTTGCAATGGTTCAGAGCTTTCTGGATCAATGATGCTATCTGCCTTGAAGTGAAATCCAGTGTTTAAAAGAGGTCCAGCAGTTGATGTGATGAATTCCACCAAAATATCAGGACCAGAAGCTGAAAATGAATAGAAATTTCCTTTATGTCTTACACACATCTAATAATATCACACACACACACAATGTGACTTTCGGTATTATTTCTTTAAGCATTATTAATATTTAAGTACATATTGATAATTCAAAGATTAATCATCAGAATTATACATCTGATATATTGAATTTCGTACTTAGAAAACATAAGATTCAATACCATCTAAATAATTTAAGAAAATTTTTAATGAAGCTAATCCGATATTTATTTATTTCTATATAATATTTCCAGTATTATATACAAATGTTTAAATAAATTTTCAATATTTTTGTGGAGTATAATTTTAATATATTCATTTATATATATATATATATATAATATGCTTCATTATATATAATAAAGCAGTAAAACAATATGCAAGATAAAATGCAAATCAACATCTTTAAGTCCATCATATCAATAAAATTCAATACTAACAAATTATATTTTTGGTAATCACATCAGCGAAAAGTAGCATAAGAGGAATGTACCAACATACATAAGACAAGATAAAATTGGAAAAACAATTATAAGGGCCACCCAAGCATTGAAATTCTGAAAAAAACCTGAAAACGTCTAATTTTTCCATTAAATATACTTTAACTTTGAATTTACGTCATGACTTCTAAGCTATTTTATCTTTTTGAACTCAACTCATAATTTTTCAAATTATTTTTGCATTAATATCTTTATCCCAATTAAATAAATAGATTTTGATGTAATAATATTAATATTCTTTTTACTGTACTACTTTGTTTATTTTTTTTTACTTTGGATTGGTGTACATTGCTTTATTATATTGTTTACTTTAATTTTTTTGATATAAATATTTTCGTGCATCTTTCCTTTAATACAAACACTTTTCTGTGGAATCGGGGAAATTAGACATACATCCTTCGTGCATATCCAAAAAGAATGCTAAATATGCTTATTTGACCATCTCCCTCCTGAGGAAGACGCGGTCCCTATCCTTTTCCCCTATTCTTCCTATTGTAAAGTTTCATCTTAATTCTTATCAGTGATTTTTCATATTTTGTCTTACTTGTGTTATCGTTCTTCAGATTGGATCGTATCGTGTTGTGTCTGCAGATATCATCAGTAATTTCCTTTCCTGATAATTGTTTTCCCATATAAAACAGGTTCATAGAATTCAAGAATAGGAAACAGTACTTTTATGCATAAACAGATAGTTAACAATGATTTTAATAAATTAGTTTAAATGATAAGCAATTAGTCTTAAAGATTCTCCTTAGAACTTTAAATCAAATCTTACTTATCACATTTGTAACGTTGTTTCATTTGTAATGATGTTTTTCTTTTAGTGTAAATCTCATCTTAAAAAACACAATTTTAATAATTAAAGAAAATTTCTAGGTTTTTGAAAAACACATATATATATTATTAACTTTTATATATAATTAAAGGTTTTTTTATTACTTTGTAACTCTAAAGACGCTTCTAAACATGAAGATATTTGCCATTCTCCTAAATCTTCAACAAGATTCCGCATCAAAATAAATGTGAAATACATAAGAATAAGTCGAAACCACAAAATGTTACGTTAAAAATTACAACACAGTAATTTTAGCTACTAACATTATTTTTAAAGGAGAAATGTATTTATTCGCTATAAAATATTAAACGAGAATATAAATTGAAAACAATCATTAGTAAATAATTCTCAATTACACAAGTTTGTGAACGTATTAACAAAATAATTTTAATTTATTTATTATTAATTTATATAAAAAATAATTTTTTAATGTTTTTCAATTCTACCTCATCATAAAATATTTTCATTTTGATGAAAATTATTATTTTTTTTTTTTAGTCTCGCTTTTTCAACGTCATTCCCTATTAATCATTCAGAAGAAAATATTGCAACTAACATAAAAAAAATGACATTCCGACTGTGGATGGGGATATGATGATAACCAATAAATTTTAATTTTTAGAAATTTGATAAATATACATTTCACAAAATTTATAAAACCATAAATTTTTCAAAGGAATGTTTTTTACATGCACTACATTTTTAAAAACTAAGCAAAAATTTTAAAAGTATTAATAAAATAAAAAAATTAGTGTTAATAAGCGAGCGTACAAAATTAAACTACAATATTTAGAAAGAAATATTAAATCAAAATATAATATCCAAATAAGTGAAATTATGGGAAATCAAAATAAATCGACCTATCAAGTGCATGAAAGTATATTTTTGTCAATGCTTCTACATATTTTACAAAGATATCGAGATATGATATTATTAGGGATTATTCCTTTTTGAGCAATTGAGACTAAAAAGATAAATCAAAATCAGTCAGAAATTGCTAGATGAATAAATGTGAATTCTCTTTTAGTTCACAGACTTTGCCAGTAATTTGCATTCCCTTACATAGCCTCCATAAAACTCACTAAAAATGATTCCTGCTCTGACTAGTCCCGAAGGTCGATATCCAAAGACCGATTCTCGAGAGTTAATAAAATTACAAGTACTGCACATCTCAAAAGAGTTTTGATAAAAATGTTGGAAATTCGGTGCTATGCTTTGCCAAGCATTGAAAGAAAAAAAGGTAGTTTGGTATCGAGTAACAGATAACTGTGAGATATTCACTTTGTTTGACTCGAAAATTAGCTTAAGAAAGGTAATTTTACATGTTTCTATACAGCTAATCACTGAATGCCTATGTATATAGTGAAAGAAGATTGTCTGTACACGAGAAACGACCATCTGTTAGCAATTCACTTCATTTGACAAGAAAGATGGCTAAAGGAAGGTAAATAAGTTTTTGTTTCCTAAACAGATAATAAATGCACTCTTTCCCTTTCTAAATAAATCCAAGTTCTTTATTATGCATTGAGTGAAAGAAAATAGGCTACAGTCTTGAAAGAAACATTTCTGAGCCATCCACTTCAGTTGATAAGCACATTGGCTTAGAGCACAAGTTATTTATACAGCTAATCAATGATGGAGTGTTTCCTTTGCAAATGAATCCAAGTTTAGTTATCAATAGACTTATTCATATTATACTGCTATATTGCTTAAGTTTTGTTAAGAAATAGCAGTATAATGTGAATAAGAATACGATGAACGTTTAAATTTTCTACATATTAGTAAATTAATTCTTTAGAAGTATTTGAAATAAAAATTACAAATGTAAATAACGTAGGGAAACTTAAAAATGGATATAATAAGGGGCTTCGTTTCCAAATGTAATATAAAATTTCATCAATATATTTATAAACAATCATTATATTTATTTACTTATATTTCAATTAAAATATCTAAAAAAATTTTACAGTAAAAATTTGCAGTTTTAAATCACTAATGGTAATTTTTTAAGGCTTAACATTGTTAAAATATGTGCAAAAAACATGAAAATATAGTAAACACTATTATCTGAAAAACAAAACATAATAAAAATGTTTTTATTCAGTTTAGTAGCTTGATATATATAATAAAAATATTAATGAATAATATTCCATAGACTAATCTTAAATATTTGCTTTAAAACAGAATAATCAACAAGTTTATAATTCAGTCTTAAATGTACAAAGCAAATAAAATTTGATTCTCCCTGGGTAACTTACCGATTATATTAGATTTGAGTCGTCCACGGCCACAGAGGCTGATGATGAGGGGGCTGTCTTCAGTAGCTCCGTCGTAGATTTTGACTAAGTCGAATGGACAGTCATCGGAGTTTTTGGATATAGGTCTGGGGAAGCACATGAGCATGTTGTCGCACCGAAGTCCATCCACATCAAAAGCTGTCAGATCTAAGCCCACCAAATATTGTCGGACACTCACATGGTATCTGCAGTGAAGGTTCCGAGGATAAATACCAGGGAATCCGGGGGACTGCACAAAGCAACGGCTGGGGGCGCACTCGTGGAACACCCGGTCGCAATAAGAACCCGGAACTGGTGCGCCTCTTCGATGGGGATACAGATGTGGAAATTGGCCATATCTTAAAGAAAAAGGTTAAATAGAGTTATGCAGAAGATATATATAGATATATAGAGTTTTATTTAATAGAAATTAATTTTTTGTTTTTATAATATTTGGTTTATTTATTTAATAATATATAAATTAGTTAATTTCACTCTAATGTTGATAAATGTTCAAAATTAATATAAATTGTTCAAATCATCCGCTTTTGAAGTAAAATATTTCTTTCTGTTGATTTTTTTATTAATTATAATGAAATAATTAACAAATGAGTTACTTCCATTATCTATCTCATGATATTCTAACAAATAAACACTAGTTTAATTTATATTTAACTTTAATAGTTTTAAAAATGAGTAAATATTGCACTTTTTCGATTTTAAATTTATATTATGGTTCCATATTTATTTATTTACTGTCTTTATTCTAGTGGAGTCGTCTATCGGAGTAGTTTAGAGTAAAGTCATACTTTCTCTTTCATAGTGCTCTTGTTAAACTAAAGACACGCCTTATTGGTTTAAATCCGCATAACCAAAGGTCTAGTGAACTTGGCTTATCCAAGTGTCATAAGTAACAACAACAACATAACAACACGTGTGTATTTATAGTTGTATGCACTGTTTTATCAAGTCAAATTAAACTTACAATATGATGAATGCCATATAATTTCTAGTCAAAAAGATTGTAAATATTGACTTTTACTCCATGAAAGAAATTTAAAGCATGATGTATTAAGCTAAATAATCATTCTCTAGACTGGATTGTTGTGGGTTCGAAACATGGGTTAGAAGAAAAGTATCGTGTTCAATAAAAGTAGCTAAGGTGTTGTGAAAGGACTCTGATTTTAAAAAATGAAACTTCTGATCATAATATTTTCCACTTGAATAATATCACTAGGTACGGCTAACCATATTCAGGGGCTCTGAACTTAGTTACAATTTTTAAATTACAAGGAGACTTTTTTCAAGGCTATAATGACACAATCAGCCACTATAGTGCCAAAAGGCTGATATATATATATATATATATATGCTATAAGAGGCCAGAATATGTTATTAAAAACTAAATATTTACCTTACCAGGAAAATTAGTGAACTTTAATACCCACTTATCTTTCGTATGTTTTAGCTATATTTTCCAGCCAAAATATTTTCACTATTTCATTTTAGAAACCAAATTTAAATATTATTTAAATATATTTTATAAAATAAAGTTTTCACAGCAGATTTATGCTTAAATACCTTTTATATTTGTAAGTAATATGCTTACAAAGTGAATGTATAAGGATTGAAACATTTAGAAAGCTTAAGTCATCTTATTTAAATAATATTTTATAAAATTAAAATCAGCAAAGAGAGAGAGAGAGATTTCTGCTTGGATACTTTTTAAATTTGAAATTATGTATGTACTAAGTGAATATATTAGGATTGAAATATCTGAAAAAGCTTAAGTAATATTCACCATCTTATTTAAATAATATTTTATAAAATAAAAATCATCAGAGAGAGAGATTTCTGCTTAAATACTTTTTAAATTTGAAGTTATGTGTATATACTAAGTGAATATATTATAAATAAAACATTTGGAAAAGCTTACGTGATATTGACCATCTTATTTTTTGAATATTTTAAAATTTCAACACAAACCAAATCTAAAAATCAATTTCAGTGAACAGTTAACAATAGTTAAAAAGGCCATTAATTTTTCAAAATTATCTCTCGATGCATGGGAAGACATATAACTGCATTCATCCCTAAAAATCGTCGCATTTTCTAAAATAAACTATAATATCTGCTGATAAAAAATTTTTTATCCTTTCCTTTTTTTATATTAAATTTAAATATATATTACTGAAAAATTAATGTAAGCATCCTATATGAACCATAATTATATTTTTGGTTTAAAAGTATATGTTGCTTATTTCTCAATACATGAATTTCACACCATTCAACGATAAAAGTTTTTAACATAAAATAAGTAATAAATACAATCAACAACATTTGAACAGTATAATTAAATCTCTTAACATTTACTTACACTGTTCAAATGTTGTTGATTGTATTTATTACTTATATTTTTTCTTAATAAAGTTTGAAGTATCATTAAACTGTTATAGTAAAAAAAATTAAATACACATAAATATAAAAAAACAATAATTCAAATCTTATAAAATCGATAATGCATCAATCATAAATAAAATGAATTTATTTCTAAAACAAAATAATGGAAACCTCTTTAAATTTATTATTTTATTGCCCAAAATATACTTTCAAATGAGAAATCTAAGCAAATATTAAACACTTTTTCAATTATAAAAAGTGCTTATTAAAAATATTTATTGCGACCTTATTTCATAGTGAAATGTAAATATGGTGTAAATTATATATATATATATATATATATATATATATATATATATATATATATATATATATATATATAAATGAACTAGTGATATTACCTTGCATGGACTTCTCCTTGCTTTTCGACATACGCATCAAAATGCAAGAAAGTGTCAGGTCCATAACTGTCTGCGTGGAATATTATTTTCACTTGAGGAGTTTCTGAGACGAATGTTTTGGGTGAGTCAATATCCCCACAATAAAATCCTGGCGAGTCTCTGTTACTAAGCAAAAGCAGAAATGAACACGTCATAAATATAAAATACAAGTCTTGAAAATTATTCTTCGCTGAGATAGTTATTGTTTTTAGAATTTAATTTCACAATAATTCTCTCTTACATTTTTAATCATATAAACTTATTTCTATGGTCAATAATCCATTTACCATTTTTAATTGTAAAAAAAAAATCTTCAAAAGACTTTTTAAAGAAACATATATGCTATGTAACAAAAATACAATATTAAAGGAATTACAAGGACAAAAATTGCTAAAATGATTATTTATGTATGTAAATAATAATATCGGTCAGTATTGACTTATATTGTATGACAGAAAAGTAATGAAAATGTGCATTAATCTTTCACAATTTATTAAGGAATAAGACAAAAACACGCATGAAAATTATATAATAAAACAAATATTCTCTGAAAAATTATGTACTTAAATGTTTAGCTTAAGTTCTTGCCTAATGTATATGGATGATTGTAACTCTTCAGCAGTAAATATGATGACTATTAAATCACTATATGTCAAAGTAACAGTGTTATCTAGAAATATTTTGAATTTATATTACCGAATCAATCATTTCAAAACTCATGCAATTCAAAATATGTCAATTGTTAGGACTCATACTGTGTTAGTAACTAGGGTGAATGTGAAATCTATTTTAAGACAAAATATCCAAAATTGCTTCGCAATACAGAAAAAATGTATAAATCTCATATTTCAATATGAATGTGTGTCAAGTGGGAGAATGCATCAAGCAGTTACATAGTGCTTTGATAAATAGTACACTTGTGAGTGTGATTGCATCATCACTAAGTATTTATGAGGGCCTTAACAGCAATTATTATTAGGATATGATGTCATATTTCTAAATATTTCATTACGGGTAATAATATTTACAGCAGGTTATGTGGTCTGATAAGTCTCATTATTACTATCTTCGGACAAGGAATATACTGAAGTTCTAGAGAAAGATACTATCTTCGGACAAGGAATATACTGAAGTTCTAGAGAAAGATACTATCTTCGGACAAGGAATATACTGAAGTTCTAGAGAAAGATACTATCTTCGGACTATCTTCGGACAAGGAATATACTGAAGTTCTAGAGAAAGATACTATCTTCGGACAAGGAATATACTGAAGTTCTAGAGAAAGATATGGCTACTGGAATTCATGTAAGTCAGCTTAAGCTGAATTAAATGTACGATAAAAATTTTATGCTCATTTAAGCAACCCTCTCATGGTATTTTCTCAACATTTTTAACTGTTTTTCGAACTACAATGTAAGGTTATATTTTACTCGCTATTTACTAAATAACGTCTCTAGCAAAAATAACAATGCCATTTAAGCAACCAACTTTTCTAAATTCTCTGAAATGAGGGAATAAGTGGTGTTTGTTCAGGAAGAAATAATTTTTTTTAATTTGCACATCAGTTCTTGAACATAAACTCTGTTATCTTGTTTTCGAGTACTCTTTCAAATCATATTATATTTAATAAAATAAACTTTTAATTTTCAATTTCCATCTTTAATAGACTTCTACCTTAAGAGATCTAAAATATACATATTTCTTTAAAATAATAGCGATACCAAAAATTATTACGAATGTAAATAATCAAATAAAACACTTAAAATATATTGCAAAGAATATCGTAATTACTTTTTTATATAATTGTTTCAAAAGTGTTTACAAAATTTCATTAACTTTATCTCTAGAAGCTTATCGTTACAAGATACGTTATCTTTCTATTGGTTTCATTGAAATCATATTAATTACCATCTAATTTCATATTATTTTGCAAAAAAAAAATACCATTGATAAGCTACAAAAGATGGAAAGAATCAATGCATAATTTCAGAGTGACAATAAACAAAATACTGTAAAATAAATTAATAATCAAATTTAATGATAAAAATTTGAATGATTTTAGCTTTATGATAATATGAAGATTATTCTAAAATTTGCTGACAATACAAATAAGAAAAATTACAATAGTATAATTTTTAGTAAAAATCAAAGAAATTGTGTACATGATTGAAGGCAAAATAAACGACTTTATTTAGGAAAAATAGTTTCATTATTGATAAATTGCAAAAATTATATTGAAAATACATCAGTTTCTTTATATATAACCAGGCTAGTATTTCTATATATGTTACTGATTTTACCTAACATTCTACTAGTAAACAATGTAAATTTAAATTATTTAATCCCTTTGCCCAGTAGATTCAAATATATAATGCATTTTTAATTAGTTTTGTAAAAACACCTCCTTACTAGGATAAAAAGTTTTAGATAGTGCTGTATAATTTCAGATAGTCAACTTCATCATACAAATGTTTTAAAATTCAAGACATTGTCATCAGATTAATCGAAATATGTTGTCGGTAACACTTGTTCGCAAACCATCCAATAAGTAATTACAATATGACCTAAATATGCTCGCATAAAAACTACCTTTAAAACTAAAAATTAAAGAAATGTAATTATTTAAATTTTATTAAAAAATCAAAATAATCTATCGCAAAAATCACATTTTGAGTTGGCAATGATAATTACTGCATGACTTTGGTCCAACAAAGGAACTAATTTATCTCCAAAGAGAAATAAAAAGAGATAACGTTTGTTTTAACAATAATTTTTTTTTTGTCTTGTGCCAGCTAGACTGATAATATGGGTTGCTCTGCTCCACTTTTCCAACTGAACCATATTTGGTGTGGAGTTCGACTTCTTCAGTACACACACATGCCATAGGGACCCATTTATAAGGTAGGAAACCATTCACACCTCATTCATACATAGAAAGGACAAAGACAGGATAGATAGAGAGAGAAAGTACATCCATGCCCGAACCTGGATTCGAACCCAGGACCTCCCTATCCGAAGTCAGGCACTCTGACCACTAAACAGGCCGGATGGCAAATAATATTTTGACTCAAGAGATTGCGTATCAAAATAGTTTAGTATAATACAAGTTAATATATATAAGTTTATAATACAAGTTTATACAAGTCAAGTTATAATATAAATTAAATAATTCTTTATTGCATTTTACATTTCATGTTATCGTATTAATAAAATATAGTTTCAAAATATCAACCTGTTGTTGCTGTCTTTATACCCATCAACGATTTGAACATATCCTCCTATGCATTGAGAACGGTTGCTGCTTGGTTGGCCAACTCTCATCCTTGTAAAACGAACAAATACCACCCAATCATCTCTTGCTGGTCTCACGCGAATTTTGTAACTGCAATGTAAAGGTTTCCCTCTGTTTGCTTCGGTGATTGGTGGGCTGGACACAGCTTGATAGATGTCGACGGTTTTGTTACAGTGGTCAGAGTCTCCTGTAAAACATAAAAACGATCATACTGATAAATAATAAGAAAACAAAATATAATCATCTATTTTAAATTTGAAATTAAACACAAAGCTTCCAATGATTTTAGTTAATAGTCATTTTATGGTATTTAAACTTAAAGTAACTTTATATTTAACACTAAAAAGTCTCGAAAATTTGACAAAATTATCACCTTTTTTTATGAGATGTTAATAAGGAAATTTCAATTTACTAATAGGATTTCTACAAATTTTTCAAAATATCTACTTTAATATAATAGAGAATGTAGTTGAAAATACAAAATAGTTTTGGAAATGAGATGTATTTGAATAAGTAGTATCCGACTCTTTTCTTGTCCACCTCACATCTTACGCTTTTATAGATTTATAGTCCTTGAGCTGGCTGCAAGAGTCCAATTGTGAGCCAATCTCATTTATATGCATGTGTGTGTGTGTGTGTGTGTGTGTGTGTGTGTGTGTGTGTGTGTGTGTGTGTGTGTGTGTGTGTGTGTGTGTGTGTGTGTGTGTGTGTGTGTGTGTGTGTGTGTGTGTGTGTGTGTGTGTGTGTGTGTGTGTGTGTGTGTGTGTGTGTGTGTGTGTGTGTGTGGGCTAAAGACCCTTTATCGTCTTCGTCACTTGATTATAGCTAAAAAAGATTGGGAACAGGTGCTATAATCCAGGATGCCAAATTCTGAGTTTGGCGGTTTATTGGGTGGACTTCCTGATGTATCTGGTAACATCGTTTTTATTACAGCATACATATGGAGATCTATAAGAATTATGCAGAAAATTCTATTTTGGATTTCGGTAACCCTAGTATTTACGTCATCGCGCATGTCACGATATGTCATCTTGGCAACATTTCTTCATCGGCAAAAAAATTCAGAATTTGGAATCCAAGATTATACGACACCTGTACCAAAGTTTGCTTAGTAATCAACTATGAGTTATGGACTTTTAATTCAATGGAAATACATATCATTGAAAATGTAGTTAAATTAGATGAACTAACATGAATTGTTGCTATGAAAAAATAAATGCCAGTTAAAAATTCATATTAATGGATTTTCTTTCTGTTAGTGAAGAAGTTAAAGGAATATAGCGCCAACTCAGATACCGTTTTCTTCATTTGAACCTGGTTAAAAATTATGAGATGGTAGTTGCAGTTAGAGTTTAAAGAGCAGTTATTAGAAGTTGTAAACACAATGTAATTAAAATATTAAAAGACATAGCATTTTAGCATAGAGCTTCAAAAAATACTTTGCAAATAAAAGAAATTAAAAAACATGAATAGAATGTAAAGAAATAATGCATGATATTTAGTGTAAAATATATATAATCACGTAATCTTTTTTAATTTATTCAATTTGTTAAAAGAGTAAGTAACCTTTTATTTCTATAAATATGATCTTTCTTCTAGATATAACTTTTATTTGGAAATATTTTAATTCTTAATCCTACTAACCGTAACGCTATGGATTTGGAAACATTAAGATTCGGATAACATAGCATTATTTATGTAATGCCATTTTGCGATTATCAATTGTTTTAATTATGAAACGCTCGCGTATATTCATGGTTGTGAATTGCATGAATTTCGCTGTCGGCGATATTCTTGAAAACCCTGCCAAAAGCATTACGTGTACGAGGATTCTATTATATTTTAATGATATTCAAGTAAAACTTACAATCGAGTAAATCAGGCAAAATAGCTAAGTCAATTTCGTTTACATAAATAACGGCAATCAATAATGATATTTTAACCATTCATTGGGTTTAAAAGACAAAATACTGAAATTATAATCAAGACTAATTTTCAACTCAATTTTTAGTGAAACAAGCTTGACTAATGAAAGTTCTGATGAGATTTAAAGAAATGTTTATTTAAATAGAATTTTATGAATTACAGCATCAGTAATGAAATAAAATACAACACATATATATGGGCAGAGAAATGGAGACATATAAAATTATTTGAAATTGATAAACACATTATCATTTAATCCAAACTTTTTTGTACGTGGTTCTCTAAAGTAATACATGCTTAGAGCTATACTACTTTTAGTTTTATACTACTTAGTGCTATACTTATATTACAAAGAACATTTTTTCAACCTAATTTTAGCTTGACTTAGTATGTGATGAAGAAAAGGGTTACATATTGATGAAATAATCAAATTAAAAAATAATTTTTAATTCATAATTTTCATTTTTTTTTCGTTAAATTAATATTCAAGTAAATCAGTAGTCAAACTGGTTTTATTTATCGCAGAAAAAATTCCTAATCTCCAAAGACAAACTTCTGTGAAATGTCAAGTAATATCACTATTTTGAACCTGCATCCTGTTACATGTATACGTATAGCTTGTGAAACAATAATTATTTAAAAAAAAAAACTCTTCAAACAAACAAGAAAAATGAAAGCATCAGATATTGTACTTATTGGATAAAAAAAGTATTAAGCTTAAAATTTATTTAAACATAAAAAAATCATAAAACAAACGGTAATATAAAAATACCGGATTTCTTTTTTCTTAATTTAAATGAGAAACGTCTATCAGAATCTGATATTCCTGTAAGAGTTGCTGAATTTAAAACAAATTAAGATGGATGTTAACAAATGAATAAGGACTTCCCCCACCTGAAACATTAGCTTTAACTATAAAATTCACATGAATAGGATAAAAATAATAGTAGTAATTGATTGAAAGGAATCATGTTTTTAGCTGCAAAGTTTTCATCTATAGAACAGAAATAATGGAATTAATTTATCAAAAAAATTATAGTTAAAATGATTTCTCAAATATAATAAGACATTAAATGTGCACAAGGACAAAAGGGAAATGTAAATGATGACACAAATTTGTCTGAAATACCATTAGCATAAAAACATATTAGTCTTAGCAAATAAATTGTCTAATTAAAATCAGTTACTAGATAAATAAATTTTATATATTATTGTATAATTATTCAACATTTATCGTTGGCTATATTCAAAATTTAACAAATAGTATCAGGAAAACTGAAATTGCAGGTAATATTTAACTAAAAAAATAATCACTTGAGTGTTATAGTGAATGAGTAATATACTTCTGGTATTTGAAATAGGATTATTAGCCAATAAGTTTTTGTCATTTCTTTATATTTTTAACTCCATATCTGCTATTGCAAGTCCAAATTTTCAGGCACAAACTTTTTTTTTCATGAATTTATTAATATGTTAATAAAAAGTTTAAAAAGTGCAAACTGTAAAGTACTTTCTGAAATTGTACGTAATGTATTATAGGATAAAATATGAAACTTAACAGTTAACTGAGATTAAAGCAGTGAAAACATTCCCTAAGTATAATTGCTAATTGCTGAGAAATAAAATATCTGTTTAAATTTACTCTTAATATCTTATTAAGTAAGAAAAAATTAATTAACGTCTAAAAAAGGTAAATTTTGCAATTTTTTACTTATTTTGGATAAAAAGTGATTGCATTTTAAACTATTTTTGGTTTTATTAAATAAAATATTTTAATTTCCAAAAATATTGCAATCAATCGCATATCTTTCAACAGCAATAAATGCAACCAATCAAAAATATTTCATTTCCTACTTGATCCAAAGTTACTTATCTTGACTTTCCGTGCTAACATACATTTTGGTATTTTGTCTTCATTTATTACAAATGTATATTATGTATACAACACAAAAAATTACTTAAAATAAGTTGCTATAAAAATTATAAAATTCTCTAGAAATTTAAATACGATGCTAATTTCTATTAATGTTCAACCACCAAAACAAATAGGAAATACCTTTTTTTAACAACTGTTTTGCCTGAATTACCAAACTTTTTGCCAAAGCACCTTTTAATACATTGCCAAAAATACTATTTAAATTAATTACTTGAAATGAGTATTTATGCAATATATCTAGCAATCCTGAATTTATATAAAATATTTACTTGAATTCATTCAAAAGTTTTCAGTAATCACATAAGTTTAGCTGAGCTATTTTTATTTTGGAACTAACTAAAATACCGATTCAAAGAAATATCTACATTCATTGAATGTCAATTTACTCAGCTTAATACTCACGTATTGAAACTGAGTTTCAAGACTAAACTACTTTTTAATTTATGAAACAGTTAATTCAGTTATAAGAACATTAACAAAACAGTAAAACAAAAATTCAGTAATATCCACATTGATATTCCTTAGTGAAAAACCATTATGCTTCCCTGTACTTAGCTTTGAACAGAGCTTCACCAGTTAAAAATTGCATACATGAATAGCATGAAAAAAGCATATAAATAATTGAACATTTTACAGAATAAACTCATATATTTTGCCAATTAAAAAATTATAATTTGCAGTAAGTATAGACATCTTCTGGTTTGTAAGAATAACCTCCTCTCCCCCATTTTATCTTTCCTAGATCTTCAATGTCATGATAGTTCCGTTGTAGTTAAAACTTTGTAAATTCTAAGTTAATCATAGAAGTACACAGTATATCATGTTTTCTCCGTAAATGTAATTAAATAACACAATTCTTCCAATCGCTTTACGGACAACTTCCTACAAAACAAAATGTTCTATGTATCCATTCTTAAAGCTTGTAATTTGAACGCTGGTTTAAGTAGTTTGAAGTCTTTAAAAAAAATTTTATTTTTTAAACCTTATAAAAATGCATTTAAAAATTGAATCATGCTTAGTAGGATTTTAAAATTTATTACAGAAATAAATATTTCAGATTTTGTATAAATTTGCTTTTTCTTGTTTCGGGTCAATGATATAAAATAAGCATACTGTATATTTTAACTATGCAATGGGATCCAATAAAATGAAAAAAGCATTGATATTTTTCATCACTACATTCCTTTTTTATAGCAATTTGATATAATATATTTCTCCATCTTTGATTCTATTAATCTTTGGGTATGATTATCTTTGATTTTATTAATCTTTCTGCTTAATGTAAGTATGTCAAATGAATGTGCATGGTTTTAAATATTTTTAAACTCAATATCAGAATTAATATTCATTAAAATAATAAAATAATTTTATAAAAATGCTTATGTGGATAAAATTTTTAAATTGATATTTGTTCGATAATCAAATAATTAAGTTGCTGTTGTTATTTTTCCAACCGAAAATACAGTAATATTGTTCGATTTTTTTTCTGGTGTTCCTCATAAAATCTATTACTTATTAAGATTTCTTTTTACGATATTTTACCCTTTTCAGAGAGTATTTAATAAATCATCACTTCCCTAGCGAAATATATTTCGTCACTAGGAGCATTTTCTAAATCAGAAACTTTATTTTGAATATTCAAATTGTAATTAATTGACGTATAAGCTGTAATCATTTTATGACTTTTTTTTCTTTTTTATTGTGTAGAAACGGATCTCAAAAGACAATAACTAAGTTAATAAATATTTATGTGAAGATTTATGAGTGACCGAAACATATAAACCTTATATGCAAATAAAATTCGCAATAAGTTCCACTGAACAACAAAAAAGAAACTTTAAAATTTAGAATAGGTAGAAATAAGTATTATGTTTGTTATACGCTTCATGTCTCTATATCACTAATAAATTTGCAGTTTCTAAGTATCAAAAGCGCCAACTTTTATACTACTTTTACAATTTATCAAATTTCTATTCGTTTTATTTTACTCTTATTTCTTTTTAATTGTAAATAATCGAAATTATTTACGGGTATCTGGAAAGATTTTAATAATGTTTTTTAAACTTCTATCAATGATCATTTACTATTCCTTGATTTATCACTATTTGCAATTATATTGATCTAATTTATCTAATTAACCGAGATGTTTTATAAGATCGATTCTATTCATATAAAAATGGAAAATAGACTTAGAAAATAAAATTTTCTATCAAATACTTCTCAGAAAAAATTCTTGAATCCATATCAAAAAAACATTTTTTTTTGTTTATTTGTTTGGTCCTCAACGGTTATTTTATCTGCATAGGTGAAATTAGTTGATTTTAAGCTAAAACTTAAATAAGAATGTGATTTTCATTACTTTTTCTGACAAATATTAATTAATAAAGCTCCATTGACATTCAAATACACCACATTATTAAATCAGTCTCATAAAAGCTTATAAGTTTATAATCAAGTATATGAAGTTAGCATTTTTTCAATAATTCTGGTATTTTAATAGTAAAAAAGGTAATATTTAAGTTTCTATACAGTTACCTTAACTATAAAAATTCGTTAAACTGAAACAATTATTAATGAATTCAAACCACTGCTAGAATTTTGGTACATTATAATCATAATGCATTTTAAAATTAAAATATTAAAAAATAACTACCTAAGGAAAATATTAAATTCTATAATATTATGACTTATACCCTTAGATAGCTTGAGGGAAAACTAATTATTATTATTGCAAATCTTCTAATCTAGATAATGACTGAATTTAAAAAATTAACATTCATCAGATGGTTTATAGATGTTAACATTCATCAGATGGTTTATAGATGTTAACATTCATCAGATGGTTTATAGATGTTAACATTTATCAGATGGTTTCATTAGATTCACTGATGTAAAAAATAAACTATCTTTTTCCACCTTATTATTTAAATTTTCAGTATTCATTTACTTTTGTTATGGCTTTCTTCTCCAGTTAATATTGACAATTAATTGTTTGACTTTAAATTATCTTATTTGAGTAAAAAAAAAAACTTCTTTTATAATGGATTTTCCAGAAAACTTAAACTTTTATATAATTGCAGAAAGTATCTGGAAAAGTAAGCATACTTTAATAACAAATAAATACATTAGGGAATTTATATTTCTGTAAGCAAAATAAATTTATTATTCGTAATATTTTTGACAATTTCATTCTTTTAAAAAAAATTGACCCTAATAACTGAGAAAGACTCAGTATGCTAATTGAAATTGTTAGGAAACATTTGTCGTTGGATTAATGCACTCAAAGTAGCGAAAAAACAATTATCCTCATACCTGTCCTGTAAGTAATATCCGGCACAGAGTCGCCCTTGTTCGCGATCCAGGACAACAACACAGCGAAGAGAATCAATGCCATTTTCATCGTCACCTGATCCGGGAACGAAAAGGAAAGGTGAAAAATCAGTACACCATCACATCGTGTTTGAAAGTGACTGTGACCGGCGTTACACGAAGAGGGAATTTCTGCAGGATACTAATACTCAGTACATCCTTTTTTACATAAAACTCTACACCGATGCACTGAGGGACCATGACATCGACGGAAAGACACATTCGATGCTCGGCGCCTGCGCAGTAGGGATGAAGCCTGAACTCTGCTTATTGATCGGATAGGGGGGGAGGAAGTTATTTAGAAGGTTGTATTGGGGAGGAGCAGGATAGCAAGTGCATATTTCTGGCAGGTTGGGACTTGATGGGAATGGGATGGTGATTTCATGACCGAGTCTATAGGGAGAGAGGATTTAGTACTGTCTTTAGTGGATGGAGGGGTTGAATTACAGTTGTAGCAGATGTCATGAGATTACAGAGCACGTATAGAGGAATGTCGTTGAAGAAGAATAAATTGGCTTTAATACTTTATTTTAATAAATCTGTGCAAACAATTGAGAAACTCTTTCGTTTTATTAATAAATAATCTATAGGGAATTTTTTAATGTATTTTAAAAGGAAATGGTAAAATAGTAATTTTAAAAATGAGCGCTATAAATGTAGCATTCCAATCTCCTTTTTTTTTCGAAAAATAAATTATAAAATTAAAAAGAATTAATTTTATAGCATGAACTTAAGGTGCATTCTATAAAATTTAGCACTTATTTTATTTTACAAATTAGTATTAAGCATTTATATTGTATTTTACGAATGGTAACATTTTTGTTCGAAATTTGAATTTCTTTCTACAGAAAATAAAAATCATACTTTTTTTTAAAAAAAAATAAATTCATAAATATGAAACTTCTGTTAGGCTTTTTATGTAGTTAAAATTTATAAAACAAATAAAATACTGAAAGTTTTTCGTATGTTTGGAAAATTTTAAAAAATTGCACAATGGAAATGCTTATATTTAAATTATTAAAATGATACCACAAATCAATTAAATTTCTAAAAACTTTATGATTGCAGCGTTTTAACTACTTAGATAATCTCAATAATAATGGGAGTCTTTCTTGAATTTTTTAACAATAGTTTTTATAGTTTTATATATTTATATATTTAATAACATATTTAAATAACAGTAAACGTATTTTGCCTTGAAATATTTTCAAAAAATAATTTGCTTATGAATTTAAAAAATAAATGTTTTTATTTAACCGATTTATTAAACTATCAAGAGTACAACACATGCAATAATAAATCCGTTAATGCAATTTTATGCGCAGATATTTTGCAATAAGTTTACGTTAGTGTACTTAAATTTAATCTTAAACATTACGCATTCGACTTTTCATAATTATAAACAATATAAAGTGAAATTTTCATGTATTTTTTATTATTTCTTTATGAAAAACTCAAAAGGAGATAAAAGTATTGCTTACACTTCTGTAACCTGATTTAATGCACAAGAAAAAGAATAAATACCTAACAATTTTATTCAGTTATTATGTTAAAAGATAGAGGTGTAATATCATGATGATAAACGAATTTTTTTAATCATTTAATGTAGCATTTTCAGTTCTCAACATTGTTTAAATATCAGGTATTTGACCCTTACAAAAGGAATATTAACTAATCCTTGAATGGAATTTACCAATGGTGTAATGTAGTTCTTTGAAGGTCATGGTAAAAGCTCAATTCAGGTCTTCATACAAATCCATCGTTTGAACCAGAATGATGGATTTTTTCTGATGGAATTTTATGATAATGACTTAAACTCATTAACAACAATTCTGCTGTGATTAAAATCCCTATTCTTGAAACACGCACATATCCTTAAAATACAAATACAACGAGCTGAATAAACGAAACTTTATATATTTTAGATAAATATGAAGTAGAATAACACAAAAAGAGTAACAATTTGTATCTGTAAGAAATATTTTTGAAAAATTAGTAAAAGGCAAAATTTACCCTTTTATCCACCTTGAAATTTTATACTTGAACTTAAAACCTTTGATACAAGAGTTAAAACACTTTTATTTTTGGTTTATTTCAAAATGACTTCGAATGTTGTATTTACGGAATTAAAATTAAATGAATATTGTATTTTTAATATTATATTTTTTCATTCATTACATTTTTATTTATAATTCAAAGAGAAATTTAAATTATGAACGAAAAACAAATTATATGCTAACAACATTATATTTAGCTTTCATAAATAAGTTATGTATAGTAATCACACACACACAAGTTCATATTCAGAAATTAGCTTGACAATAAACTTAGACAGTAAAGAGAATTATAATGGTGCATTCAAGGTACAATGTTTTATAAATTTAAAAATACATATAAAAATAAATATTGAGTTGGGTAATGGATTGTCTTCTCTGGGGTCAAGAATATAATTACTGCATATTTCTTAATTATACTTCTGATGCTATTTACTCCCATATTATTTTTTAAAAATACAATATGATTTAAAATTCTATAGAACTGTTAATCTAAACATACTTTTTCTAATATTTCAGTTAAAAGGAAATTAATCCTACTGATCAACAAATAAGTAACACTTCAAGATTCATTGGTGTGCCAAGCATGACAGCTAAACACAAGCATGCATTGGTTTTGAAGCAATTCAATGAGGATATATTCAGAAGAAATGTGCTCACCGACGTCGAGTTGCAAGTCGAAGGTCATACTTATAAATCACACAGATCGGTCTTGATATGTTTCAGCCCCTACTTGAAGAAGAAATTGCTAAGAGCTGATGGGAGACCAAAATTAAATAAAGTACATACTGATTTTTTTAAAATCATCTTGCAATTAGTTCAAGAAGTTTTCATAAAGTGTTCATCTATAATATCTTATAAAATATAAACCCTAAAGTTGTAAGTTAGTAAAAACGTTTACAAGATAAACAAAGAAAGTTCTTGCCATTTTTAATAGCATAATAAAAGCATGACCTACAAAAAGTTTGGTTTATTATTAGAGTTTTCTAAGTATTCACCATCGGCATCCAACACCTTCTCCTAACGTGTCTCCAGTTGTGCAAATGCCCTTGCGGAAAAACTCGAAAATTTTGGAAGCAAATAAGTCCGTGAATGCTTGACGCAAGTCATTGGTGAAGGAGTTTCTAGAACATGATTGCTCAGAGAATGGAAAAAAAGGAATTTAGTGATGCAAAGTCAGGTAGGTAAGGAGGATAGCACCAAGTCTTTATGTTGCTGTATGTTATTCCTAGCCACCCGCCCAATATGCAGCCTTGCGTTATCGACCAAGAATAGTACATCCTTGTGATTAAACTATGCTGTCTCCTTCTTCTGCAATGCCTGATGCACACATCCCAATTGCTGCGAGTGCAAATCTGCAGTGACTGTCTGACCCGTTAGTAGCAGAACATAGTGGACCACTTGTTGACTAGTCTATCAAACACCAGCTTCCAAAACCAGAGACCACACCAAACATCAATACCAGAGAGACAAATCTTTCGATTTCAATTTGTGAAACCAATGCCCTGCCGTACATTCATTCACAGAACTATCCTCAAACGCATGACATATTCGGCGACTTGATGCAGAAGTTTAAAAGTCTACTTTAAAATCATAAAGTAAATAATACCGTACGAGCTCCTTGTACATATCCATTTTTCTTCGCCACGGTACGTGTTATGGTTGAAGTATTCACATACACCAAAAGCTCAATAACACGTACGGCGGTGGACCTGCTTTTATAACGAGTGATGTTCCTACTGTCGACTGATCATTGTCTCCACCACGCAATACACTAATTTATTTTCACTTTACTCAAAGACAACGCGAAAACGGCAAGAACTTTCTCGTTTACTTTATAATTTGAAGTAGAGTAAGCCGTTATATTATATTCAACGGTACTTCAAAAGCAAATTTATCATTAAAAATTTAACCTCATGTTATTCATATTTAAATTCATGCTATTTTTTTAGTATTCTTTGAGCAAAAATGTACTTGTTATTAATTGTACTTAAAATATTTTTTATAAGTTTGTTTCACATCAGCGATGAGCAAATAGACAATCAAAATATTTTATATTTTAGTAAAGAATACTAACATGTGAGAAATGGGCAAAGTTTTAATTGGAATTAAAATATTTTATTCTACAATCAAAATCTCACTTTCAAATTTTCGTATTTAATCTTAAAATTGTTCTTACCATTGTGATAAAATATGCATAAATGATTATGCAACAAACTTAAGGCATTTTTATTTCCAAAAGAGTCTAACTGTATTTCATTAATAAGAATTAAGAAAATCTTATATTTAAAATTGACAGGTTTGATAAATTAACATATATGGCATTGAAAATAGCTAGATATGTATAAAAGTTTCACTTTTAAAAACAAAACATTTTGAGATTTTCTCAAATAAGTAAAAGTTTAAAATAAAATTTCAATCAGTCATCAATGGAAAAATGAAAATCTATAGAATTTAATTATGAATTGCATTTAACTACAATTCTTTTCTATTTGAGTACATTTGATATATTAATAAAGTAACAATTAATTTTTAATTTGAAAATTTTTACAATATTGGAATTAAAATATTTTTTTATTTTATTGGTACTCATTATGAATATTATTTTTTATATAGGTTTTGTTTTAAAATAAGAAACTATGTGAAATTGTTTCAATGATTTTCATAATTTTCATGAGAAACAAATGTGAATACTTTGAACTGAAACTTATACCTATAATTAAATTGAATCTGTGAAAAATATTTAAACATCATTACACTGTTCTTACTGCAGATAAAGTCAAAGTATACATAAATACATTCACACTTTTTTGTATATTAACATCATTATACTGCAGCCAACTATAAATTGAAATAGAAGATTGAGCTTTATATTTAAATATTGCATATGCATAAATTTTTAGTTAAATATATTCTTCATAAAAGTTACTTGCAATTTTCTTTACGCTGGTAATATTAAACAGTGTTACCCCAAAGTAAAAATACTATAAATAGTTCCTTGCATTACTTGGTTGTATTATCAATCACCAATAACCAATAAATATTTTACATATAATAAATAAAGACACAAATTTCTAAAATATTTTTTTAATAATTTTCTTATGTATTACTCTACAATATACATTTCATTATCCCAAAGTTTTCTGAAAATTTTAAAAATAAGAATGAAAAGAGGAAAAGTTTTTAAACTCTTTTAACTATGCTTACTCAGCTGTAATTTAGAAAACATGCCTAATTTAAATGTTAGTTTAAACAAAAAAATAAAATGTTCAAATTCAATAATTAATCCTTCCACATAAAGACAACTTACAGAAAAACTCAATTCATTCATGATCTGTTTGTGACATCTGTTATGCAATAAGTCATGTTTTTTTCTTCTTTGATTAGATTTTATAATATAATGGTTTTTGAAATTTATTCCAACTTACGAAATAATATTTTATAGATATCATTTGCTGATAATATAGAGATATCATTTGTTGATGTCAATAAATTGATATAATGATATGAGTAAAAGAAACTTCTTTTTTAGTATCTCTGTTAATGTAATTAGACATATCTTAACATTTTTCATTTTGTGAAGAGTTTTTCATTCATAATAACTTGCTTAGGTCATTTGAAAATATAAATCAGAAAGTAAATTGTTAAGTACGTATAATTCAAATTCTTATATAAAAATTAGGAGTTGCAAAATTAAAACTGGTTCAGATGATAAAATAATTAAAATAATTTTAGCATGTAATTACATTGCAGCAAAGTCTGCTGAAATATGTGTGTGTTTGTATGTATATATATATATATATATATATATATATATATATATATATATATATATATATATATATATATATATATATATATATATATATATATATATATATATATATATATATTTGCTTTTTTGTTTCAGGTTACTATCCCCAAAATTGGGGTAGAAGAATTTGAAATATTACTTAATTATATGTACACTGGAGATCTTTCTTTGACTTGTAACAATTTTTTTGAGGTATATAAGGCTGCCTCGGTGCTGGAAATGCAGGAAGTTATGGAAGAATGCAGCCAGGTTAATAACATATTCTACAATGTATTATACTCTAGACCTTATATTATATTAGAATGTATTAAGAGCCATTTTATATAAAAATTAAAAAATAAATAAACTTTCCAGGAACCTAAATCTAAGCTGTTAAGGCTCATCTTGAGTTAGCAGCATGGAGTTCAGGTGATCTAAACGTAAACACCATTAGATAGTTGTAACTGGAAAGATTTAACCTATCTTCGAATGCCTGAACAAATTTTCTTGCTTTAAATATATAGATAAATTAATCATCTTAAATAGAGAAAAGCACTCTTAAATCACGGGAAAAAATATAAGTGTTATATAATGCTATAGCAGAAAACGAAGAACCAACTCTACCACGACTAAATTTATATTACAAAAATTGTGTTAAATGAGCATGAAAAATATTATGTTGGACATTCCGAAAATATATTCGCATTTATAATACTCTAAAATTTTATTAATTATTTTTTATCTGTTGTGACTTAAGCAACTCCAAGCCAAGAAACTGTATGACGTTTAGAATCCCTGAGAAAAAAATATCCAAGACAAAAGTAAATTTAATGCTTAAATTTAATTCTCGCTCTTTGACATTTTAGCGAAGTTTTCATTTATTTTGACTGAGTTATAAGCACTTAAAGCAACATAATATTTAATAAGAACTGCAATGGTAAATTAATAAATTCTTGATTTCATCTAAGATATTAAAAAAGAGAATTTTCTGACATAGATGTTAAGGAGAAAAGACCCATCTTGATATAAAATTATTAAGCTGTCAATTAAGTGCACAGCGTTTTCACCAAAGACTTTATTTGAACAAAAAACAATAATTATATCAATAATTTAATCAATTATATATTCGCCTTTGCTGCTTATAACCTCTTCCCATCTCTCGACCAATTTGTTGATGCCGTTCCACCAAAATTTACCTGGTCTGGTATCAAATAAGTTGTTGCGCCAGTTTTTAAGGACCTCTTAGTTATCGACCCTTCATATGGTTTGACAAGGAACGGAAAAGATGGTAATCGGTCGGTGCAAGGTCTGATGAATGGTGGATGCTAGGAACCTCGCATTCAAGCTCTTGGAGTGTGACTTTGAAGACTTATGCAACATGGAGCCTGGCATTGTCGTGAAGAAGTATGGTTTGACCATGTCGATCAGGTCTGATATTCACGCGGTGTAGCTGGGCAATGTAGAGCTCCTTGTTGACTGTGGCATTCTTTTCGAGCACTTCCTGGTGCCTCAAAAAGGTCCTTAAACGGGCGCAACAACTCATTTCACAACAGACTAGGTGGTTTTTGCCGGAACGGCATCAACATATTGGTCGAGAGGTGGGAAGAGGCTGTAAGCAGCAACGGCGAATATATAATTGATTTATTTATTGGTATAATTATTGTTTCTTGTTTTAATAAAAGTCTTTGGTAAAAACGCGATGAACTTATTCACCAACCTAATATAATGCTTAAAGAAGACAATTCTGTTTATCCAAAATTTAAAAGATATTATGTGTTAATGAGATTACTCGAAGTATGTACATTTGAAATGACCAACCACAACGTCCCTTACAAGTTTTCTTGAATTTTTTTCTTTCGAATTTCTTTCTTGAAAAAAAATCAGGAGCACAAAAACTCTTTATTTTACCATAAAGAGTTTTTGTGTTCCTGATTTTTATTTTCAAGAAAGAAATTCGAAAGAAAAAATCAAGAAAAGATGCTTGAAAGTGTTTCTACAAAAGGGAATACTTAAAAAGTGTTTTGGGACATCTAACTCTCTCTCTCTCTCTCTCTCTCTCTTCATGTACAAACTTTATATAACAAACACCAAGTAACTCAATGAATTCTAAATTTTAGGAATATTTTCATAGTCACTCTTACACAATTATTCGAATTTTTCAGCATTTTTAATAGCATTTCATGCAACTATCAATCATAAAATTTTATAAAACATTACTTTTCGCCATCTTTAATCATTGTTCAAGTTTAAAATTATTTAATTTATTTAATCATTTCGTTTAATTTAGTTTTTGTCATTCTTATATATTTATGTACATCCAAACTACATATAAGTACTTACAAGTTTAATTTTGCCATGCTATTATTGTTCCCACACATACAGTGATTGCGATTCCATTTTCGTTTCATTAAATCTTTATTATACAGGCTGAAATTGAATTACAAGATTCCTGGTTTGCTTGATGTTGTAAAAGAACGTTATTTATGTGGTGCATTACATTAATTTTATTAAGGATTGGAGATGCAGGAATATTCCTCCGATAAACATTAAGTACAGTAATGGGTCCGTTGTCACTGCTGAGTTTTAATGAGCTTATAGTTAAATTCACTTGTTACTCCTCGTTATTCTATTCGTCATCACTATATTTCGAAATGTTTTGAAAAAAGTGCAGTGCTTAAGGTCAAATGGTATCAAAATTATAGGACAAGACTAGTAAAATAATCAATTTCATAAAATCCGTTAAGAAGAAATTATTTCAATGCTTTTTCAGAGATATAATCTCACTATAGTAATTAATTTGTTACTAAATATGATGTGTGTATGTGTGTGAAAGTAAACTCGTTCCAAAGACACATACACGTTAAACTTGAAATTTGATACTTTTAGAATATAATCTTAAAATTAAAATAAACTACTTAAAGGAAGCTGACTAAACAGACATTACTTTTTAACAAAGATTTGCAATACTTTATGTATTGCAGACCACAAAACGCGAGTAAAAATATTTCATTTCATACAATTATATTTGTTATTATTTTCATATCGTTATTGCATCAATTCTTAAAATCAAATCTCCTTGTGATGTTATTTTAAAGCACAAATAAGCAGTGCAAAAGGTGTTATTCTTTCCAATGCATTGCACAACAAAGTAAATCTGACTCAACACTGTTTGCCAATAGTGGCTGAATATCACTGAAGACATCAGTAGCAGCTTCTACTTGTTTGTGGCCTCCATGAAGTTGGGCAACCAGCCATGCCTCATGAAGGCTCTTAAGCTCCTTTTGCACAGGTTTGAAGAAGCAGTCTGTGCCCCAGAATTCCTGCAACTGGATGTGAACTGTGTTGCCCACTTGCTGTCTGCTCAAAACATTGGAGCAAGGAGGTACTATAACTAGAAATTTACTCGTAATAATTTTAGGAGTGAAATAAAACTTATTTTAAATTTTTGAAATTAATATATCTTATTTCTGTTTATGTTTGAATATTAAAAAGAATATTCTGAAAATATTAAAAATAAAATTACATAATAAAAAAATATTTTTGATTTATATATGATAGTTTTTAATAAACTTGGAAATTTATACCTCGACAATTTTTAGAAATTATTAAATCGTTTTATAAATAGTTATATCTATATAACCTTTTCCGGTTTTATTATCTAAAACAGGTATTTTAATAACATTTATCCTTTAAGGTATATAGTTTGAAGTTCTGTTAATATTTTTTAATTTGATCCTCAAACGTGGAAGATTGCACCATGCATATCAATTACACTGCTGGTTATCTAAATTGCAACAGCAAAAAAGACAAGAGATATCACAACAAAATTTATTTTGTAGATTTTGTAGATGACATGTTGACCGACTATCAAATGATTGAATTTATAGACTTCTGTGAAGTGTGGTACCTTCTAAAATCTGTAGCAAGGGCAGGCGTCATTGTTGGAGATCACCGCTTCCACACGCCTCGGCACTGATTCAAAGATGCTTTGGATGTATTCTTGGGGTAAAGTAGATCAAGCAGTTTCCACACATTGCCAAAATTGATCTGATGCGGCAACTGGGGATGTAATCTGGGTCAATAGTTGAGCAATTATGAAACTTATGTTCTCTGTCGGCGAAAGATCCGGAGAGCAAGCCGGCCAGGTAAACAATTCAATCTAACAATTGACGAAGAACGCTTAGACAATGCGTGCTACGTGTGTTCGCGCATTATCCAGTTGAAATATGGCTGTGGGCAAGCCCTGAAGGTAAGGAAGGACAAATGGTTCCAACACCTCGGAGATGTAGAGCTGGCTGTTTAACGTACCGGCAATGCGTACTGTAGAAGAGCGAGAGTGATGTCCAATACCATCCCATACCACAATACCCTGTGCAGGACCAGTGTGGCTACGCATAATGCAGCTGTTAGCATCCTCTCGCCATGATGTCTCCCGATTCTAATGCGACCATCATGGTGCTACAGACAGAAACGTGACTCGTCAGTAAAGACGACTATCGATTTCCTTGAAAGATAATCCACAAGCCTCTATCATTCATCTTTCGAACTCAGACACTTGACCAAAAAATGATCGATGATTTCCGCGAACAATAATTAATCACTTTTTTTTTTCTTTTGAAAAAAAAAAAAAAAACAGTTGCCAAACTTGAAATTGTCGAAATCTCCAAGTCTTAAGTAATGCTCAAGCCTCAGATGACGTTTTATATACGTCACACATAATTAAGTACAATATATTGTGACAGCGTAGTAGATCCGATTTGTCGAAGAATTTGCTGCCTGCCTTCAAATTGCATTGTTCGAGTAGCAGCATACAAGGCAAAGTTCACAATCAAATATATGAGAATATCGTAAAAGATTACAATCGGGTGCCCCTTTATATCTTTGGTAATTTTTTGGCGCCAAGATGGTCGCCAAGACGTGACTAACAAGCTAAATAATAATATAATTTGTATTATTATATAATACATATATAATATTATTTTATTATATAGATTTATTATTTTATTATAAATTATAATAATAAAATAATAATAAATAAATAACATGATTAAAAATAACTGGATTGCCAGAAATTGAATTCTATCATTAAATTCTCGCCAAACTAATTGATACCCAATTCTACACTGAACCCGAGAATATTACTAAATTTCATTTTGTTAATAAGACAGTTTCTTATATAATAACAAAAGCGTCGGTTTCAGAAGCCATTTTCCATTGATTCAAAAGATTAACACGTTGACAATAGAATAGAAGAAAAAGCAAAATAAAAAGACAACACAAAATATTTGTTTTATGGTTAGTTTAAATCGGCAAAGATGATTAAAATTTAAAATAATTTCATTTAATAGAATTTTGATAATTTCTGTATTGTGTTCATCTCATTTAATAGAATTTTGATAATTTCTGTATTGTTCTAATTTTAGTATATGTACAACCGAAGCTAGTACTAACAGAATTTTAAATTAATAATTGCAATATTTGTAAGCAATTTTATTTAAATCTCAATACTAATATCTTGCTCACGCCAACTTTTTTTTTAATTTTTCAAGCTGAAAAATATTTGTAAATTCAAAATTTGCTTTCAGCGAAATCGTAATCTTTCTCGCTGCTCTGAATTGGCTTAACTACGACTATGGCACAAGACGTATTCATGCTGTGAAAATTATGGAATGCGTCCGCTTCACCTCAATGACCATGGATGAAATAATTGCCTGCTACCAGCCACCTTTTCTACAAGAAATCCTTGAACTGTCAGAGATCGTAAGGATCTTACAGAAAGCCACGTGGTTAGTATTGATCACTTCTTTGAAATATTATTTATGTTGCCGATGCATTGGAGATTGCTTCATAAAATAGAATTTTTCTAATAATTTTATTAAATTTACATTGATGAACATCTTGAACATTTGAACTGTTGAATATCTCAATGGTTCCCAATGTAGAGTACGTGGAACAAAAAGATATTTTTAATTCAAATTTTAGTACATTTTTCCCATTTTAAAATCCTTTAAAATCGCAATTAGAAATAAGTGAAATGCTGTCAAGAAAATATTTTTAAAAAGATAGTTATACAAGTGTAAAATATTTTTTTTTAAATTTGGAATATTGTTCTTAAGTAATGCATTATAAATTATTTATAAAGTTAATATTCACATTACTTAAAGATAGTTCAAACATTGAAAACGTAAGATATGCAAATTTTATTCAATTATTCTTATTAGCTTATTAATCTCATTCAGTAAATTTAAAAATGCAAAATATCATATATTCTAATGTAAATGTATCTAAATTCCGTTAAGCGAACTAATTATATTGATTGTAAATTTTTAAACTTAAGAATGTTTTAAACGAATTCTCCTGAAAAACTAACAGTTATCTAACATTAGATTCGATATTATAAAGTGTGGTGTAGTTTTAATTTACTCTTCAACATAGCATTAAAACTATGTAATATATATATATATATATATATATATATATATATATATATATATATATATATAATATTTATGACCTTTTTCCATTTCAGCTATATTACCGCAAAGTTTCTAGGAAAAGGAAATTCATTCAAAAATTATGAATATCATAAAAGAAATTTAGCTTTTGAGTATTTACCAATGAAATTATGGGTATAATTATTTTTTATTCTGAGATTTAAAAAAAATATGTCATAAATCGAATGAAAAGTTACAAGAATAAAGCATAATTTGATGAAAACCAGTTTATTCGTTATTATTATATGTAATGCGCCATTCCATTCATAAAATGCATATAAATATGGTCCGTACTATTCTAATGATATTTAGTCTTAAGAATCCAAGTAGTAAAGATAGTTTCAATCCGAAAAGCATTTTCCTCCATAGTTCCAAAGAAAATAACTGCACCTTCTCTTGGAATTTCTGCTCTCGCACATCTTTAAATATAATCTGCTTATTTTTGTGTTGATCCCCTCTATCTTCTACATTTATTATTTATTATTTTGAAACATCTTGTGTAGTATGGTTAGTTTGGCTGTCTTTATTCTATCACTTTTTACTCTAATTCTATCACGTGTCATATGGATTCTTAATAATAACAATCATAATCACTTTTGATGAATATACAATTAATTAAACTGAATACGAGATACGGCTAATCAGAGAAAGCAAAAAAACTCCTTTTTTCTCATTTAAATTGGAAGAAAAAATGAGTTCAAATGTAAGGAAATATAATATTATGTTATAGAAAAAAAATGCAGCTGTATAAATAGGTTAAATAAAGTGCAAATAGTTATACTGAAAATCTTTTAAGTCATAAAATGTAATGTTAAGTTAGGATTAATTAAAATATTTGGCTATCAAAAAAGTAATAACTATTTTTTCCACTCGCTCTCTACTTAAAAGAAACCAAAATAACATTCTTGCAAACTGAATAGCTTAAAGATTTTATATGTAATTATTTAACATCATTTCATTGAGAAATTAATGTTGATAAACATTGATAGCATTTAATCTTAATAAAATAAATAATTAAATATAGCACAGGATAAAAATTTTATAGTGTATAATTTAGAAAAGAAATATTTCGTTTTCTAAAATTTGAAGATTAAATATTGAAAAATGAAGTCATGTTAAATTAAAAACTCCAAGTCATTTCATTTTACATCAAGAAATGAATCTGTCAAGTTAAACCTTTCTTTAATATACTACTAAAAATATTTTTAAATAAGAGTTAATGAATGAAAAAAGTTACACTACAGAAACTTACTAATTAACCTTTGTTAAATATTTAATATTTGTAATTTTAAAAATTTATACAATTTTGGAAATTATTTCATTAACTTAGTATTCAATAATATTTTTATTAAAATACAAATATTAATTTAAATGAAAAAATTAGTTTTTACTAAATACATTTAACAATTAAATTTTCGCATATTTCTTAAAGATTTTTTTTAAATGTTATCATATACTCTTGTGCAAAAATATAATAAAATATGAAGCAAATAAAAAAATATGAGACTTTTAAAATACCGTGTATATTTAACTAAGTTTTGTATTTTAAGTAGATAGTTTGAATTACATTCACAGGCCGGTAATTTCTAATAAGGATCGAAGTAATAATTAAAATTTCTAATTACCGTGATTTCTAATAGTGAAAGAATTTCATAGGTTATGCAAATTGAAATTAAAGATTTTTCTTGATGATAAATACAAGAATGACCAAACTTTTACTTAAACATAAAGTTAATATAAAAATTTCTTTGTTCGGTTAGTTGCAAAGCATTTAAACATTTTAAAATATTTTATTTTACCAACGAAATTACGTAAAATATTTGTCAACAAAAAGTCTTATTGAATAAATAGATTAAGACAATTTAACGCACGTACACGCATTCTGTACATCTTTAATTTCATATTTGATACAAAATTGTTTTACTTCTGATTCCATTTTCAGCAACTTCTTTGCTCTCTGTGTATGCCAGTTTTCTGTTCTTTATTTCCCAACAATATAGCAAATAGAAAAAATGATTTAAATCATCAAAAGTATTAAATACAAATTATTTTTTTACCAATAAAATAAGTTTATTGCATACTTAATAACTGAAAACTATTATGTATGTATATGTTACAGATTACAATATCAGTGTTAAAATGAGTTTAAAAAAATCAGAATGTACCTGTTTTAACGATGAAAATATTTTAATTAGTTTTCTTCAATAATATAATAATTTTCTGAAAAATAATGATTCTTTTTAAAAAATGAAAATGATTTGCGCATTCATGGTAAATAATTCATTAAAAATAAAAATTAACGCTGGTGAAAACAGTTTTTACACCAATGTCTTTCGAATACAGGAAGCAAGAGACTTAAATTTTTATCTTGTGGCTTAGTGTTCCGTTTCAATAAATATTTCATTAGGATATGTAAAGTTAAGTTAAAGATTTAAATTTATAATTATTAAGTTCAATTATAAATATTTTCTTCAATAATTACTTACTATTACAAGATAATATTGTTCACGTTATCAACAAATAAAAAAGTCCCTCATAAATTTTACTAAGTATACATGATTCCCTCATAAAGTTTAAGCAAAATGAATTTATTTCATGTAGAATGAAGAAAAACCTGTTCATTCAGAAAACTCAGATTCTGCCAGTGCTGGTAATAGTAAATCTGATTTAAGAAATACATTAAGAGCTGAAATCCCTGAAAAGGCAAATAATACTGATCAAACTTTACATGGAAAGATACTCAAAGATTCAGAAGAAAGAAATATAACTAAACCGAAGAATGTAATGAATATTACTCCATCTAAAATTGAAAGTAAGCTAATTATTTTATCAATTTCTGTTTTTCAATGTGTATCCATTTAAAGTAACTTAATTACGAACTGTAATGTATCTATTTAAAACATCATAAAATGATGATTTCGAATGAGTATTAATTATGGTTGAAATTAATTATAAAAGCTGTGATCAAACCTTTAAAATGAAATAGCAGTATAAGTTTGATATATCCCCCCAAGAGATTTTTCGCCAAATCCAGCGTCCTTTGTTTTGATTATAGTGTTGTCAATTTAAGTTTTTTTTTTTTGACAGGCTTACTTTTTTCTCTTGTTTTACGTCATTTTTGCGTCATATATAGGGTTTTTTTTAAGTTGCAATAGCGTTTGAAATTTTTGTTCAGCATTTTAATTGGGCAGACTTTGGGAAATATCCCCTTTGAAAAACATGCGATCAACTTAGCGACAAAAAAAAAGCCGTAAAGTCACCAATTGGGGAATATATCCTACTAGTACCGAAATAGTTTTTATTTTAATTTTTCAGAGACCTGCAACCTGATATAACGCCATTCCTTCCCTGCAGCAGTTCATCATTAATCCTAAGACAAAAATGAAAGAAAAATTGGATGCCAATTTTATTTATGTATAGGTTATATAATTATAAGCAATAGGGCAAATAACAGTCAATTACTAAAAAATTAATTTTAAGAACTGCATATCCTATTTTCGATTAAAAAAACTAATCAAAATACATTTTTACATATTCTTTTATACGAAGTTCGTCCGGAAAGTAAGTTTTCCATGGCTCATATAAAGAAGCAAAACATAATTACCCAGAAAGATTTATTGATAATGATACAACACAATATTTCAGCTACTTCTCAACATAAGAACCATCAGAATACCAGCTTTTATAATATCTTAGGTTAAATTTTTGCCATTCAGTATCATATTAGACTGCCTCCTGGGAATGTGGCTAACATTTCTGTGGGAATGTGATAGGGTTTTTTGAGGTGCAATAGAAGTCACTGGGAGTAAACTCGGGTCTATAGGGTGGATGATCAAACACTTCCCAGCTAAACTTTTCCAGGACATTTTTTGTGGGATTCTTCATTTGAAGGCAAGGGTTATCGTGGAGTAACAAAACATCAGTACTGAGTACCCCACGCCTCTTGTTCTGAACAGATCGTCGCAATTTTTTTTTTTTTTTTTTTTTTTTTTTTTGCAATAATGTCCAACGTTTACTGTTGCACCATGCAGTTAGAGGGATAAGAAACAAAAGTCGACATCTTGGCGTCCTATAATGACTTTAATAAAAGCTATCCGAAATTTAGGATTCCAATATATCATAGTCCCATCCACAATCTATCCAACAACTATGTTTGCGTTTCACTCATTTGTCAGAACCATCTCTTGGAGCCAGGAGAAACTTTTTTTCCTAATGACCTTCATACGTTATGTCTTTCTATATTATACTTATCTATAAGAAGCATTCTAGCTCAAATAAAAATTTCAGATACCATTTTTACATATCTATATTGCTTAGATATAGATAGACAGTTTCTTGCATACTAAATAAAAATTCACATATTAAAAAATATTTTGTAACTATATTAATTTTTATTGTTAAAATTACTACATTTTCAATAAGTAGCACAAAAAATATTTTTTAAAATGTGTATGTGACCCATTATTTTATTTTATCAATTATACTAACAATTTTAGATAAACACAATAAATAAAAATTGGTTAAATTATCAAATATTCTAGAATAATTAGTTAATCAAATTGCAAAAATAACTGAGGTTATTTACACAAAACATTGCCTACACAAAACATTACTGGGGTTATTTCTAATTTATAGAATAATCTTACGCAAGTTAACATGTTTGACTATTTTTAATAAGAAACGCGTCAAAAATTAAAAAAAAATATTCAAGGAAATTCTTTAATATTTCCATATAGTTTCGAAAATTAAGAAAAATCATAATGATAGTTATTTCTTTTTTAATATCGAATAAAAAATCCATATAAAGTTAAAATTTATAGCTAAATAAGAGATTCTATAAAATAGGAAATTTACGTTAAAAGGGAAAAAAACTCAGTTGTTGCAGCTACTATAAGTTATCTTCATAAAACATCACAATGCAAATTTAAGAACAATATTACAAATTTTGCTATAATATTTATGATTAGTAAAAATTTTATTATGAATTTCTAATGATGAATTGAAGACATTGTATATCAAATGAGCTTCAATGGAAAGTTTTCAAATGGCATTAACAAGGGAAAAAGGTTCTTAAATGTAAATCCTACTCCAAATTAAACTGTTTTCCAAGATTTCAAATAGCTGAATCCACAAGTTTTGCATAAGAGATTTTTAAAAAATAAAATTCAAAATTTAACTGAAAGATATTATTTCCAGTAAACTGCTAAAACTTCTTAATAATAATTTCATAATCTACCATATATAAAAAGATTCATGATTCTTAACATGTTAAGTAACCAATCATTTGCGTGAAACTTTCACAATACATCGTAACTGAGAACATTAGAATGGTCAATATCCATATTTCTAATGGACTGTGTTTGATTAATAATATGCTCTTTTATCTGCAGATGAGATCAAGTTCTTACTTCAAATTATTGGCAAAGTTTACTTGATTTATAAAAAAAACATGAAAAATGTTAATTAAATATTTATGATTATTTTTCAGAGTAGGGTGCATTGATGATAATAATTCTATCTATATGTAAGGACATATAGGGGTATTCAAATATTTATACACTGCAACCAAGAATTCTCCAATAAATAATGTTGACATTTTTACACTTATAGAGGCGCTTTTATGTTCGTGCTATTAAAGATTATTTTTTGTTATTGGGTGACATTGATAGTCTCTAAAAACTCGTATCTCATTTGGTTATCTTCAATATTAAGCAATTCAACACATTAATGGTAAAGAAAATTTCCATCATCCATCTATTGATTTAAAAAGACGTATATTTGCTTTTAATGCACCTGAAAATTTTCGAATATAAGTAGATTTTATTTTTTATTGCACTTTTACGCAGCCATGATTTAAAAAATCTCTATACTATTTACTTAACGTATATAAAGGGTTTGGTTTTCTCATTAAGAAAATGATTTTTTTACTATAACTCGTATAATCAGATGTGTTACTTTAAAACATTGGGTATACCATAAAAAAATATTTGAATAAAACAATTTCCGACTACCTTATTTAGTAAGATATTTCACTATGCTTAAATTTTTTAGTTAGAGTTTATCAAACATATCCTTTACCTTTTTGACTGTGAAATTTTTCTTGATCATATGTAGCCAACGTAATTTTCACAAAACTTGGATACATAATATATAGTTGAGGGCAAAATTGTGACCTATAAATTCTAATTAATAATATATTTTCGATAAAGATCAGAACGAAATGTTATATATATATATATATATATATATATATATATAAGCATGAACAGAAATATCCCAAGCATAATTTGAAATAAATACCAAAAATTATAAGTTTGGCAATACATTCAGAGATAAAGTTGCTTAAATAGAATAATTAAAATATAAATAATAATTTTATTTTTTTATATTTGAAACGCATGCTAAAAGAAGACCTATAAATCATTCTAGACAAGACAATTTAAAATCATTAAGCAGTTAGAACATACAATCAACAGACAAAGAAAATTTAAAATATGAAATTTAAAATTTGAATCATTTCAATAATTATACGAAATAAAAGGAAATAACACAATAAGTCAAATGAAGTACCTACATCAGAGAATATTGTCCACATTGGCAAAAATTATTGATTTTCCTCAATGTCTGAAGTCTAAATAAAGCTATTTCGCCTCATTATAGTACTTACTTTGATTTATTGTATTTTTTCCTTTAATTCTGTGAATGATTATTTAAATTATTCAAATTGTAAATTTCCTAATTTGAATTTTCTTTGTTTATTGGCTGTATGTTATATATGTTTATTATATTTAAATAATCTCGTCTATTTGCTTTATTGTTCTTCTTCTAGCATTTTTTTTTAAATATTAAAAAATTCTCCATTATATATTCAACTTTTGAAGGGACTTTTGAAAATTCCAGTTATCCCCAATATTACCATCTTGAAGACACGATTATTCCTCCATAAAGATAATATTTCATCAATATTATTAACTGTAAAACATAATAAAGAAAAATGAAATTATTTAATGTCATTTATTAAAGCTATATATTATAAAAACGAAATTTAGTTTCTAGCTTTATCAAAATATGTAACAACATTGAAATAATGGAGCATATTTCTTTTATATATATATAATCTTAAATATAAAGTGGTTTTTATCGTATTATTTAGATGATGTAAGTTCTATAATACCAAAAAAATTAATAATTTATATTTAATTTACTTAACAAAAATAAGACATTTTTATTTAATTTCTAGATTATCATAATAAAGCATTCGCTCTAGGAGAAAAAGGCTTTATGCTGAATAAAATACAATCCCATTAAATAGCTTCTAAGTCTTAAGTTATTAAGTAAAAATATTTCTGATTGAGTTAGAATGTCTCGAAATTTTGTTTAAAAATAGAAGCATTTCATAAACGATGAGAATACTTAAGATTCAAAGACAATAGTAATAGTTAAAACTTTCACATCTTTGATGGTTTTTTTTATTTAATTCCTGTCTATAGGTTTTGAGACCAGTAGAGTATTCAATGTTCCAAGCAGTGCAAATATAAATAAAGGAAGCAGTGTTCAGTTTACTTCAGATCTGAAATCAAGGAACCAAATACAATTTAATGCTATAACTCCTCAAGTTAATGTTACAGAGATAAAAACCCTAACAGATTTCACTAAAAGAAAAAGTACTCCATCTACATCTCTGATAAAGGGTCAAGTATCAAGACTTGGTCACCATGAATTCGCCGAGGTAAACTTACATTGAGACAGTATCTGAAAAATATGCTTTAGTTTCTATAACTATTGCGTTTATTATATTTGATGGATGTGTGTGTGTGGTTAAAGCTATAAATATATATATTATGTTAAATCATTATTAAGTTTTAGGAAATACAATTCTTTTTTAAAATGTTCGATATTTAATAAATAGCTGATAACTATAATTAAAAGGAAATAATTTTTTAAATTATTTCACATATGTTCCATAATTAACTTTATACATTAATATGTTTCAAAAAATTAGTTGTGTTTCCTTTTATATTTCAATATAATTTTTTTTAATTATAACCTTTAATTACGTAAAAAATAATTAAGTGGGTTTACATCTTTATATGGATTTGATTGAAAAATGGGTCGACTATATTCTAGTTTAAATATATGAAAAAATGTGTGACAAATAAAAAAAATACAAAGTGCTTGAAAATACAAAACTTTTAAATAATGTATGAATTGCAGGATTAGTAATTCATATTAAACATATAGGACCAATTAATTCATATTATAATTGGTCAGCTGTATAATTTACTATATAAGTAACTCATATTCATCTACTATAAATAATTCATATTAATAGATTAATTTTGTAAAATAAAATCAAGAGTTAAATTCTCGGTCATCTGCAGTAAAAAACATAAAATTTAATATTTTTTTTATTATAAGCAAATATAACCACAATATTTCTTATAATGTTAAATAAGTAAAAACAAGCAGTTTTTAAATAACTTTTATCATAAACAAAATGCTTAACCTATATTTTAGTTGCGTTAATTTTATCCTTATTCATATTTAGAATTTTGTTTTTAATTTTTATTTGATTTAATTTTGTTTCTTTGCACTAAGTATAAGCTAGTAGTTATTAATTTTCTGTTTATAGATTTCCAATCAATAATTAAATAGGGAATGGTAAAAGTAAATACTAAAGTGGTGACATAATAAAATTAATATTTATTATAGTACATTGTAATCTTTAGCAGCACAAAACCTTTTTATTACATACTTTTTCAGCTAAAAATTACTACTCATGACCATTCAATAACAAACTCAAAATTTTGAAGAAGAGAAATTAAAATATTTTAAGTTTTAATAATACATTTTGTTGAAATTACTTTTTTAGAAAATCTAACAATACAATTTTATGAACAAATAATTATTAAATTTAGATGAAATTGCCAAAAATTAGAATATATTCTGATAAAAGAAGACTTTATAAATAAATTACAGAAACTCTTAGGAAATACAGAAAATTCAGAAATTTTAATAATTTATGAGTTTAAAACTCTAAATAAATTTAAAATTAAGTTAATTTTAAGTTTTTTTTGTGATGTGATTTACAAGTATGGTGTAAAATTAAAAGATGGCAAAATATAATTTATAACCACTTGATTTAATTTAGGAAATTTTATATTTCCTTGAATAATTTACATTACTGGTAAGTTAAATGGGTTTTTTGTTTGCAATATTCTTCGCACTAATGTCTTCCACAATATCAAAAAATACGTGTACATTTTTAAATTTTGTTAATATATATGACTTAATCATAACTTTTAAGAAAAATGAAATTTTCTTCATTTAGAATCAAGAAAAGACTATATATCCTGAAAACTCAGATTCTGTCAATTCTATTAATAATGATTCTTCATTAAAGAATCCATCAAATGTTCAAACCATTCCAATGACTCATAAAAAACTCCGCAATGAAAGTTTACACGAAATAATACCTAAAATTTCTGAAAAAAGAGATATCACTAAACAAGAAAACAAGATTAATATTTTCTCAGCTGAAAGAGAAAGTAAGATCAAATTTTAGCAATTAATCCTCCATTATATGCTTTTTATTATAGATTAATGTATTATTATTAACAAATTAGTTAAATCATTATCATTAAACATTATAATTTACAAATTGTTTTCGAGAAGAAAAAGCATAATTAATGTGTAAACTATTGTTTACTGTGTGTGTTACATCAATTTAAGAGAATGCATTTCAGATAATTAACAATGAAAAGCAAGGTTTTGTTTCAGACAAGATTTTAAAAGTAATTTTGGAAAGATAAGTTTTAAAACTGAAATAAATAATTTTTTTTTCCGCTATACAGATAGTTTATTTAGTTAATGCCTGTTTATTCCATTTGTAGACTTTGAGACTGCAGTTCTATTTAATGTTCCCGGCAGTGCAAATATAAAAGAAAACAACTTTAAATTCGCTCTGCATCCAAATTCAAGGAATCAAGAACATTTTATTTCTAACACTCCACAAATCAATATCACAAAGGCTGAATCTAAAGCAAATTTCAGTAGAAGAAGAGGCAGTTTGCCTACGGTATGTAAAAAAGATCACAAAAAATATGCACATCCTATTTCTCTAAAGATAATTGAACTTTGACAATATGCAACTAACTTAAATCAGTGCAAATGTTGCCGAAGTGGAAACCGCATTATTAGTACTCTGGTTTTCGGTTTAGCAGTTCGTCGGTTCAATTCCCACTTTGGGCGTGACTTTTCTTAATAGTTCGTAATCTAATTAAAACTGTAGGCTACCAATATAATTAATTAACCCTCACTTGCAAAAATAGCCATGGAGTGACAAACAAGCAAAGCAAATGTTGATTGTTTTGTGTCGTGTCCATGGGGAAAACTACAAGTGACCATGAGCTTGCAGAACACAGCTGGCTATCTCCTTGATGTTTTCCGAGAATACTCTTTTCGATGTCGGGAGGGACTCAAATTCTCCGAGCTGAGTCAGAGATTTTAAAATGGCAGGTCAGTCAAAAATGTATTTTGATGTTAGCAGAATATTATCGCAATTAATGAAAAGATTAATTATTTCTTATCGAATATGGTGATAAAGACACAAAAAAATTTAAATTGTTGAAATTGATACATCAAATTATTATTATGTACATACAAGATATTTTTTAAAAAAAACATTAAATATATATGTATTAAATTATATATTCTTAAATTATACTACGTTTTATAATTTTATTAATAATTAAAATAAAATAGTTAATAATTAATATAATCGCTGGAACTTTAATCTCGTTATCATCTTAGGAGTTACAATTCTTAGAAACAATTTGATGACTATACAGTTTGTAATTTTCCCTTTTTAATTTACACAATTTTAATTTTAGTTCATTCTTTTTGCTTTGGAAAAACAATTTTCCTGAAAATACAAAACCATCTATTTCGCTTAAAAAAGCAATTAGTTCAGGATTTTCGATAAAGATTGATTTGAAAAATTAAACATAGTTTTCCATTAACCAAAAAAGCAATATAATTAATAATTAAAGGAAATCTAGAGAAATATCGTACTTTTAATTTAAAAAATTCCTATCGCATCCGCATATTGGCAATAAAAGTGAAAATTTGATTTTTACTGTAAATATATGGTCTGCAAAATTATATTATATATTTTAATATTGAAACAAAACTCTAAAACATTTTTTTTTCATAAAATTTTAAAATATTGGATTTATTATAGTAAACTTTATATTTTCTTGAAAAAATATTTATTATTAAAAGCATGATAAATAATTTTGAAACTTCATATAGATAACATTTATTACATTGACAAACAAATTCTTTCTCTCATTATTTAACAAATATATTTCGAACTGATTAATAAAATATTGCACAAAAATAAATTTTTCTTCATTTAGGAACAAGATAGGTATGTTTATCCTGAAAGTTCCGGTTCTGTAAACTGTAATACTACTCCTACATTAAGAAATTCATTCAGAACTGAAATTTCTCGAGAGCCCCATAGCAACAGTATCGATCAAATTTTACATGAAGAAATATTTATAAATTCAGGAAAAGGAAATGAGATTAAACAGAAGAATAAAATTATCCCTGCCGAAAAAGAAAGTAAGATAAATTATATTCTTATTAATTTAACATTTTCTCAACATATCAATTTAAAACAATACATAACGGATTAATAAAGATTATCAAAAGCGTACCGTGTAGTCCATAAGAAGTGAACTGTGTCGCACTTCATTCATAAATTGTTAATCATATAAAGTTAATTGAAATTTATTTAACCTCCTTATCTCAAAAATGAAATTTTGTTGACATAATGAACATTTTTCTATGAATGCCATTTCATTTTAATTGGTATAAGCAATGTGAGATAATTGATGTAATGAGCTTAAGAAATGGAATTGCCATGCTACCTGAAGCAAATGATCCTCGAAAAATTTTAAAATGTCCCCTTAGATGCTCTTCATATGTACACAAACAACAGTAAACTTTATAGAGATAATTCTGGCAGTGGCATCTGTATTAGATTTCAAGATCAAGTTATAAAAATACACAGAAGAAATGCAAATTCCTGCTTAGTGTTTACAAACGAATTCATTGGAGTTTTAGAGGCTATGACATCCATTATTTTGCTTCCGCAGTTTAAAGACATCAGGATCTTTTCGGACAGTAGAAATATCACCCAGCACTTGGCTAATTTGCATAACGTGAGGAACAATACAGGTGTAGACATCCTCAGGAAACTTTCCATTTCTCATCGGATCCATTTCCAGTGGATTCCGTCTCACACAATTGCAGACAGTCTGTGGCTAATGATGGTGCTGACAAGGTAACAGCAGCTATAGCTTCTCCTACTTTTATGGAGCTACTTTCTAAAAAAAGGCAAAGAACAAGACCATTCGGATGGCCCCACTGTTACATCCATGCTATCAGGGTAAGTACATTGGCGGCTCCTAGATTCGGAGTGGCAGGCCCCTGACACGATTCCTTAGTGGTTATCTGTCATCAAGGACTTTTGTTGTGGTAATGAACACTTCAGAATTTGAACCAAATTTTCTTCTGAACATGAATCCCTTGGCCACATTTTATCTTATCTGAGACCCATAAGGCAGGACCAGGTTAAAGATCCTCTTATTAGTAATGAACTTCTTCAGGATAAATGGGCTAATGGACCTGATCTAACTCAGTTTTTCAAGGGGATGAAAAACAACAACAATGCGTTTTTAAAATATAAAAAATATTTGAAGGCTTGATTTAGTTTTTAATTACAGAGGGTATTAACACATTTTTAGAACGATTTCGATAAAGAATTTTAAAAAAAAGTCAATGTTTTAGAATAATTTTTTTTCAACAGCTTATTATTTGAAATGAGAAATATCGTCTGTTACTTTTAAATTTATTCTTCTTTCAAAATGTCACATATAAACATGCTGTGAACTGAAGGATATGTTTTTGCACTTTACGAAGAGAAATATTCTTATTCCAGAATTCAAAAACGTTGTGAAATGCATGGTATTAAAACTTCTAAAAACAAAATAAGCAACATTATCAATCAGACATGTAAAAACCGTCAATTATTATTTTTAAATAGAAAGAAGACTCCAAACGAATAACCGAAAAAGGTACGTACTGTTTCAAATATTTCTAAAGGGAAATCGCTGGTAACAAGAGAAAATCCGCCAAAACAAAAATCAATTGCAAAATTTTTAGATACATATGTAGCAACAATAAATAAAATAATAAACCAAGATTCACAATTAAAAAAGCTAAAAAACATAGTGTTCACCAGCTTTTGCCGAGACGTATGGCTCAATGAAAACATTTTGTAGAATCCTGTATGAAAACTACTTAGCAAGAGATAAATGGAAATACATTGTGATCTTTGATGAAGCATGAGTTTACTTAAGTAATTGCAACAAAAAAGAATCTATTTACTATAGAAAACAAGCAGAAAAAATGTACAAACCTGGTACCGTCAATGTAAAGAAAGTAACAGTAAGTTGTTTATTATTGTCGCAGGTTTCTCTTACAATGGGAAATTAAAAATAAGCAGAGTGGAAAAAATGTTAAAATCAACTCATCATACTATCAAGAGAAGGTTTTACGTCCAATATTTATAGAAGAAATCCCACTTCTTGATCCCAATGACTTTCAAAGAGCGAAACTTCATCAAGACAAAGCTATTAGCCATATTTCGGAAACTACCAATGTATTTCTTGAAAAAATGATGACTAATGCATGTATACATTTTCAACATATTCCTGCGAAGTCCCTTGACGTTTCACGTATGGACTACTGTGCCTTTGGTCTGTTATAAATTATTCTTTCTAAACGCAAATCCACCACGATAGATGGACTCTGGAAAGTAGTGGAAGAGGAATGGAAAGCAATACTCCTGGAAATTTTACGAAAATCTCTTCTACCATGGAAATCACGTTGCAGACTTACAGTCCAGAAAAAGGCTATCAGATCGAACATTTAAAAAAAAATAGTGACTAATACAGGTATTGCATGTAAGTGATTGCATAAGTGATTAATATAAGAGTTGTATATTGTAGAAATAACTTCACAGCAATTATGCAAATGCTCATAATAAAGAGAATAAAATTCAGAATATGTCGCAAATTCTTAAAATGTCGAAATATTAAAAATATTGTTAATTAACCAGTAATTTTTTAATTAAACTTTACTAGAATTTAAAATTATAATCTTATGTCATTTTAATCCCGTTTGTTTTTCTCACGAGACTAGTGAATTATATCATTTTTAAATCAGCCTTATTCTATTTATCATATGGAACTTCTGTTCTTAAAATTTGCCACTTCTAAATTCAAAATATTGTTTTTTTCTTAACCGTGAGTCAAAACACAGGTAACTATGTTGGTGATGATTTCCTGTCACTAAACGACACGAGTGATTTTTAAAATTTCATATCGTATTATTTCATCTTCGGTAAGAATAATTCTTTTTGAGGGTGTTTAGCCTGATCAACTAACTCGAATGTTATTTTTCATGCTTCTAGTGATATTTCCATACTCTCTCGTTTTACTGTACTGTAGCTTTTCAAATAATTAACAACATATCGATTCTTCATAAGTGTATTATTGTTTATGTAAAGTGTCGTATTCCATATAAAAAAGCGCTTTTCATAAATTAGGTTAACACAACAGATTTGTTAACGGATTAAATAGGCAGGCAAATTCCTCAAACACAATAACTTGTCCAGCAATTTCTATATTCAGATTGTTTTTATTATTATTCTTTCAAGTGACTTCAAGTTTTAATTAAGATTTATCAAATATATCATGTTGCTCTTTTTCAGTCTGAATATTGTAATACTCAAGGAATTGTTATACTTTTGGGTATAAGTTTTTTTTTATAAGGATAAAAAATTTCATTTTTCTCATCATATGACACACCATAAAAGAAACCAAAATCTTTATAAGTTACTTTTTAAAAATACCTCATTTAACAAGATTTCATGTGCATGATTTCATAAAGATAAAATCTAACTTTGAAATAAGTATTTTTCTACTTATCTGTATATGTTGTTGGTTGGTTCTTAATTGGTTCTTAATTTATCTGTGTATGTTGATTTAATGTTTCTACTTGTAGATTTAGAGACAGCAACTCTTTTCAATGTTCCTGGCAGCGGAAACATAAAAGAAAGCATCACTCAACTTACTCTTGATCCGAAATCAAAAATGAAATTAGAATCAATGTCCAATACTTCACAAGTCAATACTGCAGAGGTTGAAACCCATTCGTATTTTAATAAAAAGGAAGGATATTTATTTATACCATCTAAGAATCCTCACTTGAAATTTTCAAATCCTGAATCCTCAGAGGTAAACACTAAATCTAATCATATTACGTTTCAGAATAGATTAAGTATTTCTCTGACTAAAATATATATACCATTTAATTATTATATTTATTAGGCTACCCAAGTTAACATTACAGAAACAAAATCCCAAGAATTTCCTGAAAGAAATGAATCTTCATCGACCACAATCAAAAATGACCGTTTGAAATTTACAAATCCTGTCTTTTCGGAAGTATGATGAAATTACTATAATATGTACTTAATTTATATCCAATCAGATAAACAAGATTAACTATTTCTAAATATATATTGAATAATACAAAAATATCCGTATGAAAATATGAACAAGATATACCACAATTGCAACCATTTAATTATATTTACTAGACTTATTAAGAAAACGAAAATTTTTATTGTACAAAACTCTAAGTTTCAATCATAAATTATGTTTTAAAAAACATTATAAATTTATTTTTCGTCGTGTAACAAACTTTTAGAGAGCTAATCTGTGGAAAAGAAGAGAGGAAAATTTAGAAATGAATAAGCTCTTCCCTTCATCAGTTCCTGAACATCCTGTATTCATTGTCAATCAAGAAAATCATTGCTTATCTTCTACACAAAATATTGTTACTGAACCAATTTATTCTGTTGTAAGTTAGAATTTCATCACTATTTTTATCAATAAATTAATCTATATTTAAAATGATATTATATAACCAGCATTTAAACACACAGTTAATTAAAATATCTATTACATTTTTTAATTTGGTTTTATAAGAGATACAATTAAATAATTTATATTTAAAATTGTTATAAAATCACAAATTAACAGCACAAGGTTTATCTAAAGCAGCAATCAGTTAGTTACATTAAATTATAAACTGCTCTATATAAATAAGAAAATTTAGACGTCAACATAAAAAATTTAAATCGTTACTTTTTTTAATGGCTTTTAAATTTGTTTATTACTAACGCAATATTTTTATGTGTATTTTCCTTTAAATAAATTTTTAATCAGGAACGTTGAGCCTAAATTGTTTCTTACGTCTGTAAACACAATATTTCTTTTGTATATAAATTATTTGCACGTTTATTTTTCTAATTTACTCCATATATAATTTAATTTCCATATTTTTATGGAGAAAGTAAAATGCACAGAGAAAAAAAGGAAAATAGATTCCTTATATATATATATATATATATATATATATATATATATATATATATATATATATATATATATATATATATATATATAATAAAAATAAATGAAATGAATATTATTTATGTATTTACTTATCGTTTTCTTTCCTGTATTATAATTTTTAAATTAGTCAATGATTTTACTGACAAAGCTTCTGAAAAGGGAATTACTATAAAATTTAGATTTTTAGCAATAAATTTTAAAACTGACAATAGTTTAATTTTTTTTTTTTTTTTTTTTTTTTTTTTTTTTTTTTTCAAGAATATTATTTTTTTAATAATTTTATATTTATAAAATACCATAAAATATATGTGGCAAAAATTATTTCAAATTTAAAATAGAGATTTTAATCATTCAGGGAATTTAACATATTAAATTTGTAATTCTGTTTCACGGATTATCCAAGCAAATTATTTTACATTATTTAAATTTGTAATTTTTATTCACTATTGCTGTTAGTATAACTGCAATCATATATTTTAGTTCATTTGAATTACTGAAATTTTATACCAGGCTTTATAGAATTTTTTAACGCAGTTAATGCATTTCTCTCAACATATTGGAATAAATTTTTTCCCAGAATTTTGTTTTTTTTTTATGTTTTGAATATAAAAATATTTTATATTAATCTTTCCATTTGTCCCTTTATATGTTTTTTAATTAAAATTTTCTATGCGTTATTTTTACTCTCTTAAAAAAATTACTCAATTATGCATAACTGTTTTTTTAAACACAACATAAGAAAAAAGCAACATTTAACATCTGTGTGAGTTTCGAAGAAAATCTTGTTATTTTCTTTTAAAACTATACAGCTAAATTTATTTGTATCTAAAATCTATATTAATTTAAAAAAACTAACAATTAAAAATAGAAATGTTACATGTGGGGAAAAGGGTATTTAATGTTAAGATTTTTGCGTTGCATTTGTATTAAATTAATACATTATATTTTCAAATATGTATTTTAAAAAATATATAAAACATTTCAATAAATATAAGGGATTACGCTTTTAAAACAATATTATTGTACTTTCTGATAAATTATTTCATACATTTGCATAAAAATAATTAAATACTTCTAGGTTTCAAATATTTTATTTGAAAAAAATATTCCTATATTAATTATGAAAAGTTATTTTATATGTAGGTTTAGTATTGTTTTAGAAATTTAAAGATTAAATGCATTGAAATTTTTACAATTTTTTATTAAGGATCATAAAAAATATATAAGATACTTTATAAAAATAAATTTCATTAGGTTTTTAATTTTATTTTAATAACAAATTTTTTCCTTTATTGGAGAAATTCCTATTTTTATTGTTAATGGAGTAATTTTATAATTTGCTTTTGCTTTCTATAATGTTATATTGTTATTTCATATAAATATCTCTCTCTCTCACATTAAAATCATTACACACACACAATTCCCAATTCTCATAAAAAATAGAATTCTCATTATTAATATTTGTTAATTATAGTTCAAGAGTATTAAATTATTTTAAAACATACTCTTACGTCAAAATATATTCATAATTTTTTTCAGATAGAAAAAAGATCGAAAGAAAAAATTATGCCAAAAGTAAGCATTACTTTATTGAAAGATCAAAGGTATTTTCTTAATATTTACAAAACTAAACGTCAAGAAGACGTTTTTGCTCAATCAGTTTTTCCTGAAGTAGATTCTTTTCGTATAAATAAGTCAATATTTTTGCATTTTGGGATATAAAAAGCATTTTTTATTTAAACAAAATAACTAATTGCCAATTTGTATCCCTTTCCATTTTATCCTTTCGAATAAACAATTATTTTTTGATATTTTAAAATTAAACGTTTTAAAAATATTTCCGAACAAATGTTCTACTTTAAGAAATTTTATTTATTCACATAATTATTATTACATATAATGAGTAGAAAGTTCTGAGTTAAAATTTTCCATTGAAAATCCATAACACTTTAACACTAACATAAAAACATTTTAAAAAAAGAATTTTTAATATTATTTGTTGAAGAGGGTATATTATTCTACACCTCTATCAATAATTATTTAATTTATTTATTTATAATCATTATATGTTAATAGATTTTATAAAAAGGAATTAATAAAATTCAATTAATTTTTTTTCTTAAAATATATTTTCAGGGCAATTTTTTTGAGGAAATCTTTTTTTATTTTTAGAAAATGAATATAACAATAGTGTATAATTTTCTGTGCTGAGATTTTCAATAGGTCAGATTATTTACTTCTTTTCAAAATTATTTATATTTTTTACAAAAGCCTATTCAACCGGAAAAAGTTTTTAATATTTATCGGATAATATAAAAATTAAAAACATGATACACATAAATTATATTAAAAAAAGAATATTTGAAGTAGTAAGAGAGTGGAATTAAAACTCAAAAGGGCATTTTAAATAGTCAATAAAAAATAAACCAAAAATATTTCGAGTGAGTATAAATTATAAAATTGAATTTTTAATATAAGCCATTGATGAATGTAAATTTTGAGAATCTAATTCCTTCACTTTTTTTAAATTAAAACTTGAATATTTCAACTTTTAAATCAGCTTTCAATTCCTTTATTAATTAAATAAATTAGGAATATACGTATGAAAAATAATGCATCTATTTTGGCTAGATGAGAGAGATGAATATAATTATTGCTTACGCGATATGATAAAATTTTAATGAAAATTACTTCCATGTAATTATTTCTTCAAAGAAATATTCAATTTTCAATGAATATGTTTTAATAATAAAAAGCAAATTCTAATAATTAAAAGTTAAATTTCCGTAGATGAATATTTTTTAATTAAATATACAGGGTGACAACTTTATATTGTTGACATAATTGCACTGCTTTTGATTGGTTTAATTCAAGTCCACTCCTTTTTATAAAAATTTCATTTGCTTAAGAGATTTTAATGTTTGTAAAACAAATAGTTGGTTTTTATTTCCTTTTTTAAAATAATGTGCCAAAACAACGATGGCATTGCTTTATTTGAGGCTGGATTAAAGCAAATTCAGATTGGGGGAATATGGCCCCCCTATTTACCTGACTTAAACCCAATGGACTCTATTCTGCAATCAAGAGTATGCTCTAAGCCACATCGAAGTTTGGGAGTGCCTAAAGGATATTCTTAAGAAGGAATGGGCTAAATTAACGTCCGATGAACAACCATGTTTTTAGTTTAATACAATATTTTTTGTCAACAGGATAAAGTTGTCACCCTGTAATATTGTATTTTAATCTCTTTTTGCTGAAACACGTTATTCTCGAATGTATGAATTCATAATCAATTAGTTTTCCATAATTAGAAATTAATCCAAAATATAAAATAGATAACATACTTATAAGAAATCATAGCCATATTTAAATTTTCTTATAATAAGTAAAGCTAATTGTTTTGTGGTACATAAATTATAAAGGAGTCATCTTTAATTTAAACTGGATTTGTAATGTAGAATTATTTTGTTTAAAATAGATACCTCTTTATCTCTTCAATTTATTAAAAGCTATCACTTGCATTATAAGTAATTTTTTTTAATATTTTTCCAAAATTTTACTAAACTAAAAATCATATAAGGAGAATTAGTATCATGAATAAAGGAATGATAAATATGAAGAATTCCATATACGTAATTACTTAAGTATATATGTGTTAAATACCTTTATTCTTTCAAGTCACTTTGAAGTTTCCCAAAAGCAAATAATAAACCTAATTTGCAGTAGTTTCTCTTTTATTGAATTATTTAAATCGAAGAAATAGTAAGAAAAATATTAAAATGACTTCGTGAAATAATCAAAATTGATTTAATATTATAGGAAAATATTGAAATATTTTGAAACGCTTTAAAAAATCTGAAATTAACATTTCTTTAAATTAATGTTTTTTGCAGCCTATTTAATTTATGCTGATATTAATTCTTCTGAATGAAACGAAATGAATTTTTTTATATTTATTTTATTTTATTTCTGAATATATTTCTAGACAGCGCAAGAAAGTTTTGAAGTTGGTCCAGTTCTAACCAAAAAGCTCTCTTTTGATTATTTGACTGTGGAAAGTCCACAGCGTCTTCAGCCAACGTTATACGATGGCTACCAGCATACTCTCATTTCTTCAATCAAAGATGAACCTCAAAACATTCTAGAACAAAATGCAACAGATTCAAAACAAAGATCAACAGCTGAGAAAGCATCCTACTTATCTCAAATGAGACTCATGTCTGATAAGAGGTTTAAAAAAGCCAAAGAGCTTGAAATGAAAAATATCTCACCTATGACTATTTTGCCAGAATCTCCATCTGTTCGAGCATTACATTATTCTCAAACGGGGTCTGCTTTAGACAAAATGTTGAAAGAAGCGGAGGAAGCTCCCTTAAATGTCAAGGCGCCAGGAAAAGTACCGGATGAAATGGTAATTATTAATCTCATCAATCTTTCACTTAAGTACTTGAGTAACTGAAACAAAAGTAAATGAATAACTGAAAATGATTTAAAAACAGTTAAAAGGTTCTTCTTTGAGAGCGGTTCTTCCAGAATCCATACAAGATAAGGAAGAATTTACCGTGGATGAGCAGTTAAAAGTTGTGGAAGTCTCTGCCTCAAAATTTATGCTTCCAGAAAAGCTTTCTAGCCAGAAGGTAACAGATAGCTCAATATAAGAACATTTACATATCTGTTTACTTAAATAAAACTTTTTGAATGGTTAAAATGGGAAAATTTTTAAAAATGAACACTGTTTATTCCATTACTAATAGTTTCAATTTTTTAATCATCTATGCATTTTTAAATTCTATTGTTGTTGTTGTTCTCGTACGCCAGCTAGGCTGGCAAATTGGGTTGCGCTGCTCCACTTTTCCAACGGAACAGTATTTAGTCCGACTTCTTCAGTACATACACATACCATAGGGACCCGTTTATAGGGTAGGCAACCATTCACATCTCATTTATGCACAAGGAAAGGACAAAAACAGGATAGAGAGAGAAAGAACATCCATGCCTGAATCGGGATTCGAACCCAGGACCACCTTATCCGTAGTCAGGCACGCTGACCACTAGATAAGTTGGCCGGCATTAGAATCTATTAATTTTTGTTTATGATGTAAAAGTTAAACTATCAACTCAATTGCAACTGTTTAATTCAAATTTTTGCTCAGTTTATTTGGATTGAGCAATAAATTTTGGTTAAATATTTGGTTTGAGAAACTGCAATTTTAAACGTTTAAAATGAATAACGCTTTCATTTCCTCTTCACTAAATTTTCAAAAATTTTGTTATAGTATATGAATAAATTAAAAATGTTCCCATAAATGATTTTTAGCTGGCGAACTTAGAATCCCTGGTGATTTTCACTCCTTTCCCAAATTAGGAATTCTAAAAATTTATTGTAAAGGAATTAATAGTTACACTTTTTCACAGAATTTTTTACCGATAATTGTAAAAATAAAGTCGAATTAAATTATAGAACTAATAAAATTTTTATTAGTGACGTGATAAAGACTTTGTTTCATCAATTTCATTTGATAACTAATGACTATTCTTGACATTAAAATACAGTGATTTTTTTCTCGTAGATATAATTCTCTCTCTCATACTAAAAATAGATTTAAATGATTTTGAAAAAAGATTCTGATTGCGTCCGGAAATAATAAAAAAGTAATTATTAATGTGTTAAAATTTTCATATACTATTACTAAACTCATGAACTGTACTCAATTAAATTTTAAAAAAATTTTCCTCCACCATTTAGTGAAAACACAGGTTTTATTAGGTCTATAATTTAGTGAAAACACATAAATGAAGTAGTATTAATGTACATACTTTTTATCATTTGAAACATGACGTTTCAGTTATATTTCAAATGATACGGAAAAAAACGTTTCAGCTATGATACAATGCAATTAAGAGCAAAAAGATTAAACGCAACTTATGATTGATACACGTTCAATTGATAAAACAAACATTCATTAAATCGTATTATAATAGTTTGTGAAATTTTTGGCAGGGAATTCATCAAAATAAGATGTATATAAAATGCATTTCTGGCGTACAAATCGTAATGACAGAGTATCACTTCTGCGCAATTAAATGAAAAATTTTGGTAGCATGTGTATGGTTAGAGCTCTAGTCCCAGTTCAACAAATCATTGATCGGAACTCCACGAAGAATAGAGATGTTTGCATTATTCGAATTGCTTATTGAACTGTAACTGTAAGGCGTCTTTCACATTAGACAACTTTTATCATACGATAAAAAAAAATCGTCCGATATTCATTGTGAGAAATTATTAAAAAACCACACAATGGATGGTTCCCGATTGCACCTAGAATGGTTCCCGATAAAATATCTCAATGTGAAAGAAAGCAGTCCATTGTGTGGTTTTCTTAATAACTTCTCACGCTAAAATATCGGACGACTTTTTATCGTACGATAAAAGTTCGTCCAGTATGAAAGAGGCCTAAACTGTAGTCCCTAACTGAATTAATCCGCGTCTACAAAAGTGTTACTGAAGTGACAGTCAAATCAAAAACACCAATGTAGTCATCTAGAAAATTTGAACTTAGTAATGATGATGCTCTTTATGTTGGGTTTATGGTTAGCATTGCTTTGAACATTTGAAATTTTTAAACTATAATTTTAACATTGCATTGTTTTTACACTGCCTATGGGGCAGTTAATCGCCAAAAATATTCGAATATGCTCACCATAAGTGTTTTTCACATATAGTAAGACACTTTCACATATCGCAAGGAAACAAAATGCAAAACTCATAAGCATTCAAGCCGAAAGAACTGCATTTAGAAAACAAGCACGCAACATTTATCACCTTTCATAAAAACAGTAGGGACTGAATCCTTGATCCTATATTTTAATGGAAAGGAAATTTAGTTGATAAATTTAATTATTTATTTTATTTGCTTTCTTTAAATTAAAAGTGAAATTTATTCATGAGGTAAAACAATTATTATTTTAATTAAAGTAGAATAAATTCATAATTATTTTTCCTCTGTTCTTATATTTTTTGCTCGATTTTTGATTGTAGTCTTTTATTATTAAAATAAAGTCATTATTTTTCATTGAAAGGCATTCCCTCTTAATTAAATCATTACTTAGTGTATTTTGGCAGAATTAACTACCTGCTGAATTTACCAAACTTACTAGATATTTCAGTAAAACAAATGACATTAGAATCTAGACAAAATGTCACTAGATTTAATGAATTTGGTAATTTGATCACTCTTCGTGACTTCTAGAATCAAAAAATTAAAATTCTTGTACTACCCACTTTCAAAGTGAATTGTTTAAAAGATTTAGTTTTGCTACTCTAAAATTTCCTTAGGAAATTAGATGAAATTCTTTAACAAAAGAAATATTCACATTATTTGGTAATTATACCTTTTTATTGAACTAAATGTACTTTATGGCTGAAGCAAAAGTGGCGAGAGAAATAAATGCTGTATAAAATAAGTGTTTCAAAGTTAACTTATATGATAAATGGTTCTAGTAAATATAGCATTTCATTAAAATTTATTTATGAAATACTACGTAAAATCATAAAATATATATTATATGTAAATTTTCTTTAAAAATATAATTTTAAGTATATTTAGTTGTCAAAATAAAAGTCTGATTTAATTAAAATCTTCTGCAATCTTGGGAACGCACTTGTAAGCAGGAAATGCATCTCCTTATGGATTTTTGAAATCAATTTTAATATCAGTCTTGATATTTAAATGTATCTCATAGTTGTCTTGGACACAGATACAGTAAATTTTAAGCTAATGAAAATGGAAATGTTACCACATAACAATTTTCCATTAATATATTGTAACTGTAGCGTTATATTTAACTCTATTCTAAATTTGGATAAAAAGTATAAACTACTATTGTCCTTGAAGAAAAATACCATCGAATTTAGACATTTCCAGATAAAAAGGAATCAGAGATTATACTGTGAGAAAGATTTCTGCGCTCCTTAACATAAAATTAACTAAATTAGAACAGGAAAGATATCACAATTAATAGTTTATTGTGTTTCGTTTTTTTTTTCTAGATGTAGAAGTGATAAGAAACATAAATATGATATCATATATATTATACTTTATTCGAAGAGGATTCGAAAGTATAAATCTCAAAACACTATTGGATTGATAAATCACCTTAACTTTGCGAATTTGATGAATTTACAATTTTAATTTATTAGGCCTTGTTTCCTTTATTTTAAAGATAAAGAGATTACAAACAAAGTATATAAATAAACTTCAAATATACTCCTATACCACTTGATAATTCTTTTCTTAGAGCCAGCAAAAATCTTCATCTAAATCAGTTCCGTTAGCTGAACAGAAGAAACCGTTCATTCTTGTAATTGGTGGCATCGATCCAAAGAATCCTCTTTCTACAGAAATTGGTAAGGGTGTACTGATTTTATAAAGGAAAACAATATAATGAATTCACCATATAATTTTTATTAGTATGTTATGTAATTAAAAAATGATGCCCCAAAGCAAAATGCTTAATAATGTTGGAATAAATTTTTAAATTATTCCCTTTTAATAAAGTTCATAAATTATTTCACCAATTAATGTAATTTTTTATTAAGTATATTTTAAGTACATGATTTAAATGGCGAAAATAAATAGTGAAATCTTTATTGAATAGTGTTACTTTTATAGATATGAATTTAAAAATTCGTATCATTGTATACATTCTAATTTGCTTAGATAAACATTTATTCCGTATATTTGTTTAAAAATTGAATTCCAAAGTCTTTGTCTTCTAACCTGTCGTGTGTTAGTTACCACCAAAATGTGGAATTGGTTATTCTACAGACATTTCCTAAGCGACGTGCAGATTTTCTTATAATCCTTTAAATTGCAGAAAATTGGTCACTTCCCAAATAACCTATATAATTTGCACTCGTTACTATCAAAGAAAGATCTTTACTGGGATAACGGCAACGTTTTTGTAAGCTCAAATTAATGTAAAACAATTTAATTTTCGATAGATAAAGAATCAGGTTAATACAATCAAAATATCAAGAAATTAGTTGATAAAATCAAGGGGAGCAGTCACTTAAATAACTGTTATATAAAGAACTAAACAACTTAAAAAATTATTGTAATGAAAACAATTTACAAACCAATATTTATTATTCGATGTCTAGATTCTGCATATTATCGGAGCAAGGTAAGACAACTAATGAGAAAAAATTAATTCTTCATAAACATATTCAGTTTATTTATTTTTTTTACTTTAGGTTCTCTCATATTAAATCTTGATACGAAAAAGAAGAAATGGTGGTATTATAACAGCATGCCTGAACCTCTCCACAATCATTGTGCTACTATCTGCAACAACTGTCTGTATGTTATGGGTAAGAATTTCAAATATATAAGAACTGTATATATAATATTTATTTATTATGATATCATAATTTTCCTTAAATAATGAAAAAAGTATATATTTTACATTATGACGAATAATCAATTTTAAATTTATGTGACAATGTATTTTCGCAGAGAAAAATTAGTATAAATTAAATCAAGTATTCTAAAAATAAATTATTTCAAAATGATTAACACTTTTAAAGCAACAAAATTTATATTTAAATATGCTCATTAGTATTAATTCACATCCGACACCTTTGTTGATGTAATATAAATGATATTATTTTTAATTCAAATTTGAAAGCACTATAAATGGTAAACATTTATCTTACATTTTTGAGGCAAGTATAATTTACGTAAAACATGCTTTTATTACCATATAAATTATTGTAAATGTTTTTTATACTTCATAAGATATTATAAAAGAATATAAAACATGAAAACTACGGACTGCTTTTGTGGTCCATAGTTTTCAGTAAAAATGCATGCACCTAATCTTCGAAAAAAATATGATAAGAAAAATAACGGTATTTACTATTTATTTAGCTTTGTGAAAACACGTTGATTCGCACTATAAAATAAGGTTTCCCGTATACATTTGCTAAAAACAAGTTTATATATGGATTTCTCGGGAATCCAATTTAGTTAAGTTTTTAAATATAGAAGTGGGAATTCTTTTCATAGGATTTCTAAAACATTTCTACTGATGGCATATTGTGAAAATTGAAACAAATGCACTCCAATGGTACAAATAGTACTTATCAGTATCGAAAGAAAAAACAATAATTACCATTAATTTGTATTAAAAAAAGTACATTGTGTCAATGTATAAAGAAAAAAAAATTCAATGCAGTTAAAATTTCTATCCTACTACCAGTGATTGGCATGCATGACAATTTTAAAAATTTCGGAAGAATTACATATCAAAATTAATTGATTTCATTGCAACCCAAGTAGCTTTTCAGGGAGCTCAAATCAGCGTTAATTATTGTTTAAAATAATTCCTGGGGTCCGTAAAATGAGTCGTGGTCTAATGAAATGATACCTCTGGGGGTGGCAGGCCAAGTCTGGAGGTCATCTGCTTGGTACCTGGTTCTAATTACAAATACCCACCCACTTTCGAGGCAACGATTACACACTCACTGAGTGCCTCTCCATATAAGTTGCCTTTACTTCCATCCCCTAGAGTACTGAAAAATTGGAAGATCCTAGTAATACCTGCGCATTAAATGTAAAAACTTTTTGAACTGAAACATTGCTTTAATTTTAAAATAGCAAGAAAATATATCGTTAAGTGGAAAGTAAGGTATTAAAAAGTAGAAAAATTCCTATATTTTTTTTTTTTTTTTTGATAAATCAAGTCCATATTTATCAAACAGAATTAAGAAAACTACATTTTTCTTATTTAATCCACAATAATCAATGCTTTTGAAAGCCGTTGTACTTTCACTCCACGTAAATTCTAAATCTTGATCCCAATTCCTCATGTTTCATTATTTTAAACTAAATACACGTACTATTATCTTGAGATATCTTCGCGCGATAAAATATCAGATTTTGTTGACCATCAGTATCATGCTGAGTTACAAGTTGCACAACTTCTGAAGAAAGGTGTCAATACACCCATTGATTAGTACACTTTTTTCTGTAGTAATTCTTAAGTAACGGATCTCAAAATTTTTTAACGATAAATAATATCTACCCATATAATATATATATGTTGTTGTTGCAACAGAATGCTTTCCTGTTCCTAGTCCTAAACTGGGCTCTATCAGTTATATAGAAGCACCCAGATAGAGTCTTCTTGTTTTTTTAAACAGGTACCAAACAGAAAACCCTCAATACTTGGCCTGCCACTCCAAGAGGTATCGTTTCACTTGAAAGACATTTCGACCACGACCTGTTGAACGTGCCCCAGTCACCTTTAAACAACTCAACGGATCTTCATTTGAACTGGTATTCAAACTCACTAACTACCAGTAAACATTTGGATATCCTGCAAATGAGGATATCTGCAATCCTGATCTAAGCTATGTCTTCTGTACTTCATATCATAGAGGAAACCACACTGGCATTAGACGCATCCAAGATGCATGCATGAAATTCAAAGTTTTCTGACTTTCATGCGTAACTGTCGTATGAATTCATCGTTAAACTGTAGAATATCACAGAAATGGGCCAATGTCGATTTTCATGCAATATTTGCATTTTCATGCATTACTATTACATACAAACTTCTGAACACAATTCTATTCAGTAGTTACAAGTTTCAAATAGATTAAAATGTCTAAAGCTTAATTTTTTTAAAGAAAGTTTAAATACATTTAGGAAAATTAATTTGAACACACATTTCACTGAATTTCCTTACACTGAAAGCTTAATATCACAGGTGGTTGCGATCCCAAAGAAACTCTGACTAAGAAGATGTGCTGCCCAAAAAGTACTTGCTTCAAACTTGATTTGAACACTCTTAAATGGACGACTATGAAGAAAATGGTATTCCAAAGACACGAATTTGCTGTGGTGTCATACAAACATCTTATATATGCTGTTGGGGGACAGGGTGACAAAGAAAGGTAATCTAAAACATTTCAATTCATAAAATAATTTAAATCAATTATTATTATTTGAAATCAAAAGATTCAGTGGTAGAGCTATGTTTTTCATGGTAAAAGCTTCCAAATTCCAAATTTGTTGCTGTTGAACAATGGGAAAGGAAAGTTGCGCTCCTTCCTCTAACTTTTTCAATGTTGATGCTTGGGAGATTTTCAGATTTTTTCCTTAATAATTCAGGAATACTATACACTATCTATGAAGTCTTGAAGAAAATCAAAAAAGGTTGAATGCATTGAAGGCAAAAAAAAAATAACATTGAATTTCTAAAAGCATTTAATGAAACTTTTTAATCATTTTTAAAGTTATTAAAAAGTAGTTTAAAGAAAAATACTTCTTTAAAAATTTCTTATTTTATTTAAAATTAAATGCAATATGTGATAGATAAAATAATATGATGATCAATATATGTTGAACATTTATTTTATCATTCATAAAAAAAAACAATTATAAAGTATATTTTATTATTTTAGTATTTTCAAAAATTGAATTTCAACTAAATTGTTTGAATATTTCTTACTACAAACCTAAAAAAACAGACTTTTATTATTATTATTATTATATCATTCAAAAAGAGAGAGAGAGAGAGTTAATTAATTTATATAAAATCGTTTCATTCTTGAATTCATAAAAAAATTGTAATTAAATTTATCAAGTGTTTGCAATAGCTATTTTATAGGATTCACATAGGAATAAATAAATAAAAGAAATATTATTAAATTAACAATGCCAAAATTTGATTTAATTAATAATATTTCTTATTAAATGTAGAAACTAGAAAATTCATCCAATTTTATAACTTAATTATTAAGATATATTTCAATTATAGAAATCTATAGCAATATATTTTTCAGAAGATAAATTCTTGAAATGCTCGTAGATATGCCGGATATATTAATACCTTGTGATTTTAGTATTCTGAAAATAATTTCTACATAAACCATTTTTAAGACGTTGAGTAAATCTTCTTTGAGAGCATCGTGTTCTGACACATAATATAAATTCTGACTTTAGAAAGTGTTATTCTTTAAATTTATTTTTAAAGCTTCATTTTTTGCTTCTCGTGTTTTTCCCTTTTACTGAATCTTTCGAACTCTGTCCAAAAAATTTTTAAATTCTAAAAGACAGCATGAATTCCCTTAAGACACGCATTTGATGAAGTAACATTAGAGTCTTAACTCGAATATTTTAGTAAAGAAGACAGTAGCATAAAACACCTCAATTTATTTTGCTTATTTGAATTTATAAATAATACTTGGAAGCATTATTTGAAAATATATCTAAAATTACTTTACAAATACATGATACTGTAAGATTTGTGACTAATAAATGAGTATATTTGAACTTTTTTCTTCAAAGAAATATTTCCTTTTCAAACTGGTAAATTTTAGTTATTAAGATGCGTTTACAACTGATTATTTCTTCCAACTGAAGCCGCATCAGAATCGTAATATAACAGTCATCAGAATTATAATATTGAATCATTGACAAGTGAAAATATTTGCACTTGAAATGATATACTCCTCTTCTATGGTATACTCTGTGGCAACTCAGCTACAGTAAAGCCCTAAAGGGGAAAGAGAAGCCCATCTTCCCTATCCGATGGGGAATCTAGCTCAGTTGTTATTTGGATGCGGTCGTGTGAAGACCGAATTGGCACCAGTGTATTATGGTGTGGAACTTAATTTATGGAATGTAATCTTGAAAATTGTTATTTTTTAAGTTGTTATTGTTAAAATAAAATATTAAAGGCAATAGGACTTATTAATGAAAGATAACACGCAACCAATAAATAACGCAACATACTCCACACCATACCCAACTCTGGGACATTGGGTTCTAATGCATTTTTGGAATGTTCTTTCCAGCACAATGATCTTCATTGGACCAAATCTCGAACATATCTTCAAGACACGACAGCAATGTTTTTCTTTCCTTTCGGCTACCATGCATTCTAATGCTGGTTATTTTAAATTAAAATAATTAACACTTGTTTTATACTCCCGTGTGGGATGTAGGAAAATTCTGATAGAACATTAAAATTAACTCCGCTAATACTTGTTTTAAAGATAAAATATCATAATGTGATCTTTTCCAGTCTTCTGAGATCAATTGAAGTATTCGATACAGAGCTAAACAAATGGGATGTACTTCCTGAGGGGTTATGCTGTGGACGAAAAGCAATGGGCGCCACATACCATGAGGAGAAGCTATGGATTGCTGGAGGTATTACTCAAGATGTTGGTGAGAAAGAAATGCAGGTGGTCCCGCATGTAGACATTTTTGATATAAAAGAGCAGAGGTAAGATAGGATTCGCGTCACTGGACAATAATTAAATTTCAAAAGTAATATTGGTGCTGTTGGCTATAACAGAATATAGCCTAAACGTAATTATAAAATCTAAAAAATATCCGATGATAGTATCAGTTCATGGTCAATCTAGGTCTAAACTTCAAATAAACGACATTTACACAATGCATGGATCAAAAATATCAATCGAGTTAACGATGTTAATCAACTCCGTGATTTCCACAGTATTTATTCGATGATATCAGACACAAAATTATTTTCACTCTACCCCCATCTCATATTAAAAATCTCATTTCCATTGATCTTTCTATCAAATGTATCAAGACGAATTATATTAAATCATTTTTTTTCTATAGTTTGCAGAGTATCATAATCAAAATAATCAACCAATAGGATTTTTTTTACACATTTGCGACATTTAATTATTTTGTTTATCAAGTGAAAGTAAAAACACAGTAAAACAAAGTATCGGAATTTCACAATAAAGTACACTGTGGATTCATCTATGGCAATCAACCACGGATTTTGGAGTGGCGCGATTTGCCTGTCTAATACAATAGAAAATTTTTAAGAAAATATATTATCACATGCATATTAAAATTATCACAATATCAAATGTTTTTTGTCGAAATTTTCGACATTTTTAAATAGTGATTATTGTGGTATAAATCATAACTTTATAAAGTAAACCTTTGAAATAAACAATAAGGAGCGTAACTTTTGAATGAATTTACCATATAAAATTTACAAAACCTTCCAAATAAAAAATATGAATCAGTCACTCATTATTCGATTGGTGTATTTATATCCTTTACAAAATTTTCTATAACTCATATTGATATAATTGATCAATTCGAGATTTATTCAAATTTATCGTCTCTTAATTAAAATTTTACTATTTATTAATCTCTTGAAAGAGTAGATCTCAGTCATTTTTATTCTTTCCTTCTAATTCATGCCAGGATATCTTCCCGTCAGATTTCTCAAATCTCAGTTCAAGCACCAAAAACAATGTTCATTCCCTACCATCATAGTGAAATAAATGCTTAACATTTTATTTCTAATGCTGTTCATAACAACAGGCGCTGATTTGGTTTGGAGTGTAGTAACAACTATAATTCCTATATTTGTTGTGAGATAAAGGAATTACAGTTGTTACTACACTGAGGGCGAATTCGGCAACCGTTTCTGCATTTCTGCAGTTTTGGATCATCCGATCCTATCTTGCCTTTACAGCTAAATTCCAGTAAAATGTAAAATCAATTTTAACTGTAACCATAATATTCTGATGATTTTCAGTTTCTAGTATACTGAAAGACTACTTTAATCTGTTTGTACTCTGATTTGTATAAAATTCACTTCAAAAAAATTAAAATGGTTGTAAAACGTGATGTTTGTAGATGAAACTTGTCAACATCCGCGGGGAAACTATTTGATATTTTCCAATAGTACAGCTCAAAATGTTTTACTCAAAGCTGAGAGTTTTCATAGGAATAAAGATTATATAATGCACTAAACTCTTTTCTGTTTCTATGATGTGTTATATCTTAAGCCATTTCACCTCTCCATATTATATTAAATTACTTTCATTTTAATAAATGTGACTTACGACTTTCTTACCTTTTAGAATTTTAGTTTCTTATAGCAAATTAAGTACTTTTCTTTTACGTATTTATGTTCTGAGGAGAATAAGAGTAAGATAGTTTTCGATACCTGTAGGTTTTAAAAAATGCAAGATGCTAGAATGAATTTCCTAAATTTGGAAGAGGTTTTTAGGTTTACAATGCAAAGCAGTAAATGTATATGATTTTATCCATTAGAATTGAGTTTTATAGAACACTTTAACCACGCGCGTATGTCTATATATATTAAATTAAATGTATTTAAGAAGTTTTAAAGGAGATATCTGGATGTTTGATGTGTAGTGTCTAAGATTAAAACAACTATTCGCATGATTTCAATAGGATGGAAAATTAATGTAGAACTGAAAATGTATTTAAAATAGCATAAGAATACAATTTAATTTCTTAAAATAATCATTTTGATCTACTTTACATCATAATCGATTTACAAATTATTTAAAAAAAAAAAGATATAGGAGCTGTTCTTGTAATTATATATTATCAGTGGTGTAGAATATCATTTAGTATATCGAACTGAGTGTGATTAACTTATGATATTTTTTTTGTTTATAATTAATCCCATAAATAAAGTCATTCGATTCAGAATTATAACATATATTTCAGATGGCATTTTTATGTGAGCTCACTTCCATCACCCCGATGTTACTGCAGCCTGGTTGCTTGGAAGAACTCCGTTTACTGCGTGGGTGGGATAGTGAACACGGACACCAGAAACATGAATCCCACGGATGAGGTGTGGTATTACAACAAGAAATCCAACAGCTGGATGGAAGGACCAAATTTACCAGTTCCTCGAGCTGGATGTATTGCTGTAGTGCATAGTAGGTTCATAAGTAACAAATTAACACACAAATAAAGGCTTAACCATGCCTTAATTTACGTTTACACAAGCACCATGTTCCTAGCTCAAAAAGAGCTTTACCAGTGATCGAGGACGCAGAAAAATTTATCATTTTTAATTTTTACATCAAAAGGCTCTTAATCCATACTAAGTTATGATAAATCCACATAAAAATATTTACACGTTACAAAATAAAAAAGTAATGAGATAAATTAAATATAGGGATTATTTGTGTACGTATATTATTACTCTTTGTAATATTTATTAATTATATAATTTTATATGTATTAGTTACCCAAAAAATGCAGATATTTCTTCTTGCTAAATTTTTTTCCCTGTGTTTGATTTTTGTTAGCACGAAATTCACATAAACATTTTTATTATTAGTTTCCTGAAATATTTAAGCATATGAAAGCCTCAATCAAAAGCTAAATGATTTCTTTTAAATATTGCGAAATAAAATCGATATTCTCTTTTGACGTTGTTCATTGTTTTGGAAAAAGGAACTCCCCTAGCAACTAAGCTTTTTGTGTTTTCAAAATTTTATCACGCTTTTAAGCATTTTATTATCAGACAAAAAATCTATCACCATTTAACTAAAATCATTAAAATAAAGAATGCGAAAGTTAAATTATTTGACCTTCACATAAACTCTTAGAAATAATTTTCGAGGATCATTTTGCAATTTTTGCATTAGTTTTATCCAAAATATTAGTAATATTTTGTTAGGCGAATTTATATGAAGAGCATGGGGCGTTCAGAATTAATACATTTTTTTTAAATGCTATCTTCCTTATATTTTATTTCTCCTAAAAGAAATGCTTTAAGTATTTAGTACATAGTTATTACGAAATTACATAAATTTATTAGTTTCTGAAATATGTTTGACTATGATTAATGGCAATTTTCAAAAAAAATTTTCCAATGTATTTCATTAATCGAGTTAAGGCAATATTATTTTCGAGCTCCAAATGTAAAACAGATTTATTTGCATTTATTATTAGTGTTTTTTTTCTCTCTCTCTAGCGTTAAGTATACTTTTTTTATTTTATATTATAAACTTTTAAATTTTAGATATTGATTTTTCTGAAACAATCACAATATTATTTGTATTGATAAAATCTTTACTCTATTTGTCCACTGCGTTTTTGGAATGTTAATTAAAAGAGCTGTAATCAAAATTTCGATCTAAAATACCTATATAATTTCTATTTTAACTTAAAATAAAGATTATTTATTTCGAAATTGTTTGATTAAAGAGTTTTCGAAATTAATTTAACCTTATTTAAAACTGATTTGAATCCTTTGTAAAATTGCTTATACTGTAATGTAATTACTTCAAATACAATTCTTTTTGCTTCAAGAACGGAAATGATTAGTTTACCTTTTTCTAACTCTTAGGAGCCAGTAAGTTCGTAAAATAGAAAAATAATGTATTAGATTTTTAACATTTGATATTTTTTTATCAAACTAATTAGTTGTATTTATAGTAGTATTTTATTTATAAAGAAAAATTACACTATTTCTTTATAAATAAAATGCTACTATTAAAAAGAATTATTTAGAACGCACTATAAAAAGTATATTCAAAATAAGATCCATTCTAAAAAAAATTGTTTTGTTGTTGGTAATCTCGGGACTATCTATTAGAGTTAAACAATTCCTATGAATCTGACAGTATCCAAAATGTCTAGAAAAGATCAAAAGAAACCATGTCAGCTGTGAACCAATAACAATCCAAGTGTATTTTTTTACCCTGTTTAAAAATGAGGGCTCTGATGGAAGAAAAACCACTTACTTTCATTTAAGTGATAAAAAAAAGGCAAAATAATCAATTATCTATTATTTTTCCCCAGTTTTTGAGAGCTCAGAGTTAGTTCCTTGGAATACTTTTTTCTGCCAATTTTTATCCTATTTACTGGTTCAATCTCCTTTTCAACAAATGAAACTTCATCAATTGAGTTGTTCAAATGAAACGAAACCAATTTTAGAACAACAGAACTCAAACTTTTAAAGTTTTCACCCTTTTTATGTCCTCTCGCACTGGGGAAAAGGAAAGTTTTTCCTTTTTCCATGTCTTTATGCTGGGGGGGGGGTGGGGGGGCAAGAAATTCGACGCTACAGTTTCTTCTTCTTGAATGTCTGGTATTGGAGTGCCTTTAATTATTGTTCCCGCAATGTCTGGAATGTGTGTGCACATATGGCTTCATTTTTCATGAATGAAACAAATCATTAGGCGTTATATAAAAAATGGAATCAAATTAAAAATTCGAAAAAATATCAGAACCTATAAAATGAAAAAAAAGTCTGTAAGTAACAAACGAAAGTTCTCAATAAAAGAGATTTTTCAAACTTTTAGTTCGTAATGGGAAAGGAAATTTTATTGCGTCTAGGATATCAGATTAGAGACCAGCCTCTAAAACGCAGTTGCTCGTAAATTAGAAGTTTGTAAAAACATCCACTGTAATACCCATTTATGTATAATCCTTGTAAATACTCAAAAAATATTTAAACTAAAATGAATTTAATAGGAAATGCATATGAAGAGACTCGGAAATTCAATATATAATTTTAAAAAATTTTAAATAGTATGGAACAGATAAAAACAATACTTCATTTAATCTATTTTCAATTGGTCTATAGTTTAGATCTCATTTCGTGGAGCAAAAACAACGTCCTTAACGTTTGCTGATACATAATTAGCATTTAAAGTACATAATCAAGTGTTATTTTTCCCAAATCTCAATTTTCCTGGAAAGCTATGTACACTTTTCGCACTAGAAGTTTTATGGCCTGGGTAAATTGACGAACTTGGCCCATTAGTATATGATATTATCATTTTGCTTGTCTTTCTAATTTTTATTCAGTAATTGAATTTATAAAAGGTTGGAAAAGGCGTGAAAATGTTGATCTTTGGTTAACTTAAAATATAGACCAAGTTTCACTTCAAAATTCTGATTATTATAAAGTTTGAAATCAATTTAAACTGTAATTAATACTAACGTTAGCAAACTGTGAAATTGCTTATGTTATAATGCACCCTATTTCAGGGTTGTGTTCATTTCAAATGGGCATGGCTCCTTTAAAATTATTTTCTTTGTTAAACACCAAGAGTAAGTTTGGTTTTTTGTCTCTCAACGGCCATTTTTCGCACATGATGGCTGATAAGATAGGGATCTATAGTTTACAGTGGATTTTAAGCTACAACAAATATCTTCGCTCAAGGTGGGATTCAAACTCATGAACTGTTGAGCCCTAAATATTCGACTGCCAGCTTTGCCCACTCAAAATTTAAAAAAAAAAAAAAAAAAAAAAAAATTGGGACATCAGATCCCTCAAATTTTATGTATTTCATAATAGAATGTTTTTTTTTTTTTTTTTAAAAAAAATAATTAATATTTACTTTTTCATTTTTATAAAAAAAAACATTGATTTGGCCTATTTGTTACCGACAGAATTGTTTCCGAGCTATAGAAAATACATTCATTGAAAAGAGAGAAATTTCAAATGCAATGTTTAATAACTCAATAACTAAATTGAATTAATAAATAAGAAAAGTTAAATAAGAGAAATATATATCTTTTGATTTTCCTAAATCACAAATTTTCCATGACAGCTTTGTACTTGTTTTCGTTTAAAATTTACAGCACACTTGTTACCGCAACAGTAGATTGTAATGAATGTGTATACCGATAGTGAAATAAGTGAACACAAACAGCATTCTTTATTAAAAATCAAAAGCACGTAGTTAAATCTCATTATCAAATCAAATTTGGTAAATAAATTACACAATCTCATTATCAAATTTGAATTTTTTTTTTTTTTTTTTTTTTTTTTGGTGAATCCGTTTATCAAATCATTTTAACATTAAATAACTACCCATTTAAATTCGAGATTTCATTCTGTATTAATGAAGTTGAAAAAGTTTTTCAAAAAAAAAAAATTTATTTGAAATTTTGAAATTTTTAACCGTTAAAAATTATTTAGTCACTTCTATTAGGATAACGAAGGTAAAAATTTATTATTTACAAAGGGGGGTTGATTCTAGTTAGTTTAAGCACCGTGAAAACAAGCGCTATTCACACAAAAATCTACCTCCAAATCACCAATCCACAAATTTTACCCATTAAGAATTTTACTATCCTCTCAAGGCATTTCGATATCTGCTATTTTGAAAAAATGTGTTCGCAATTTCCTTAACAGAAACTTTTTATTATTTTATTTTTCAACAAATCTTTTTTGCATGAATATAAAGTAAAAAAGTAAACATTCTTTTTTTTTTTTTTTCTTAAGTTAAATATTTATATCTATTTACATTTCAGAAAATTGCTTGTACGTTGTTGGAGGCTCTGATTGTAACGACGATCCAGCTGTGATATGCCTTTCTTCTGGCGCCCTCTCGTGGAAAGAATCGTTACTTTTACCATCACATATTTTTGGTTGTTCAGTAGTTTCACAATAAATAAAAACAAACTATTTTTAATAAAATTCATTTAAATGCTAAAAATCAGTTTTATATGTAATATATTTTTATAAGAACATTTTTGTGTTCTCTTTTAAATTTAATATTAAAAAGTTAACAAAAAATATTTTCCTTGAGGATTTATGAAAAAATCTTACAAATATTGAGAATTAAAAAAAAGTAACTTATATTATTTCCTTAATAGATTGTGTAAAGTTATAATAACAGTCATGAAAAGGAACTATTCTTGATTTTTTTTCAATAAATAAATAAGAAAAAATCTCATTTTGTAAAATAAATTTTAACAGGTGATTATATATAATCTGATTAGATTTATTTCAACGGAGTTTTTTTAATCAGAAAAAGTAAATCATCCAATTGCGTCTAAAGAGCAGCTATTTAAAAAGAATATCAAAAAAAGTAATTCGTATTATGAAAAAGTTCATAATAAATAAAACTGAAGCTACTTTGATGACATTGATTGAAATGCAGCTATTGATAGAAAAAATATATCCGAAAAACTCTTCCAATTGATTAAGAATCTACATAATTTGTAGTTAAAAAAGAAATTCCAAATTTGCAATTATGTATACACAGTTAAAAATATTTCCCATTTATAAAAAAGTAAAGAATTTCATTCATGAATTTATACATCGATCTGCTGTGATTTAAATAAAATTGAAATTGTGTTTCAAATGCATGACATAAACACACTCATAATTTTAAAAATTCCACTTTGTAGTTGAACGTGCTTTTTATTTACAATTTAGAAATTTAATTCAATTTTCTATAAGAAGAAAAGCGCATTAAACAACCACGTGGTTCTATATTATTTAAACATAAAGTGTTGGATCATCTTTTATAAACAAAACGAAAATATTTTAATTAACTCTCACATTTGTTCTTCATACGCGACACTGTCATTCAAATTGATGTGTGTATAAAAGTTTTTAATGCCTGCTTCCATAAAAGGAACTAGTATTTAAGTAGTTAAGTGCAATTTTGGATGAACATATTACGTAAAATTAAATTAAAACGCAAAGTTAGAAAAAAATTCCCTTGTTATTTGGGAGTAAAACATTGAATATTTAATTCAGATAAATATTTTAAATACAAATGGTATCTAACATTCAGAAAGGTGACTTCACTATACGAAGTCACCATAAACATTATGTTTTTATGTAAATTATAAATGTTACATTTTTATCTAATATTTAGCACAGAAAATAAACTTTTTTTTTTTTTTTTTTTTTTTTTTGAACATCTGAGAGTGGAGATTAGAAAAATATATATTCAACATTTTATCATTCATTGATACTAGAACCTCATGATGATAACTATTCAGAACCAGTAAGTTGTGCTCAAAAAATTTCTGCCAATAATGTACTTACCATACCATTGCAATCAAATTCATTCTGTTTTGATATTAGTTTCCGAAATAATTCAATAATTCTGAAATGCTTTCAATGAATTATTAATTTTTTTATTTCTAAGGGCAGATTACGAACAATTATAGCAAAAAAAGATACGAGTAAAGATTAATAAAATACAACAAACAAACAAAAAAAAACGGTTCCAACAGAATCCAATTCATTTAACTTGTCTCTTGCCTTTTAGTAAATGCTCTGTGAGAATAGTCCTAGGCAGAGCAGGAAAGTGGAGATGATGCGCGGAGTTCATCTCTTCTTCAGAGCGCCACAGAATGCATACTTGGAAAGGAAATATTTTGAATCTGTAGAGATGATTTCGAAGCAGTCATGTCCAGTGGCAACGCGGAATTCAGCGACCGCTCTACGATTTGGGCCCGTAACACAAATTTGGGACAGAATTCTTCCAAGACTTACGAGAAATGCAATGATAGATTTCTTTCCAAACTCGTATTTTGATTTATCTTTTTTATAAAATTTTTAATATAATGGAAGGGCATTGGACGAGGAATATTTTGCGTGATGAAGGCACCCTTTTTAGCCAGGAAGTCAGCTTTTTCCTTATCTGGAACTCCACAGGGAGCGGGGAATCTACTGAAAAACTATAAAGTTTTCTCGAGTAATGACAAGAAATTCAGATAATGTTTTAGGGAATTATAAATTTAAGTAGCAATTATAAATTTGTTTTAGGGAATTATAATTATAAGTATTTGTGAAGTTGAATAAAAAATATTTTACGTGTTTTTTGTCGACACACAAACACAAGGATCAGTTAAAATACTTCCTGCTTAACTTCATAAATAATTATTCGTTTAAATAAATGTTGCTTTAAAAATTTTTATTGCTGGTCAAATAAATCAACATTTGATCTCTTCACTAAGCAACGCTTGTTCATATTTTTAGGCAAGCAGAGAGATTATTCAAAGCATTATGCATCACCTTTTGCTTTAAGAGATTAAATTTATAATTTAAGGATAAATATAGGACAAAAAGCAGTGCCCTATTAATTCTAAGTACTGTAATTTACAGGAGAATCAATACATCAGAACAAATCTTGTGCTTGATATAAAAATGACTTAAAAAATTTTAATTCCACAGAAACTTCTTTAAAAAATAATTAGCTTATTTTTTAATTTAAAAAAATTTAAAATTCCACCTTAAATCAAATTAGAGGGTGGGTAAACAATACAGTCAGTAAATCATGAATCATGTATTATAATATATGATATATCAATTAAATAAACGATAACATAAAATGCAAACACGTAGCACAAAATAAATTACAAGTAAGAAATACAAAAAGTTTATTTAAATATACGCGCGAATGTGTTTATTCATACTTCTTAAAACAAACCCTGATGCACAATCCTCCATTTGTTATAAAAATTAGGGCAACAATTAAATATGAAATTGAAAGAAAGAAAAAGAAAATTTGATACATTTTACTTTTGTGTTAAAAAACATAAAACTATAACTCACATTAATGTGAAGTTTTCAAAATCCGTTTCTTCACACCATCCAAATTATAAAGACATAGATGTAAATTAGAATCTAAATAATTCAAGTATATTAAGAGTCACATTCATCTCGTTCCAGAACTTTTTCATCTGGGGATATTAATTTTGGGGATTTCAGAACTCCTTTGAAGCGGGGAAACAGGAAAAAGTCCGTGGAAGCCAGATCTGGAGAATATGGAGAGTAATCCAAAACTGGAACCTGGTACCTTTTGAGGAATTGAATTACATGGATCGCAGTGTGCGGCCGAGCGTTGTCATAAAGCAGATTCCATTGTCCATTCCGATTACGTGGCCGAATCTGGAATATGCGAAGCAACAGTCGTTTCAAAACCCCCTCGTAGTATTCCACATTGACGGTTGTTGCCGCGGATGCAAATTCACGATGTCGAAAAAAGACTATCAACAACGTCTTGACCTGGATTTTGTCAAATGACTTTTTTGGGAGGGGTGACGATCTTGAACACCATGCTGCTTAATTGCTGCTTGGTCTCCAGATCGTATTGATAGCACCACGACTCATCTCCTGTAATTATTGTTTCCAAGAATTGCGGATTCCAGTCACACATGTCGATAAAATCTCCAGAGGTTTCCATGAGGTATTGCTTTTGCTCGTCTGACAGCGAGTGTGGTACAAACCGAGCGCATATCTTACGTTTATGCAAATGTTTGTGCACAATGGTGCTCACACTGTCTAGGCTTATCTGCGATTTGCCAGCTATCATTCTTAAAGATAGTCGTTGATCTGACGCAAGCATCCGTGGAACTCGTTCCACATTTTCTAGAGTTGTGCTTGTTGTAGGGCGCTCCAACTGCTTGTTGTAGGGCGCTCCAACTGCTTGTTGTAGGGCGCTCCAACTGCTTGTTGTAGGGCGCTCCAACTGCTTGTTGTAGGGCGCTCCAACTGCTTGTTGTAGGGCGCCCCAACCGCTTGTTGTAGGGCGCCCCGACCGCTTGTTGTAGGGCACCCGATCATCTTTGACATCTTCCTTTCTATTTGTAAAGCCCTTAAACCACTCACAAACACGCTTTTTACTCACTGCTTCCTGACCATAAACTTTCACTAACATCTCATGTGTCTCCGTTGCCGTTTTGCCTAACTTGAAGCAGAACTTCATGCGTTGCTTCATGTCACGCTGACAGTCTTTCTCACACTGACTGTGTTAACTGCTCATAGCGTGTGCTTCCTTTTATCTATCGTAAAATGGGCGTTGAATGGCTCTAGCTGACATTTCGCTCACTGCGTCTGCGTGAGTGCAAGATCCTAACCGGCGCGGTTTTTTAATTATGAGACTAATCACCGAACTTTTCGAACACACCTTGTATGTATAGCAAAATTCAATTTACCTCCTTTATCTCATCCAGAGACAGAATTAATTCGTGTTTAAACTCTTAACTCAGATTTAAGAGATGAACACTGAAATGTAGCTATTAAAAATCAAATTTTTAACTCTATATAAAGTACCAAGATTTGAATTTAAATATAACATTTTTTTCCTAATAACTACTATCTAAAGCACTCGTTTCTTCGAATATCTTTCAGTTTAATGAAGTTCGTCTATAAATATATGCGTAAACTAAGCATATTATTGTCATTGTTCTCTATAACATAGTTATTAAGCTATTAAATTGTCAAAATAGCTAAGTGTTGGTTTCAGAAAATTTATGTTTATATCAAATTAATTAGGCAAAGTAGGTTTAAAACATGTAATAGAAAGGCTAAAAGAATACAATATGATACAATCAAAATGTTATGCTACCTGTGGAGATTATCGGTTATCATATTTCTTCTCCACTATCTTAATCCTGAAAAAGAGCTATGCAATTTCATCAGAAATTCATTTTTAGAATCATTTTTATAAAAGTTACATCTTAATATTTTTGACAGTCTCATTCCAAACTAGATAATAGATTAATAATTTATTGTGTAGTTCTCATTCATTTGTCTTTAAAACGTTCCATTTATGATTGAAACAATTAGGGATCATAAATATACTACTGGACATTAAAATTGCTACATCAGCAGGAAAAAAAACAGTAAAATAATATTTGTTGAACAAATGGAAGTCAATAAAAAGTCAATGCTCAGAACAACCACCTCAAGAAGCAATAACATCATTTATACGACTGAGATTTGAGTCAGAGATTGGGGGGCATGTTCAAGATCAGCTGACCATGCAATCAACACGATGACGTAGGTCACCGATAGTAAACTATTGTAAAATTGACAAACCGATTTCTTGAAAAAACTGACCAGACTTTTTTCTATTGGTAAAACACCTGTAGAAGATACTAACCAAGACAGCATTTTATAAATATCAATTGAAAGACTTATTAACATATCTGATATTAAATTTTATGACATTAGAAAGTGTTTTAAACAAAAATCAACAAGTAAAAATAAAGTGATTAAAAATGGTGAAATATCACAGATAAAAATGGGCAATGTTTAAAAATAATGGAAGTGTTTAAATAACGGAAACACTAAAAATAATAAATAATACATAAATAAGAAACTTAGGAAATTTAACCCCAGTTTTTAAAGTGCAGTTAATAATACTCAGACATAACCTTGGTAAATATTATAAATTATGTAGATTATAAATTATTTTTACTACCATAATTTTAACTATTTAATGATTTTTTTGAGTTTTTTCAGCTCTGTGCAATAATTTTCTTAAGAATAGAACATACACATTAATTTAAAAAAATTCGAATGTGAACTGCTAAAATATATTATAGGCACATCATTATTTGAATGAATTATTTATGTATCCAATTATAATGTTCAATTAAGGTTTACATGTATGTAATAAATGAGGGTCTGCCTTATAAAATGTTTAAAAAATCAATAAGTTTCAGTAAAAATATTTCATTTATAAAAAAAATATAATTTAATCTTCTAGATTAATTGGCAAGACTGTACAGAGTTCATTCTGGATCAATGACTCTATAGCTACTTAGATACCCATTTCCGCATAACCATTGAAAGAGCTTCATCCCTTTTCCTTAAATATTCTTTTAACCTTAGTTCTGTGACAAATGATTCGTGAGATAATATAAATGGATAAGAAGAATACTGATGTCGAAAGCTTAATTTCCTTCATTACTCTTCAAGACAGATGTTAAAATACCCAGCTTTTTATCCTTTTTATGATGCAACTACAATCATGTGGCCGGTTGAACCCGTTTTGCAGATCAAAATACTGATGGTTTGGTTTTCCATTTCAAGCTTTTAACTTCCGCTTTCCATAAACAAATGTGGTTCTGAGTTTACTTTCATCAGAAGCATTCTTCGAATTTATTTGTCCAATGTAAAATCTTTTCCGTTGATAATATCGGAAATATTGGGGAAGTTGAATGGTTTTGAGCTTATATATTAGCTATTGCTGTTAATAAAATAAAACTGAATGTATCAAGTTACTCGTTGAAATTTCATCAAAGATTTAGATTAAAAGCTTCCATATGTCTGATGCTATAAAAAATTATTAATTGAATTTTTTTGAATAAGCAAATCATGCAAAATATTGATAAAAAATATTAAGCAAGATTTGTGCAGGTAAGTTCATTCAAAATCAACGAATAAATTATAAAAATAATTATTATATTTAATTATTATTATTATTATATATAGTACATGTCATTAATTTCGCATGAATTTCTCAAGGAAATTTTTAAATTAGCAAAAAACAACTCATATTCCTTCTATAAAAATGTATATAAAAAAGTTTAATAAAAAATTCAGGATTTTTATAATTTCAGTCGTAATGAAAATTATTCATAATTATTTGTTAAAATGAAAAGAAATAATAAGTATTACCAATGTTGTGATTATTAACGATTTTTAATAATGATTTATTAACGTGTGTGATAAATTTTACATTGATCATTTATAAGTATAAATATTGTAAATAATAGTGTTAAATAATTTTTAAATGCTAAAAACGTAACTCTTAAATTATTGTGCGTTATATTTATTATTATAAAAGTTAATCCTGATGAGTAAATAAATTGTAAAAACGAAACATGATGCAAATTTAAAAATCAATTAATTATACATGAATTATTGAATGAATATAGCAGAAAAATATTTGATTTATATAACAATTCAGATATTTGATTTAACATAAGAAATAATTATGAACATTTATGAATAATTTTATAGGAATAATGTTCACTTCAGAATATTTTTAAGCTTGATTATATTTATATGGTAATAAAACGAATACATAATAATTTTTCCATTAATTTCGATTGCAAAAGAAAATCTTTTATTAAATTAATAAAGTAAAGAAATTAATTTAACAAAAAGAACTATTTTCTCAAAATTGCATATTACCCTTTGTTACTTAACAAAATACAAAGATAATGTGAAACTAATTCAAGATGAATAAATCGTATGTGTAAATTTCCAAAATTACAAAACGGTAATCATTAATTAAAATAAATTATCAATTAAATAAGAAATATTAAAATTTTTGAAAAAACTAACATATCATTCTGTAAAAAATTTTTACGCACATAATTGTTTAAATATTTAATAATGTTGAATTTAACCAGTTATGAGCGTTAAAGATTTTCAATTTTGTGATTGATAAATTTCAAAAATGCATTTGTAATTGTTTTAAGTAAATTTTTTAAAATTACTTTTTTGTTTAAAAAATTAAAAAAATAATTTATTGGAAAACGTTAATATCTTATGCATGAATAATGGCATATAGTTTATAATCACCATTTCGTCTTCCTATATAATTACGATAGTTCAAATTTCATAATATTTTTTCATTCCATTTATATCATCAACATCTCTACCGTTAGTTGACGAGTAGTGTAATAAAGTGATGATGAAGCATTACAAGAATTAAAATTAGCTTCCGTAGAGTTACCTTCGTGAAACTTTAAAACAATAAGGCATTGCCTGATGGCTCTACCAATGTCTCCCTGTGGACACAAAGGGCAAAAATCCGATTCCTTGACCCTAATAGGATACTAATGCTTCTGCAAATAGTCCTGTCTAGTACACTCGTGTTCATAAATTAAGGATAATGTAAGTTCAGACGAAGAAAGAGACAGAAGCAAAACAAATGTGACTTATTTGTGAAGTCTATATATTAAAAGGTAAAGAGCAAAAAAGATGCTAAATGTTTGACATCATAAATAAAAATATCGATTTTTACTCACTGAAGCAAATTTCAAAAAAGAACCTATTTACAAAAACCAATATAACAGGGTTGGTATGATGTTTAATAAATTGTATGTCCCCCAGACTAAGAAGTACAACGCCTAGGTATGCTAAGTATCAAATTATCGATCTGATCTCAGAGAATATTGCAACACTCATCAAGCAATGCTCTCCGAAGTTCCAGTAAAATTGTGGCAAAGGGTTGAATGGGCTGCAATTCGCCGGCCAAGGATGTCCCATACATGTTTTATTGGATTCAAGTCTAGTGAGTATGCTGGCCAGTCCATACGGGTGATATCCTCAGATTCAAGGCATTCGTCTACATTGTTTTCACAGTGAGGACGGGCGTTGTCATCCATAAACAGAAATTCTGCACCCATAGCGCCTCAAACCAATACTTATATCTTGTTCTAGAATGACATCCCGATAGATGTGGGCTGTAATGGTTACATTCTGAACATGCAGATTAGTTCTGGAACCCAGAATAATTCCTCTCAAAATGAGCAATCCTGCACCACCGTAACGGTGTCGTTCAGTGGTGTTCTCTTGGTGGTAACGGGTACCTAGCCCTCTTCATATGAAAGTTAGCCGAGAATCAGACTGAAATCTAATTCTGGGACTCGTAGCAAAACATCACACAAGACCACTGTTGTGGCGTCCACCATGCATTCTCTCTACTCCAGGCTAAACGCAGGCCACAGTCAGTTGTAGTAAGTGGAACATATCTGACAAGCCTACAATCGTATATACCAATGTGTCCTAAGCGTCTGTACACGGTCTGCCTTGAAACTGTCGTACCGGTAGCTAAAGAGAGCTGACGAGACAGGTCTGATGCTATGCTCCGTCGATTTCTTTTGGCAGTAACTTCCAAAACCCGGTCCTCATTTGGCTCTGTAACTCGGAGGCGACGTGTGCTGTAACGTCTACTCACATTGCCATCATCTTGGAATCGTTTCCAAAGCCTGGAAATGACACTCTGGGCAATTCCAAGTTTCTCGGATACTTCCAGATGGGTACGTCCACATTCCAGACAGCCGATAATTCTACCATGTAAAACATCATCCAAATGCTTATTTTGTGCCATAACTATATGGTTATTGCCTTGAAAGGCTTTTAAAGCGCTTGTAAACAATTTTACTTCTTTGCAACCATTCCTTATATACCCCTCTCTTACACTGTCGTCGTTTAGACGTACTATCGGTAACATCTGGTGGTTCGCGTAGTTTGCATATTATCCTTTAAGATGTGTGTGATAATTCTACATGTGAAATTTTTATTTTAGAGAGTTCAGTTTCTGGGCGCGATTTTGAATTATCCTTAATTTATGGACATGGGTGTGAGTACACAAACGCAAGCAACCTCAAACGCTAGAGGTAAGGTACTGGAGATTCTACTACTTTGGGGGACCAAAACATTCAACCCCTTATTTACTGCTCCATCAGTATACAAGGAGGCTTTATTATCTTCTTCTCTTTTTTAACTTACTGTAAATGATTATCTTGATGTTGCGCAGAGGCAGAAGAGAGTCAAGTTGTGAGTTGAGAAATCTTGATTTAGCTAGCCAATCAGCCTACTTGAGTCTAAAAATGGCACAATGGCTGGGAATCCACCAGAGAACAAAGCGCTTCCTTGGCTTTTAAAGCTCAATTAGCTTCATTGAGGGGAATGTTGATTGGTATTTCGCTTCTTCAGGTCAAAACAAACGATGTACCAAAACGTAAATTTAAGTTTTCATCTTAGATTATTGATTTAATTTGATTTTGAATTGATTTCATTGTCAGTGGAATACTTTGAAGTTCTAATGAGGCGCACGTCCCCAAAAAGTAAAAAGAAAACATTCTACATTTGTAGTATTTTTTTATATTAATATCTGTTTAAAAAATAATTATACAAGAATATGTGAGTTTTGAATGCATTTTTTATTCAAATATGAGTTGAAATTATTTCCTAATAATGTTATATGCTTAACTATATACATGCTATGAATATAATAATATAAATAGGAAAAGTTGTTATTATGAAAGCAATTGTTTCTAATTGCGGAAGGAAAATTTTTTTCTCTTATTGGTCTAGAACATTATATAACATGAAAAGAAGTAATAGATATACCTTAAATGATAAAAATATTTCAAAGGATTATTTTCTTGTATTTATATTATCTCTTAAAATCGAGATGCATTTTTAATATGCTAAAAATATTACAAGAAACAACTACAGCAAGGATGGCCAAGTTCCTTGATAGTCTAAGTCAATTTTCAAATTTTCAAATTTTTCGAGAGCCGCAATTGAATATGTATATAAAGGGTATGTATAAAAAAAGGTATTAAAATTTTTTTACAGAAATTACATTTATTGAAATCATAAATAACAGAACAAAATATGTGTATTGAATTTAAATATTTAAAACTAAACACATCTATTTTACTTCTCCTGATAATTCTTTAAAATCTAGCGACTTATGGGTGACAGTACTTCTTAGTAATTCTTTAAGATGTTGGTTAGTCACTACTGTTCGGTGTTTGGATTTCACGAATTTTAAAGAGAAATAAAATAATGCACATAAGTACGTTTTTTCGAATACTGAAATATTTCATAATGCAGTCTTTTTTAATTCAGGATACTTTGATTGTCGATCAAATTTCCAAAATTCAGTAATCGGTGTCGACTTAAATTTTAATTGTAAAAAAGCTTCTTCAATAATTGGAACGATTTTAATATATGATACCTTTTCTACTTAATTTTGTGATAAAAGTTCTTATATTTTCATTTTGTAAAGAAAGCATATATTTCATGCATTTTTTTACTTCCGTTATTTTCTTAAGTTTTATATACTTTTATTTAATTTTCATATTATTTTCAAATCAATATTCATCATAATATCAAAAATATGAATTACATATTTTTTAACATTCGTTGTTGAGTTTTCCACAATTAATTATTTAAAACATAATAAATTATTAAGGAAATATTAAATAATAAATTATTAAGGATTTTGTTAATACGCTTCTTACGTTCAAAATAGGTTGTAATGGGAATTATATTCGTGACAGTTACGAATTTTTGAACAATATCAACATCACTGAAAAGCGTTTATCCATAAAATATAAGCAGATTTAAGTTATATATCTTCGCCACCAATCATATACTCTTTTCAGCATGTCAAAAAGACCCTGAATACTGGTGCCAAGGTGGATGTCATTGCTATCAGTGGTACCCACAGTTTTTCAGATTACAGGCATTTTATAAAGAAATCTGCTCCCTCTTAGAGGTACCTTCAAGTTAAAAAAGTGGTTGTAATTACAGGAATCCATGTCAGATGAGTGCATATAATAGATGAGTGCATGGTACATCAAAGCATTTCTTCCTGACGAGTGATATCCATTTATAGTGATATTCTTTTTTGATTCAGCTCTTTTAACGGACAGCAGTTTGAACAACTTAGTTGTAAGAAAAGTTTGTTGAATCACATTTAAATCACCGATACAACTCAAAATTTAACCTCAAACAAATGTTCAAAAATGTATTCCTGCCATGTTTGAATAGTCTATCAAGATTATTCAAACAGACATAAAATAATGCACTACCGAGAATAGATTTATCTATTCTTTACCAAGTCATAATCTATAAGAATGCTCTGAAGACTTAATTTAATTTGATTACAAGTTTACTTTCTACGCTGTCATAAGAGAGGCGTTTATTTATTACATTCTAGTTCAAGTTTTTTTTTCTTTGTGCCTAATAAATGTTATTTTAAAAAACAGCTACTTAGTTATTTATTTTAGATTAATATTCTTTTATATATTTTTTATTTTACGCATTTTCACACACACACATTTCGAAACATAATGCTTTTAGATTTTTTAAAATTAAATTTACTGTAAATTCAAATATAATCAATATAAAAAATATCCCACTCTTCAATAAATTAAAACAATATGAATTAAACTATGAGATTTCAATTTTAATTTTTTTAGAGTTTATTATAAAAAGTATTTTGACATAAATCTTTCACCACGAAATCACTGAATTTTTTTTTTCCAATGTAAAATTAAACTTCATTTTTTGGTGAGCATCTGTCTAATTCTCTCTCTCTCTCTCATATCTTATAAGCCCTCTTGTAAACATTTTCAATTATCAGTTATAATTTTTTTAACTTTTAAAAGCCGAAAAAGTTCAAAAATTTATCATCTATGATGTTTCTTAATGCTTCATTAAAATATGTTTATATTGATTGTGATAAAAAAAATTTCTGCGCTCTTCTCCCTTTATTTTATTTTTTAATTTTTTTTTTTTCGCCAAGAAAATTCAATTTATCTGTAAATTATCCTTTTAAAATTTATAGCAAATGCGATTTTTAAAATTTTATTCATTCAGATTTTAGGAATTCTTATGATTAGTTAAAACAATTTTCATAACATATAGTCGGAAGGTTTTAAAACCATTCAAATGCTTCATTTATTCTTGATTTTTAAAAATTATTTAAAGGGGGTAGATTAATATTCATAATTCTGATTTTTAAATTTGTAAAAGGACTTTAATATTTATTTTTATATGTTTTTAAGATTTAACATTCCAAATAGTTTTTTTAGGTCATTTTTGCAACGAAAAAGATCAAATTAATTGCTTTCACTATTATTACTGATTGTTGTATTTCTAAGAAAATCGAAATTCTTAGAATACAAATACAATTGACCGAATACTAATGTAATTAAAATACATCCTTCATTTAAATATAATTAGTTTTGTCTTATAAAGGACGGGAAACCGGAATATTAACCTTGGAAGATTTATTAGTTCAATTGCGTGAAAACCATTTGATTGGTGGTATGTTATTCGATTTTTAATTTTTTATCAAGTGATGCATCACCCGAGAAAAATTATTATATGATCTATTTCTGGCTGGTTTTGAAGTGTTTCAGACATCGTATGTTAACAGAAACCTATAATTATATCATGAGTCATGTCTCACATGTTTTTCTCATGACATTTCATGGCTACTTTAACAAAAATGTCACAGTTGGTACTTTCAGTCGAGAGTTTTATAATTTTAAATAAAAAAAGTAATCAAAAAATACCTTTTAAAAATCCTAGTAAAATAATGAAAGTGCAGATTAAATATTTATTGTCATTATATAAGTATTTTTTAATCCTTCCTTCATGTAGATAATTAAAGGACTTTACTCCTTTATAGTCACCACATTAGGTATTTAAGCAAATTCTTCCAATATACATAAATATGGATAATTAAAAAGCTTTATTCTTAATAATAAAAAAAGTCCTTATAGAAATATATGTTGGTCTTTGCAGTTATCTAAAATCTTTCATCCCAAATTTAATACGTGATAAACACAGACATATATTATTTTTAAAAGATATTCCTCATTAATAAATGAAAAATTTTACAATTTTATCCCTTATGTCAACGTAAATTTTTATGTAGATGCTCTTATGATTTTAGACTAAAAATATGGTGAAGTTTTCTGACCTCAATTAAGAACACTTGAAAAACAAAACCTAAACACGAAAAGTTAAAATGATATTAAGACTTTGCATAATGTCAACTATTGCTTCACTTATACATATTTTGAAATTTATTGTAATGAGAAAAAAATATGTAATTAGAAATATTTTATAAAGTATACAAAGATTCAAAATATATGATACTATTAAAATGATTTCTGTATTTTGATAATTTGGATAAGAACGTTCAAATTATTATTGAGGTATTATTATCAATGTTATACCCAGATTTTAATGTATTTCATCTGAGTTTTTTGGTAGATTTTGTGCTGGGGAGAACTTTCTGAGGCTCTTCTATATATAAATTAAAAGTAACAGATATATTCATTGTAAATTTATAAATTTAAGCAAAATGCAACTTAATTTTTGAGTAAGTAAAAATATCTTCTGACTAGAAATTATAAAATTCAGCTTTTTTAAAAATACACATTCGTACTGTATGATTTCTATTTTATATGCATTTATTTGGTGATAAAATAAAAAATTCAGAAGAAATTAAATCATTTCAACATATGCTGATGGGATTTGATGAGTTAAATAAATGAGAAATATTTCATTACAAAATTTTCAAGAAACATAAAGTCCTATTTGATACGGAAGAAGAGTGTTGTGTGTCAGCTTTCTGTATGGACGATTGTGCAGCGGTTCTTAGACGTTTTACGGATTTCCTTCCTTGTAAACGTGAATATAGTCCTTAACTATGAAATTTTCCCAGAAATACAATTTATACCATAGATATTACATACCTTACAAGAAAGTTAGGTCGTACTCTACATTGTGCTAAAACACCCTAGACAGAGCTGTGACTATTTCTCTGACTTCGAAAGAGGCCGCTTCACATGTATCAGAAAAAGCGAGTAAGTTGAACAAATGCATTAACTAGTACGTCTTTAGAGTGATTTGGTAAATCGCAATCCTGGTTGTGCAGGACAAGGGACAGCACAGTGGAACGACGTTACTTTTGTACGTGGGTACGAACTTTTTTTAATAACAGCGGGCATTCGGTGACTAACCCTTCACCACACCAAGGCCGGAAACTACTATTTATTCATCGTCACCCAGTGGGTATCTGTGAACAAGACTTGGAGGCGAGTAGCATTACCAGCGTCATAGCACCACTAACCCGTTTATAGGGTGGGCCACATTCATAGATCATCGCAAAAGAAAGGACAGAGAAAAGCAGAGAGAAAGAAATATCATGCCTAGACTGGGATTTGAACTTGGAAACAATAGCCTAAGAGTCAAGAACGCAAACCACGCAGTCATCGGTTGGCTAGAGTAGGAATTGCTCTGAATGATGTGAGCATGTAGGAAGTCAAAATATCAGCCACACATACACTCTTTAAAAAATAGATAGATTTCCAATACTCGATGAATGCTGTAATTGTCTTAGTCGCTTACGATCTTAAATATTTCTAAGTATTGAATTCGGTGAAAACATTAGGCTTTGATTAATTTATATTTTTTATGATATTTTTAATTTTAAGATTGGTTGAGTTTAGTAATAAAGGAAAAGAAATTCACTCCATTTGACTGAAATTCCACTCGATTTTTTAAGATTGATAGTGTTACTATCATAAATTTTATATCATTTGTCAGTTTTTACGTTGCATTGTGAACTGCCTACGGGCCTAAATCTACTGTATGTCGTTTTGAAATCCATCGCATAACATTTTTTCATAGTTAATGAGCGTGATGCAAAGGAAGAAACCTGTAAAACTCCCAAGCAACCACTCTAGCAGATTTGCAATCAGTAGCGCATTATGCAGATCCTGTGGTCCAATATTAGCTGGAATGGAACCTGGAACTTATGATCCGAAAAGAACTATCCTACCACAAGGCCACAATAAATTATGTTATTTGCTAGACTTAAAATATGATTTCAATGATATCAAGAAATGCCCTATAAACGGGTTTGTGGTGGTATGGGGCGGCCAACGCCATTCGCCTCAGTGACTTGGTTCACAGGTGCCTGCTGGGTAATGAGAAATAAATGGCAGTTTCTGACCATGCTGTGGCATAGGGTTCATCACCCAAGTGCCCCCCCTCCCCCGCGTTGAAAAAACATATATATCATTCAGAAACTTGGCAGTTAATTCATGATTGATTTTGCATCCCCCAATTTCCCCAATACAGAGACAAATCTTAACTTTACACAAGCAGTTGTAAAATTTTTTGAAAAAACACTTTTGCTTTTGAAAAGGAAAGAAATTACATTTTAAATTTCAATGGGTATGAAATACTTCTTGTTGAATGAAACCATTAAGGCTTAAAATCAAAAGTAGGTTTTTTTCTCAGAGATTGCCTTCATGTAAAATGAATCTTAAATTTTAACTTAAATTGACCTTGAAGATTTCTTTTTCAGATACATGCTACACATCTCGCATAGTATAAAGTAAACAAGAATGTTCTTGCCATTTTCACGTTGTCATTGAACAAAGTGAAAATAAGTATGCAGATTAGTGTATGATGTGGTTAAGACACCGGTCAATCGAAAATAGGGATACCAGATGTTATAAAAGCAGGTCCAACGCGCATATTCATCAAACTGTCTAGTAGGGAAAAGAAGTAGACGTGTAGAAAGAGTTCGTTCGGAGTTGTTTGCTTTAGGACTTCAAAGTGGGCTTATCAACAGCGGCATCAATTCACCAAACAGGTCATGCATTTGTGTCTCAACGGTCATTTTCTCTCGTGAGATATAATTTGGCAGTAACTTACAAGTTAAAGTGGATTCAGAACCAATACAGTGATCTCTACTCGATGTGGGAATTGAATCCAAGAACTGTTGAACTGAAAAAGTTAGAGCTCCTATAAAATTATTAAAAATTGGAATTAAATAAATCTTCAATGTAACCAAATAGGTTTTAAATTATAACGATGAACATTTGTATTTCAGTAAGCGGAAATTAAAAAAAAATGCCATAAACACAGAGAAGAAATCTACTTACTTTTTACTTTTACTTTACTTTAGCCAACACCCGTTCTTGGCTTTTCGGCCATTTGACGCCGAGCCTCCCAATAACGGCTGACGACAACGTCAGCTGCATGTAGGGCAAGTGCAGAGCACTGCTTTAGATGGTCGAAATCCATCCTAGCATGGCCACAGAGCAGGCAGGATTCATCAGCAGCCAGGCCAAGCCGGTGTAGGTGGACGCTCAGAAAGTCGTGTCCAGTGGTAAGACAAAAGCGGGCAACAGCCTCGGTTCTCTCCAAAGAGAAGAAATCTAGAATAAATACAACTCTGGTAAAAATATATTTGAGGGTGCCCCTTGGTGAGATTCGCGATTTTGGTTTGGCGCCAATCCTGTTCTCGCGGAACGCTGTGCAAACAGTAATGGCGGCCAAAACACAATGAAATTTCAAAAATAATGCAGTAAGCACATAAAAAAAGGAAAAATATGTACTAACTTTATTTTGCTGGAATATCCTCACTTTGAGGTATTATATTATTAATATTAAATTAAAATTTATTATTATTTATTATCATTATATATATTATTATATGTAAATAATTTATTATTGTTATAATAAATTAAATAATTATAATATTAAATTTAAAAAATAACTAAATAAATACAAATAACATATATATTAAACTTTACCAGCCAACATCCACCGTAGAAATAACTGACCTCAATTACATATACGGTAAAACATTCATACATAGCGGTTAAATCTAAACCAATCAGAATCGTGAATAGATTTCCGAATAACGTTTAGGGTTACAATAAATAGAACAACATCGCCCAGCTTGGTGATAAACTTGGCGAGAATTCAAGGGACACCCTCAAGTATAGTCTAACCACAACACTTATTACGATTGTACACATTTGATTGCACATGATCTCGAATTATTTTTCCGAACATTATTAAAACAAATATATTATGAGATTAAAGATAAAATAAATAACAAAAATATAACACATATATATATACATATATACATACACATATATATATATACATATATATTATATATATATATATATATGTATAAGCACACACACACGCACATATATATATATATAGAGAGAGAGAGAGATAGAGAGAGATGCCAAATAGTATTAAAAATAATATTAGACTATAATCAAAGCAAATGAAGTTAACGATCAAAATTTACATGAAAATTTTAGTTAAGTAAAATTATTTTTTTTACATTTCTGAGGTCTTTTTAAGCTCATTATGAACTATTATACAATTAAACCTTATAAGCTAACAACCGAATGAATTTAAATGAAAAATGATTCATTCAAAAGCATTGGGTAATTTGTCACGCGTTGCCATTCTCGTATTTTTGTCCAGAATGTTCACAAGCATAACATCACTTTTGTGAAATAATTCCAGAAAATCATCGTTAGTGAGATAACTCTTACGCTATTTAGAACTGAGTACTGAGAAAATATTTGCTCAAGAAGTGAAGTACCACCTTTGATAAAAATCTTCTTACTCTTTCAAGATACCTGCGAATGATTCCGCAGAGCGACGAATAGGATAAACTGATAACAGCTTTCAAATATTTAGTCTCTTTTTTTTTTAAGAAAAGTATATTTGTCATACTTACAGTTCTTAGTGTATAAGGATCATATTTTCCTTTCTGGAAGGTAGCAATTTCGATACCGAAAACTACCGTGATGATAGTATTCATGCGAGCTAAAACATTGGTATAAATATGCAATGTGTTGCATATTGTATATTCATCAGAACACTCATAATATTTCTCATTTTAAAATTGCATAAAATGAAGTATTTTAAAGATCGAAGTACTCAAATTGAATTGTTTTTCTAATTAAATAATTAAGCAAAAAAATATTGAATTAGTTTCGCACAGCAGACAACTTTTTGAAATCCCGATGTTGCATAAATATAACATCACAAATTTTTTATATTTAAAATCATTTAAGTCTTTGAGATCTTTTTCCTTCTAAAATAGTATGTTAACTGTAACTTAGCATCACAAAAAAATGCAAGATTTAGTGTTAAAAGGGAAATAAGAATACTTTTTTTATGAAGATAATCACATTATCGTGTGCGGAAGGAATATTGTATGATTGAGAAGTGACAAAAATTTTATATTTTAAAGGCTTGAAAAAATTTAAACATGGAAATCATTGAAATGTGAAACACAAGATTCTTAAAGCTTCTAAACCTGCTATTTATATGATATTAAGTAAAACTTTTTTGCATTTAATGAAAAATAAAATATACTGCATGTTTTTGGAAACACTGATTCTCGTTATTATCAACATATGCTTTATCAATTACTTATAAATTTTTGGGCAATTTTTAAAGGGCTCAAATTGAAGATTTCAGGAGGATAATGTTTTTATCTATATTAATGATAAAAAATAAATACAATTAATAATAAAAAATAAACAATTATCAATAAATTGATAAATTTAAAATATAGCATCAAATGTATTGTATTTAAAAATTTATTAAAAAATTAAATTCCTGAATATTTAAACTTTACTATTATTAATAAATAAATAAATTATACTAATTTAAAATACAGTAATAAACTCACTATATTTCAAATTTATTACAGAAAAATATTGATTTGACTGTAAAAAATTGTTGATGTAATCTATTATGGAAAGCAAATGCTTAAGAAACGCTAGTTTGTTGTCATATACGAGGTTTACTCGCAAATTTTTGAAATACGCGCAGACGAGAATTTACAAAATAAAAATAAACGGTTTAATTTTAAAATAGAAAGTATTTTAATACAGAAGACGATTTTTTACTGACTTATTTCAACCTGTTAAGCGTAGGGTAAATTTTAAACAGAAGAGAAAATGGAGTTGACGCGAAAACATTTTCGCGCTACGATTTTCTACGATTTTAAAGCATTATTAAATCAAGAAGAATACGTTCAACAGTTGCAATTAGCATTTGGTGATAAATCTCCAGCTCGTGCTACTGTATTCAGATGGTTTAGAGAATTTAGAAGAGGTCGCAATTTTCTTCGGGATGAAGAACACACGGGAAGGCCGCTGTCGGTAGTAATCCCAGATAATGTGTCTGCCATACGAAAAATATTAATGGATGATAATCACTGTACCTATCAAATGATACAGAAGGAACTTAACATTGGATCCGCAGCCATACACAAAATCATTCATGAAAATTACATATGAAAAAAGTAGTTTGCCGTTGAGTTCCCCATAATCTAACTAAGCACCAAAAAGAGGAGAGTGTCAGAATCAGTAAAGAAACTCTTAAATTGCTAAATGATGGTGGCCACCGCATCATTTCTAAAATTGTAACAGGTGATGAAACGTACATGCCGTTTTTTGACGTTCCAACACGTCAAGAAAGCAAAGTATGGGCCTTTGAAGGTGATCCCACACCGACAATGGTGAAAAAACAACGCGCAGTGAAAAAAGTGATGTATACCGTTTTCTTCAGAAGTACGGGATTGGTCAAAGGTGGAAGGACAGAAGACAGTAACAACAAAGTGGTATACCACTAAATGTCTTCCAGAAATTCTACAAGAACTGAATGTTAGGGGACTAATGCTTCACAATGACAATGCATCTTCACATACAGCCGGATTAACAGTTGAGTTAACAAAAACAAATTAAAGTGATCGAACATCCGCCGTATTCACCTGATCTAGCTATGTGCAACTTTTGGTTATTCTTTAATCTAAAAAAGAACTTACGTGGACGTCGTTTCCATTCAGAAGAAGAGATTGATGTGGCTATACTTTTTTTCATCTATTCCAAGAAATAAATGGCTTGAGGCATTTAATTTGTGGAAAATTCGTCTACAAAAGTGCATTGATGCTGGAGGAGATTACTCTGAACACACCTAAAATTTTGTAAGTATAACTTTAAAAACCTAGATTTATCTCAAAAATTTCAGAGTGACCCTTGTATAGTTGGGTTAAGAAAATTTTATTAGATTGATTATTTAAAATTTACTACCCACAAAAAATTCAATATTGTAAATAATAATAATGAGAAATTTTAAGAAAGCAAATTATATAAATTAAGTAAAATACTTTTAAGAAATCTCATAAAATCATCATTACGCCTACTTCAAATTTCAAAATATTTTTGAAAACATATTTTTGAAAAATAAATTGATACTCACAAAAATAACTTTATCAGTTTCCATTGTTTTTAATCAATCAAATAGAAACATCTTTCTTTCCATTTTCTTTTAATTCTGTTTAGATTAAATTCATATTTATCAGAAAGATAACTAATAAATAATCAATATTTCTTGACAAACATGAATAATATTTTACGTAAAAAGAAATTAGAAATCTAGATATACCTTTACATATATAATATTTATTTCTCAATATTCGACAGTTTGAAAATTTTAAATAATCTGTTCATTTCCAATCAATAAATTATGTGTACTAGTATTTGTCTAATTTACATATTTCCAATAAGTATTATTTGAAAATCATAAATATTAATTAAAGACCATTTTATTTTTAGATTTATTTAATTATTTAGTCATTTTTGATTATTTGATTTGTTATTATGATTATTTAATATTTAAAACTATTATTTGATTATTTAATTATTTAAGGTCAGTTTTTTATTATTATTTAATTATTTAAAGTCAGTTTTATTATTTATTTGGTTTTTTAAAGTCAGTTTCTTTTGAGCAAATTTACTAAGAATTTCAGCGCAGAAAGTGTGCGGTTCCTTCAAAAACATTCCTTAAACAGCTTTCGACCATTCAATGTCAATTCATCAATTTTTTTTTCTTTCACTCATAAAAGAAAACCTGTTTTCCAGCAGGTGGAAAATACAAATTAAAGTTATTCTTATTGCATAATAGACTGATATAAAATCACAATTAGAATATACAGCTAGTTAAAAAAAATAGCAAAAGTTCATCATATTTTGTTAGAATCAACGATATTTTTGTATGTATTATGATTTTTTTTTCTTATAAATTCGCCGACTTATTTAAAATAAAAGCCTCACTCAAATAAAAAAATAATTTGATAATTTACATTTAGTATCATGATATTTTCATAAAGTTAAATATATTTAAAATATGTCATAAAAATATTTGTAAACATTTACAAATAAAGAAGAAAAAATGCACCCTTTTTAAAATATTTACGAACTAAAATCTATCCTAACAGAACTAAATTATTCGGCTTAGGAGAAAAATATACGCGATTAAATGAATTAATTATTTTTATCTCGCAAAATATGTAGTAAAATTTAATTTTTAAGAACAATTACTGTAATTAATAATGCTGTTTCTCTCTTTTACAATTTTAAAACTTCAATTCCCTCAGTAATATTCTTTCATTATGAGGTAAAATACTTTTGTTGTCATTTAATACAAAATAAAGAATTATTTTTAACAGTAAACACTATGTAAATATCCATCGCTCAGAAAAAATATAACTCCCATAAGATGAAATTAAATTTTAGTATATTTTCGATTTTATAGAAATTGAATTCTATTAAAAGAAGGGAAACGATTGAAAAATAATTATTCTTAAAATATATCAATTAGAAATCAAAATTATATGAAAACTAATAGATCGTTAAAATCAACAAGTGCTTTTAAGTAAGTGGAAGCAATATTTAAAGCTAAATAATGGGAGACGGGGGTAGACACATTCATAAGACTAACCGCAAATGTGTCGATTTATTTCGAAGTTCCGCATAAAGTTGACTCTGATTTCATACAATGTAGGTGTAAGTGAATGGTATTGCGCCAGTACGCTTCCTAGTACCTAGCCCTGAGTTGGGCTCTATCAGTTAGTTTGGAGCAGCTGGGAGGAGTCTACGCGATTTTGAAATAAGGACCAAGCAGAAGACCCCCAATACTTGGCATGCCTCACCCAGAGTTATCATTTCATTTGGAGGACATTGCGACCACACACAGTTTTAGCATGAGCAATCCACCATTAGTGAACGCGACGGATCGTCAATTCAGCCGGGATTCAAACTCACTGCCATTTGATTATAAAAACGAAGCCATAACCAACCAGTCTATTTTGGCCCCGGTGATTTAATGTAATGTAGGTAACATTTCAACTAATTCAATTATTTATCCAATAGAATAATATTTTTACTTTTCTAAATGCGTGTTCCATCTTGGTCACGAGACATGTGCCTATTCAGAACTCCGAAGAGTTTGGTTTTCCTCACAGGAAGGTGGCATGGAGAGAAGGGAGTGCCACTTTAAGGGTCGACTCCGTTGCGTGAACATGCTTCGAAACTATGAAGTAGTTGGTTGCACTCATTAGCTTCGGTCATCAGAATTAAGCTATTAGAAACGCCCACTTGTATGCCGTGATATGTGGAGGGAAGGAAGCAGCTCGGAAATTGGCTTCGTCACTTGTTTGTGTTTCAAAATTGCAGGTCGTTTGGCTGTATTTAGGCGTTTTTCCATCGCCAGAAATAGCCAGTGGGATACGTATATCCCACAAACAAACCTGTCTTTATGCGGTCTTTTATAATATTTTTTATTAATGCGATTTGGGGGGGGCGATAAATGAAAATTTCAATCAAACTGGATCGTAATTGACGAAGTTATCAGTAAAAATTTGCAATAAATTATTATGTTGTCTTGCAATTGACATCAATTCTGAAAGAACTACAAAATTTCTAAAATGTCTTTATTCTTGTATATTTGGCTACCGATATATATATAAATCTGTCTATTGAAATCGCATTCGTCCAAATATTGATCACCGACTCTATGGTAACTGTAAAACATAAACTCTAAATGAGAACGAGATGTTATTTTCGATTTTCAGACAATTTACCACAAAAAAGTTCACATGTTGTCAGACTAAAAAGGATAATGTTTACACGTATTGAAACTTTTTACATGTGTAAAATAAGTACATATGTAAATAAAATATTTAAAGATGTTCGCATGTGTATCAATAGGCTAGAAGATTTCAAAGATGAAATAAAATCTGTTAAATTATAATGCATGTTATTACTATTCTTTTTTGAATTTTTTGAATAAATATTTAAATATGTATGGAAAACAAGTTTTAATTTTTCTCAAAGTGTCCTATATACTATATAATCAATTTAAATTACATATTATGCGTGTAACATCTATTACAACAAATTTTGATACTTTTTAAGTGATGTATTCTTATATTTATTTAAATAAACGTGTTTCTTTGGAATCCTGCAAGTAGTTGTGATCAATAAATATCAAATGCAAATAAAAAACAACTATAAAATAACAAATCTGAAAAGAAATTTTATATTTTGATGCAAAATCTTAGTGTGGAAATCTACTTTTTAAAATCCTTATAATTACCATTATTGCTAAAAATATTCATTTCTCTTGCTTACAGATATTTTTAAGAAAAAGAAAACTCTGTAACATATGATAAAAATTTGTATCGCATCTCATAAAATTGTCAGATATTTCAGGCTTGCTTTAAATCCTTATCTGAAGAGTACCGCACCCATTTGTGATTAATAAAATTAATTTATCGTCAAGCCTTTCGCCGATGATTTGCTGTAGATAATAATCAAACCATTTGCAGTAGACCTGAGTACATCATTTTTGAGACTGGAAGTTCGATCCTCACGCATCCAAAGACTGTCGATGAAACATCACTTTAAAAGTTTCTGAAGACTTGTGTCTCAGAGAATCTAAATTCAAATCTCACATCAGTTGTTCCATTTTCGATCTGGCTTAGGAACTTATGTAAATGGTTTCTCTTAAATTTATTACCATTGTAAATATAGCATTCACTGCATATAACAAATATTTCGAAATTTGCATTTAGTTTCGCAAATGGCTTTATCGTTTTCGAGTTTATTGTTTAAACTAAAAAATATCACTACGATAAATAAGATATTTAAAAAGTAATAGTTAAGTAATAGTAATAGTAAAAGTACTGTAAATCTGTGTCCATTCTTATAATTCTTTACAACTAAATGAAAACTTTTCCTTGAACTTGGAAAAGAGAAATAAACAAATTGGAATGCATACAATTTAATCATTTCTCTGCAGAACGACAGTTTATAAATAAAAGGAATTTACACAATTTGATGGAAAATATCACACTGATATAATTATGAAATGTTGCTGTAAGAAAATAAAGATCTCAAATATATTGATGATAGTTAATTTATTAAGTTTGTGATGAGAAAACATGTTCTTTGAAGACAAGAGCTCTCTCTTATATTCGATCACGGCTACAGCTGAAATTAAGAGATTGATGCTGACTTTCACCTTTCTAAGACACTTATGTTAGGGCAGATGCTCTAACCAGTTTCCCATATTTTATCTTATCCCATGAATGACATCTATTACCTTTGACGTCCTGTGACAAGCAGTGAAAAAAACCTTACAACAGATTTAGATTAGTAAGTCATTCATTAACAAACATATACAATGGATTCTTGCAATAGTGGCCATCATTTAGTAAAAAGTGCTTTAAGAGAGAACAAATTTTCTTCCACATTTACAGACTACTTATAATAAAGAGTTCAGAGTACTGACTCTCTCAATTCAATAGTTCAGGAGTACAGTTTGATACATACTTTGGCCACAGTTGTCACTAGTATTTAGAAATCACTTTCAAAAACAGGTAAAAGTAAAGCGATAAACTAAATTTTCACACTATCATGAGGACAAGAGACTTAGCATTAGTTCACAAAAAGTGGCTAGCTCGATATTTATTCAAGACTAAGACTGCTGAAGCATATGCATAATAAAAGTTCTATCAAATCCAGCGTCTCCAGACGTATAACACCCAAAAAGAATATCAGCTCAAGTATCGATTTCATCATCAAAACTTAATTCCAAATAAAGAAACGGTTGGCTGAGCATAGCGACTTTAAATGGTAGAAATAGGCAGCCAGAAATGTTTTAAAATAACCAAGTTAAATTTTCTTAACTAAGGCTGGGAACAAACAAGCGCGATGATCGGATGAACGATGTTTTCAAGGCAGTCGGATGATAGCTGTTCTGATGTCGCTATACGATGTGACTGTGACGTAGATAAAACGTGTTAACTGACGTCATAGATATTTTAAACCAATGAAAATTTGCTTGTATTCTGGTTCCATTTCCGATCGACTCTCAAATCTTGTTTACTTATTTTTCATTGCTGACAAATATTTAACTTCTCTGTGCAACACATTTTATTTAAGCAATTGCATCACCATCCTCAACAATATAAACAAGAATTGAATCAATTTTTTTTCATTTAAAGAAAACTATTATATTAAGTTTCGAATTTTTATAATATCAAACATTTGTAATCAAACTTAAAATTGTTTATAATTTCAACGCACCAGCAATATGCATTTAAAGCAAATATTTAATTGCTTGAAAATTTGACTTTATTTTTGTATATTTTTTAATTTTAGATATTTTAAATATATTATTTTATATGTTTATGTACAGTCAATATAAATTTTATATTTTCTATAACAGTCTTTTTAAAAGTTTCATATATGAAATTTATTTATTTATTTGACTTTTGTACTTATCGAAATAAGAACTGACTTTAGAGTTCCAAAGCCATTGATGGTCTTTATAAATTAAATAAAAAGTGAACAACTGAAAAGCGCAAAAATTTAAACTACAAAAAAAACTATGTTTTTAAAAAATTAAAATTTTCTTTATAAAGATTTATAATAAATTCCTATTCTGCAGTTGAAAAATTGTTAATGTATTTTCATTTCAAATTTCTAGCACGAGGAATAAAGCCTAAAACACTTAGTCGAAAACTCCAATTATAGCTGTCGTGCTCAACGTTGCCAGATATTTCAAACCTGCTTGAAATCCAAAATCCTCGCGCGCTCCACCCATTTTCTGACGTAACTACGACATAAATGACGTCATTCCGTCTGCTGAATTTTACTCACGATTCTTAAAGCATCCATCTATTATCGGAGCATTTGCGCCAAGCCTAAAATACATAAAATTCTGAGAATGTGGTGACCTGATTAAGAAAGACGTCATTCAAGTGGCCAAAAAATAATGAACTCAATTCCTGACCCACAAGTTCCGTTGTGTTTGTTCCGTTTGGGGTTCGTAAAATAGGTAGTGGTCACAATGTTCTTTCATTGGTAAAGTGTGATAGGAGGATGTCAACTCAGATGTCGACCTCGCCACTTAGCCGTAATTCAGAAATTTCGAGATGATTGAGTGTGTTTATTGGCTTTTCCGTTGGATGAAATAAGCAGTCAGCAACGTATTTCAAACAAACAATATAGTAGTCATTGTTTTACGCGCACCACGCGTAGAATCATTCAGAAAGTTATAATTAGTATTTTTCGAATAAAAAGAATATTAAGAAACATATCTGAACAAAAAACCTTTAGAAAAAGCCTGGTTTCCGTTTTTCAGATTAAGTGCTCTTTGTTAATATATGAGATAATAAAAGATTATTTAATATACGAGAGAGAGAGAGAGAGATATAAAAAGTAAGTTATGATTTTTTTTTTTTTTTTTTTGCCTTTGCTTCTTTTATAGAAAAATTCCTGATCTTTTTTAGCATTTCGATACGGATTTGTGACTAACAGATGAAGGATGACGTAAGCCATTTGTATGTCCACCATGTAGTACTATCTGGAAAGTTTTTTCAATAACTTGTAATTTCCCTAATAAAGGAAACCGTGAAAATTTTCATATAAGCGACAGAAGCAGAAGTGAAAAATATACTTATCATAGTTCGATATAACTTTGTACTGAATTAGGTACTTTCCACCGAAAAAGATGGTATATTAGCACAGTGCCATGGCAAAACTTAAGAGAAATTTTGATTAATTTTTCTATATTATAACAAATATACTCTTTATTTAAATATTCAATACTTTTAACATCATTTACAATGAATACTTCTTAATGAGTAGATCATACTGACGCATGAAAATTGATAATTTTAAACCAACTTTGTCAATAGGAACAGACATTACTTGTATTATCTTGTAGATATATATTATTCTCATAACACAAAAAAGAAATATTTACTTCAAATACCTGAGAAAGAGATATATATTTTTAACTATTTTTATTCTTTTTATTAGGCAGCATAAGGCTTTAACTTATAAACTGATGAATTAAAAATAAGCATGCTGTCCAACATCTACCCCATCACCTTATTAGAATAAAAAAAGAATAAATAATGGAATATCTAATTGAATAAAAAATCAAGATGAATCTTTGATATAAATGTATTTTATATTACGTGCTTATGCAGTAAATATTAAGTGAAAAAAATAACAACCCAAAGTTAATACATGCTCTATCGCTTCTAGGTCACATGATTTTGGCTTTAAAAAAAGCGAAATCATTTTCCTACACAATATATATTTGGATATACTAATATATTTACAAGATACCCCAACACAATGCCATTAAGCGATTTCTTTTTTCTCGGTTTACCCAATTATTAATTTGAACGCAGTATTGATAAACTGAATGCAACTCTAGAATTCTCTTAGGAGAAATGTTTACAGTTATTGTTAAATTCGTCAGTGGATTGTTGTTATTCACAAAATTTCTTTTTTTACATTTTCAGAATCACGTATACAATCTCATTACGTCACTCATTCAATTATTTTTGAAAAACAGGTTCAAGTATATTAAAAACTATTTCTATTAAGAAAAACATACACACATGATTTAGTTTGACTTGTTTGTCGCGCAATGGTCATATTTTATTCATGAGGGCTACAGTTATAGAACAGTTTATAATTTCTAGATATTTTTTTTTTCGAAACAATTTTATATTTAAATATTGAATTTAAATAATTCACGTATATATAGAAGAATATATGCACTTTTTCTTGTAAGACATAAGTACACATGAGAATTAAACAATTTCTAATTACTTAAAACTGTATGCAATTTAAATGCCTAGAAAAACTATTTGTCACACACATTTTTTATATTAACATTATTTAATATAGAGTTCTTAACTTAAAGCTTTTAAAAATAGAAAGAGCAAAATTTTTATCGAAAAGCAGAACAGTGAAATGAAAAAAAAAATCACTTATATGTATATTTTGTGTTCAAGTAAAAATAGTAAAAATATGTATCTACTTGTGTGTATTTTGTGTGTATATGCAAGTAATTTATAATTTATTTTATTTATACAACTATACACATAATGTGCACACGCAC